>VSWD01000002.1:645354-975354 GCA_033119305.1 Pinctada imbricata
ACAAGCTATCAGAATATGTGCAGTCCGCCATTGTTGTTGTTTAAGTAGTATTTTATCTTATTTATCGAGGATACCAACAGTATATATAGATACGGAAATGATTTTTAAATCACGGAGTTTTCATCTCCAACTTCCTGATCAAATACAAGTGAATTATACAGGGTAAATACATTCATTGCGAACAACAAATACTATGGTATTTCAGAAAAGAAGTGAGTTGATTCGAGGGAGGAAAAGCTAGCATTTTAATGACGTCTAACTTTTTTATGATGTGTCTATAATGATAATATCGCGTAATTTTTAATGTTTTAATAAATGCAACATTATATAAGAATTTGACAGTTTATTGGAGTATGAACTTTGGTTTGTCGCATCACAAATTGTGTAAACCCGCGTATATCATTATCAACATGTGGAACTTTTTTAACCTTTTCAATTCCAGGAAACATAATATTTGTATTTTAAGGTCTCTGAAAAGTATTTAGTTTCGTATAAGTAGCTTACACATCTATTTCAATATGACGATTTTAACAACTAGATTCTGCCAGTAGGCTGTTAGTCCCCGAGGATATAATGGTTCGTCTACACTGACTTATATATTAGTTAAATACCCGAAACATGCATGTCTGGTCCATGCTGTAAATTTATCTGCTCTAAAATGATGCTAATGAATTTTGTTCTGAGAGCTAGGCGTTTTTCAGATAAGCTTCTCAGTCAGGGATATGTTTGTGACCGACTAACATCGTCACCGAGGAAGTTTTGCTGTGGGTGCTACAACCTGGTGTTGTTGGAGATCCCCTTCTTTGTTTTCTACGGTCGATATGGGGAACCCGTTATGTCCCACTCTCCAGAATGTTGGATGATATTCTGTCATAGACCATTAGAACCATCCAACCAAAGATTGTACTCTATGTCTTCCTTAATGGAAGTAACCGGATGTGGCAGTTCTACCGAATTGAAGGGGCGGGTGTTGCATGCAAGCAGGAGATGCTTACTCTTCTTGGGCACCTGGTCTCACTCCCATATCGGGAGTTCGCTTCTTTTCTTATGGTGGAGGTTTTTGTTTGTTTGCTTTGGCTCCTGTTTTATCCTGATTTTGTATGCCTTCGGTTTCTGTTTTCCTCAATTATCGATTTTGTGCTGTATACAGGGATATGGTCATCAGTAGCAAATTCAAACTCTCTCAATATGGACTCCATCCTAGAAAGTGTATTATATAGGATGCGGTCTTCTTACTTTAAGCTGAGTCATCAATCTTACTGCTTGTAGGGAAGAGGAAGTATTTCTTAGTAAATTTTGTTTTCAACGAACTTGGTAGATACCATCTAATGATAGCAAGAAGAAGAGAAAGAATAGACATAAACGATGAATGGGTTGCAAATAAAGAGAATTAGAAAACAAAGGACTCTCATATTTATTTGGACAAGAAATATGGAACAAAGACATCTTTAGTATGATTGTAAATAGATTAAAAGATACATTCAAACAATCCATGGGCGGATCCAGGATTTTTCAGGGAGGGGGGGGGGGGGGGGGCGGGCGGCCTAAACTTCGGATTTTTTGAAGAGCAAAAAAAAAAAAGAAGAAGAAGCATACCCCAGAAAATAAAGTCCTAGATTAATGATTGTCAGTTCTATTTCTAATTATAAATAAAACAGCTGACAGGCGATCAAAATGCTTAAAATCTTGAATTTTCACCTTATAGTAATTGATTAATGATTGTCAGTTCTAATATGGAAATAACAAATGGCGAGCTGAGCGATAGCGAGCAAGCGAATGTTTTTGTTTTTTTTTGCAGAATTGGAATAAAATCCTCTATTCGTGTCTTTTTCAGTTGCATTACTCTTAGTGACCTTGTTTATTGACCAAGGTGTAATTAATGTATATATATTTATGGATTGTATAGGAAAGCGCAGCATCATTTGAAAATAACGTATGAAAATAGCGTATGTAATAACTTCTAGCAATTCCCGTAACTATGCTTCTACACAGCAAGGATGCAGGATGCTCTACAACAATGGATTCATATAGAGGTAATCCTGCAGCCTTCCGAAGTGCATGATAAGTATGGATTACAAGTTTATATTTTCCGTGAAAAGCATGAAAATCGTACATTGTATAAAATGTGTCACTCGAATTCTCACATCAATTAGGTTGGATCTAGATCGGAAAAGAACACCGTATTTATACTGAATTTTTCACATGAGTCAGAATGGATCTAGAAATATTAAACTAAACTCCATAATTGAACATGAGTAGCACAATATGGTAACTAAATGTAAGCTTCCTCTTGAAACAGCTTCTTCAAACAACCGATCGTCGGTACAATTGGCCATGTTACATTGTTTAGATTGAGAATCTCTGACGAGGGTTAAGTACCCGAAACGTGCATGTCTGGTCCATGCTGCAAATCTATCTATTCTTAAATTAAAATTCTTAATCGAGTATAATTCTGAAGTCATCAAAAAACATTAAGTATTATAACATAGGACCCATTTGTACCAATATCTTTTCCAGCCTTACACACTGGCCAACTTCGACTACACTGGAGGGTTGTGTACTCATACTCCAGATAACTACATTATTCGTTATATTACATAGCGGGAGGTCGCACCAGATTCACATTGGTCTTGCTAATTATATTGAGTCTTTGCGGAATACAGAGTATTTTCCCCTTACAGACGGTATCTGACGTAAAACCATTGTGACGTCATGAAAATGGTATGGTAACGTCGATTTTTATACCGTCATTTCCCAGACTTTTAGGACCGATTCCATAGAATTTGATGACGTCATAATCAGTCTACGTCAGATACAGTCTCAAATGGGAAGTAACTCTGGTTTTCGAAAATAGTGAATATATGGTCATTTATTTTGCATCAGTGAATGAATGTCAAACACATAACCCCCATGCATGAACAGAATCCAAACATCATAAGCAATAAGCTTACAAATAAAAAAAAATACATGAAACAACACAACCCCCAGCAGTAAAAACATGCGGAACGTTTTCTCGTTGGAAAGAGAAAGGATAAAAATTAACACAGCGTCATAGAAACACGAAGGACAACACTTTCTATTGAAAAATTCCCCAGAGTCCAGTGCAAGAACGGAATTTATTGTGTTGTTAAAACTCGCTGTATGTTGTTGTGATTTCATGAGTTAAAGAAGATCCTGACGATAATCTCAACAGCACTCACAATAGAGCACCACAGTGAGCATCGCTGGACCCCTAGCAAGCTAGAGGTGGGTCCCCTGTATGGCTAGCCGTACCCGCCGTCGTTGTCCACGCACGAAAATGAAAACAAAATATTAAATACATGCACTGTCTGAGCTTATGTCTATATAGAAAGTTCTATGTTACATATACAATTCATGAAAAGGAAGCTTCAAACTTAATTAATGTATAATTCAAATTTATTTCGCTGTATAATAAGAACTAGATGGTCGTACTGTTGTGTCGGTATCAGAAAATTATCCAAATTCATCGCTGGTCGTGCTACCTTGAAGGAATGAGACGTACACTATAATTCAAAAATGCAATTCCACTAACCCAAAGCTTGCTTATGTGGAATATATGATATTAGACAACAATAAAACAGCGAACACTGTAGACTATCGACAGCGACAAAGAGTAAGAAACATAGAAAATATCCCCACAATAAAGAATGAAATTAGACGTTCTGCAGCTTTTTTTTATTGCACTATAGATTTCGTCGCAATTTGTATATCATTAGATGTTCATAGTACATTTTTTACATATAGAAAGAAAGAAGGATAGATGCAGTCATAGAATATGCGTGTCTGTAGTGTGTATTGATGTACTGGTTACAAATGTGTGTTTAAGTATGCGTGTCTGTAGTGTGTATTGATGTACTGGTTACAAATGTGTGTTTAAGTATGTGTGTCTGTAGTGTGTATTGATGTACTGGTTACAAATGTGTGTTTAAGTATGCGTGTCTGTAGTGTGTATTGATGTACTGGTTACAAATGTGTGTTTAAGTATGCGTGTCTGTAGTGTGTATTGATGTACTGGTTACAAATGTGTGTTTAAGTATGCGTGTCTGTAGTGTGTATTGATGTACTGGTTACAAATGTGTGTTTAAGTATGCGTGTCTGTAGTGTGTATTGATGTACTGGTTACAAATGTGTGTTTAAGTATGCGTGTCTGTAGTGTGTATTGATGTACTGGTTACAAATGTGTGTTTAAGTATGCGTGTCTGTAGTGTGTATTGATGTACTGGTTACAAATGTGTGTTTAAGTATGTGGTAATGCAGAATAATAAGTTTCGGTATGTCTACTTTGAATGTCTGTTTGTCGACCATTCGGTGTGGGTGTTGTCTTTGTCCCCTTTTTGTTGTTGGTGTTATTAATTTTAAAAAGTCTTATGACCGTTGTATATTGTACATCCTATCCTCCCTCTAGGAGCCGGGGTGGACATAGTCTTATATGTATTCTGACTTTGGCTGGAAGCATCACTGATCATGATTTCACTATCCGAAACACGTGTCATATGCATTAAATTGGTGTAGAATTTTCTTCAAGATGGCATTTCCATTTTATCTATTCTGTCTACAGCATACCGACGTTGAAAATTTATTGAATTAATAGAAAGGAGTGGGGTCCCTGAGTTCCCTAGCTATTCCCCAGCTCCCTCTATATCAATCTCCGCTTGAACATTATTGTGTTGCCTAGAGGGGTATTTAACGCGCCATCGCACTCCTTTGCAATAGGGACAAATTTGGATGAGGCAGTATAGGTATATAGTAGTGAATATGCAACAAAATCATATAGTCCCTAAAACCCGCCCCCTTCGTTTTCCCTTCGTCAAGATCGCTGAATGAACATATACTTATAAAAATATCATTGAAACGCATGAAATACACATATTTGATACATCATGGTGATTATGTTATTATATAAAAAATACCCTAAAATCAAATGAAATACTCACTGTTTTAAGCAAGACTGTAGAAAACTTCTGAAATCAATGATTGTTAATTTACTTCCTTGCCAATTGTTGAATAATACACAAGTTTAAGGTTGTCAACCATGTCCGCTATCTTTTGTTGCTACTTAAGTTAGACGAAACCCGGAAGTTAAAGATGGCTCAGGTCATTTAAAATTCCTCTAGATGCAAATGGTAGGGAATAAATAAAACACGTTCAAGGATATTCATTTACACGTATTCAGAATATACTGCATGGTGTATTATGGGTTTTCCTTATTGGGTTTAAGGTCATTTGATATAAAATTCACCCAGATGCTAATGGTAGGGAAATAAATTTGAAATTGCTTCGTCTGTCGGTACATTTTTGGCCATAATAACTTTCACACTCTTTGGCCATATTACATTTTAAGTACCCGAAACGTGCATGTCTGGTCCATGCTGCAAATTTATCTGTTCTTAAATGATGCTATTGAATTTGAAGACACTTAACAATTGAATATGTCCAGGGATATTTATTTACATGTATTCATGAGTTATATATTGTATGACTATACCTGCTCTGTATGGGGTTTCCTTATAATGTTTATTTACTTACAGATTTAGGCCAGTTTAGTGGAAACAAACGATTTGCTCCAATTCTGTCCCTATTTGGAATGAGAGTGATTTTACGTTTTACCTCTCCAAAGCAACACAATAATGTTCAAACGAGTATTTACATAGAGGGAGCTATGGGATAGTTAAGGAACTTCGGGGAATCCCCCGTGGAATTAGCCCAAAATCATTGGTTTCCTCATTTTAAAGTAGACCTATTTTTTCAAACCATAGGTTGGACCAAACTCTCATATTGTGCCTATTGGAATGTTTATCGATGACATTTTCAGCTTCCCAAAGTAACTTTATTTTGGATATTCCTTGTTGATCATATTGATTCTGAGTTTGTTCCTTATTTACTCGTCATATGCAGGTGTATTCCGCTGTGATCACCACAACGCCATCATGTTGGAATATCGGAGGAGACAGGGTGGAGTGGAAGGTCCAAGTTTCCCAATATGACGATGTTACAGTGATCACAGTATGAAATGAGGATATGGAAACAAACAGAGAGACAAAGACGACAGCGATGATAACCTATACTACCGAAAAAAAGGAGCACTATACTGAGGAATCTCCTCCTTTTTGAGGAATACTAGTATATGAAACTAGAAAATAGAACGCCCAAAATTAGATAATTCACCATAAACTAAAAATTGACGTTTAAAAGTCTAAATTTCAATTTTCTTTTGTCTCATTTTAACATCAGTGACGACTTGCAATTATGAAAACAGTTTTTCTTCTTTTTGAGTAGGATAGAATAATTAAACTCAACATATGAAATATTACTGCTTCGTAATATATGGTATTTTGAAAATTTGACTTAAGTCAATTCTTAGTTAATGTTGCCAGGCCCAGAGGCTGCATTGTATCGATGAGATATCACTTTTGAAGACTTTTAACATTTGCATCTAATCGTGATTTTTTTGCATAGCTTGTTTCAGTAATGTTTATTCCGGGGTTCGCGATTGTTCCAATGGAAATTCTAATGATTTTTCGACTTTGACTCTGGAATAACTGATGGGTATATGTACTTCTTTGACGCTTATTGCGAAGTTCAAAATAGAAGCTGCCAGGATAAGGCGAGCACTAAGGACTCGGGACTATCAACTCATAAACATAGCAATAACCCATGGACATACAATTATTACACCAACAAACACAATATTGGCTAAAAACAACTTAAACAAGAAAGGCAACATATCAAAGGAGGGAGGCAGTGCCAACTTTGGGCGGCCATCCACTAAACTTACAGGTAATTAATAAATGTATTCCATAATGGCACTGCTATTGCCTCGAGTTCTGTCGTATAACCCGAAGCGCAGCCGTGGGACAATGCGACAGACCGAGACGCAATATCAAGCAATGTCAATTTGGAATACACTGATTAATGAATTTATTTTTCAACGTTATTAATCTTGAGCTTTTTCATATTTCCATTGCAAAATATCCATTAAATGTTAAACGTCTTTAAATTCAATAGCATACTTTAAAGCCTGATAAATTTACAGCATGGACCAGAAATGCACGTTTCGGGTACTAAACCCTCGTCAGTGATCCTTTGTCTGAACAATGTAATATGGAAAATCAGTTCATCAACATTATTCTGATAATCAAGGTTAGATATGAAGGATTGGAGGTTATGAGGGATTGGAGGCAAACATCAAGTGTCACAAACATGCTTACTCGTCTAGGTTGGAGAACACTTGCTCAACGACGTGCTGATGCTAGGCTTGTTATGCTTTTTAAAATCCTAAATAGCTTAGTGGCAGTTCCAGCCCAGTCCTATATACCCCAACCTACCCGCTCTTCACAACGACCCCGTCTACACGCCCTACCTCAAATTCACACCTCAAGAGCTTATTGTAAATACAGTTTCTTCCCCCTCACAATTGTTCAATGGAATGCTCTCCCACCAACCATCCCAGCAAACCTGACTCTTGTTGGTTTCAAAGAGGCTGTGTGCTCGATTGAGCACATCAGTCCCAGAAAGTAAATACTGGTCAGTTTTTAGCCCCTTCTCTTCATTACTTTATTCTTCTCTCTTTCTTTCTGTCTTTCCTTTTAACAAAACCTATCTTCTCTTTACACTTTTATTTTATTCACATTTTTACTATCACCCTCCTTTCAAACATGCATTGCGCTTTTAAATTCCTGCCATAATACTCAATGTTGAGGAGTCGGCAGTACAGGAAGATAGATAGATATATGGTTGAACATCGATCATGTATGTCTTCGGTTTCTGATTTCGTATGCCTTCAGTTTCTGATTTTCTGAATTATCAATTTTGTGCTGTATACAGGGATATGGTCATTATGCATATTTGTCATTGACAGATAGTGTAGTTATCCAGATTGCGTGTGCACAATTAACACTCCTACTTGAAAATTCCAAGAAGCACAAATGTTGTATAAAAGTCTTTTCTCAAACAAGGCAGTAAATAAAACGCAGTGGTTCTCAGCAATATAAAACCTGTGTAAATGAATGTACATAAGAAGTGGGCAACGGAAACATTCCGTGCTCTGTTGGTTGAAGCAAGCCCATGACCAGTCACCTGAGAAGTCGGATGAACTTTAAAATTGGACAAAGGTGCAACGTTCCAGCTTCTCTGATGAGAACCAACGGTATCAGACAATCACGTGTGGTAGATGTGCAGTGTTAGAACAATTGTTGATGGCATTCATAATCTTCTTTTGATGACCCCCCCCCCCTAAAAACCTTACACTAAAAGAAACTGTGACACTCTCAACAGGGACGTAAGCTGCCCCTGCTCACAACATACTAAAAGAAAACAGTTTCACCGAAAAAAAAAAACAAAAAAACAAAACAATTACATAAATACAAGACCAAAATAAGAGGCACTAAAAGAGTTAACACTTACTGTCAAAAGGAAACACTTGTTCATGATATTCGAATTCATGAATACGAAAACGAATAACACCAAAAGTAACCACTCGCAGCTAATTCTTATAGAGGATACACTCACGTCAAAACAAAACTCTCACAACAAAAGGAAACGTTCACATGCAAAGAAAACAACTCAAAACGTGAATAGAAAACACTCACACCAAAAGAAAACACTCACATCAAAAGAAAACACTCACAACAAAAGAAAACACTCACAACAAAAGAAAACGCTCACACCAAAAGAAAACACTCGGACTAAAAGAAAACACTCACAACAAAAAGAAAACACTCACACCAAATAGAAAAACACTCACACCAAAAGAAAACACTCACACCAAAAGAAAACACTCAGACTTAAAGAAAACACTCACACCAAAAGAAAACACTCACACCAAAAGAAAACACTCACACCAAACAAAAACAATCACACCAAAAGAAAACACTCACACCAAACAAAAACACTCACACCAAAAGAAAACACTCACACCAAAAGTAAACACTCACATCAAACAAAATCACTCACCAAAAGAAAACACTCACACCAAACAAAAACACTCACACCAAAAGAAAACACTCACACCAAAAGAAAACACTCACACCAAAAGAAAACACTCACACCAAAAGAAAACACTCACACCAAAAGAAAACACTCACAACAAAAGAAAACACTCACACCAAAAGAAAACACTCACACCAAATGAAAACACTCACTCCAAAAGAAAAAAATCACACAAAATGAAAACACTCACAACAAAAGAAAACACTCACACCAAAGGAAAACACTCACACCAAACAGAAACACTCACACCAAAAGAAAACACTCACACCAAAAGAAAACACTCGGACTAAAAGAAAACACTCACAACAAAAGAAAACACACCAAACAAAACACCCACACGAAAAGAAAAAAAAAACTCACACGAAAAGAAAATACTCACGCCAAAAGAAAACACTCACAACAAAAGAAAACACTCACACCAAAAGAAAACACTCACATCAAAAGAAAACACTCACAACAAAAGAAAACACTCACATCACAAGAAAACACTCACAACAAAAGAAAACACTCACATCAAAAGAAAACACTCACAACAAAAGAAAACACTCACATCAAAAGAAAACACTCACAACAAAAGAAAACACTCACATCAAAAGAAAACACTCACACCAAAAGAAAACACTCACATCAAAAGAAAACACTCACATCAAAAGAAAACACTCACAACAAAAGAAAACACTCACATCAAAAGAAAACACTCACATCAAAAGAAAACACTCACAACAAAAGAAAACACTCACACCAAAAGAAAACACTCACATCAAAAGAAAACACTCACATCAAAAGAAAACACTCACATCAAAAGAAAACACTCACATCAAAAGAAAACACTCACATCAAAAGAAAACACTCACACCAAAAGAAAACACTCACATCAAAAGAAAACACTCACATCAAAAGAAAACGTTCACACCAAAAGAAAACACTCACATCAAAAGAAAACACTCACAACAAAAGAAAACACTCACATCAAAAGAAAACACTCACAACAAAAGAAAACACTCACACCAAAAGAAAACACTCACAACAAAAGAAAACACTCACACCAAAAGAAAACACTCACACCAAACAGAAACACACACAAAAAAACCCCACTCACACCAAACAAAAACACTCACACCAAACAAAAACACTCACACCAAAAGAAAACACTCACACCAAACAAAAACACTCACACCAAAAGAAAACACTCACAACAAAAGAAAACACTCACACCAAACAAAAACACTCACACCAAACAGAAACACCCACACGAAAAAAACAAAACAAAACAAAACATTCACACCAAAAGAAAATACACCAAAAGAAAAAGCTCATACCAGAAGAAAATGCTCACACCAAACAAAAACACTCACACCAAAAGAAAACGCCCACACTGAATGAAAACACTCACCAAAAGAAAAAACTCACACTAATACAAAACACCCACACCAAAAGAAAACACTCACCAAAAGAAAACGCTCACAACAAAAGAAAACGCTCACAACAAAAGAGACGACTCTAAACTTGACTGAATACAAAACATTAACAACAATCGGAAATACTCACTCCAAAAGAAAACACACCAAATGGGAATACTCATACTTAAAGAAAACACACCAAAAAAAAAAAAAAAAAGAAAAAACACTCACAACGAAAGAAAAATACTCACAACGAACGAAAACAGTCACTCACACCAAAAGAAAAAAAAAACACTCATACAAAAGAAAACACGAGTTCACAACTTAAGAAGGAAACCAAAGAAAACAACTATCTTGTAGAAAACATTCACTTAAAAAGAAAATATACCCCCCGCCTCCCCCCCCCCCCCCCCCCCAAAAAAAAACCCTAAAAAAACACACACACCCGCCCTCACAAAAACACTCGTAGAAATTTAAAAAAAATGTAATGATTCGGAATGACTTGATTAGAACCGATATGTCTACAATTTAAAAATAGAAAAGGGAATCCCCATCTGTATGAAATCGATGCTTTGCAAGTAATCGATATTACCAATGTACTAAAACGTTTAATTAACCAAGACTACCTGCCATGACTCGCTCAGAGGAATATGGTCGAGAAACGGGAAAATAAGTTAAAAAGAGAAAGAGGAAGTTGTTTCATTAATGAAAATCTATAAGAAGCATGTGGTAATTTCCAATTTTAGTCCATCTATATTTGAATATGCTAACTATAGGAAATTTTCTCTTCGTACGGTATCTCTGACACTATCTGTACAGAGTGGAGGAATGAGCCTGACAAGATCAAGATCGATGTCCAAGTTCTGATTTTTTTTTTCCAGTTTGCATGTCTAGGTATCTGTGTGAACTCTTTATTTTGCACATTTCATTCCTTGATTACATTGCCCACAATTATACCAGAGTGGATCCAGCATTCTAATTTCTAGTGGAAAAGAGGTGGGTAGGGGTAAGGATGTTGACACAGACACATGTAGACAGAGGGTAAATATCCTGTATGATGCCCCGTTACAGGTCATAAGAGAATATCAATGACATACAGGCTTTTTCATTCATACCCAGTTGTGTAACATACACATGTGCCTGTGGATATTGAGGGATCGCCAAATCATATGACGTACAATATCGTGCTTGCCATGGTATTTTTGCTTTATGACGTCACATTCAATGGCCGTCAAGAAATGCTTTTAAAAAATGAACCATTTGATTGTGACGTCAGGAATGGAAAACTCTGCCAACAGGTGCGATGTACATGAAGGACGTTTTGCAATCCCGTTATTCAGTATAATCCTGAATAGTTGCATGAATGTTACATCCCCAAGCCTTTGATATTCTTTTTATCACATGAAATATGATGTAATTGATCAAAATAACGTCAAAATGTTATAACTCTGACTTCATTACTTAAGAAATATCAACTAGCTGGCTGTGGTTTATTGTCCAGTAATTCCACGAGTCGCATGAACCAATCAAGTTATCACCGAGCCGCAAAGCGACGAGGAGACAATTTGATCATGTTGATTGGTTCATGTGAAGAGTGGAATTACTGGACAATGAATCACGGCTAGCTAGTTGTTATTTCTATTCTAATACAGGGATTTTTTTTGCCCCTTTTTGGGGCCGTTATTCGGCCCCATTCCCAATGAAAAATAGTATCTTTTTTTCCCAATTGTGACTCTAAAATTTCCCAATTTCATTCAGATGGAATTATCAGCGAAAATAGTGAAAATAACTGGTTCAAAAGTAGCAAATTTACTAATTATTTGCCATATTGTTGTAAGCATAAGAAATTAAATCATATTTAAAGAAAATTATATGATTAAACATTCAATTCTTAACTTTTGATTGTATAAACTCAGTGAAACCGAAACCTCGTCGGTCCGACGGACATGACCGGTAAAAATCTGCTCGGACCGATGAAAATGTTGTAATTGTCGGTCCAAATGACCAGAAATATTTTCTCAAGTTGTATAGTTTTAAAAAGTCTGAATTAAAAACGTTCCGTGTCGGTATCCATTTTTCAAATGTTTCACTTTCTTTTCTACGAAGATAATAGGTCAACTCGTGTGGTCATTGAGTGTTTAAAATGCTTTATTGATCCGGTGATTGGGAAGGCCATGCGCCCTGCAACATTCTGATTAAGAATGACCATAAAATCGGCAACTCGCTGCTCCCTGGTCACAAAGGTGTGCATTATTCTACGGTGTCTATTTTTTGGTTAAAGTAAACGTTGTAATGTAGATCTATACCTTGTGACAGTAACATGTGGATCACAGCTTACTGTCCATGGCCAGTCAGAAGCACAAAAATTCTTTTGTTCACTGACAATCGCTGGTTCTTTGCTATTATCAAAGACTTAATAAACTGTTTAGAAGTCCTTGCTATTATGATACAATATTGATTTTTTTTTACATTCTTTCTTATCCTCGTTCTGCGCCTGAGATTTAAATCTCCAACGTCCACTTACGTATCTTATCTATGTAAAGGTACTTGTGTATGCGTTCGTCCGTAAAATTATCATGTTATTTTAAGTGGCCAGTCAATGGGTACAAATTGAAGTAATAAAACTAGTACATAGTTTATTTCATCAAAAGCAATACTGCTTATAGATACAATATTTACAAATAACATGATATATAATAATAGCAAGGTCAAGTACCTGAATGTTACATAAAACAGATTATTCTACAAAGATTACATATCTAATTATTGAATTTTCCTCATATTGAGGGCATGTTTAATAAATTTTCCTAAAGTACAGAAATGTCAATTGCAGCCCCCCCTTCTTCCCTAATATCACCAAAGCTGAAATGATAACATAGCTGTCTATACGTGGACACGATTTGAAAAATACAGGATAGGTGGCTGAAAATTTGGTCTTGGGTGCTCAGTGATACGGTACATGTGTACTGTGGATTACTCATTGGAAATGATAAAATTGGGAATTTCACAACAACAAAAAATGTGCTGACGTCTGATGTATTGTACATGCATTGTCTTCAAAGCCTTTCGAAAATTGATCATTTTTGGAAAGGCCCTGTCATGAAGAAAGATGGCTCATTGAAGTTGAGCAAGTAAATTTGCCTTCCCGATCACTGATTGAGAAAAAAGGTAAAAATTCTTCGGACCGGTAATAATTGGTTCGGACCAGTAATCTTTAACACATTACTGGTCCGAATGACCAGTAATCCATCACAAAGTTTCGTGTTCTCTGTAAACTGTCATTTTACTTTTACTTTGTACTTCCCAAATATTCCCAAATGTCGTTAATTTTCCCAATTGCAAGGGCCCCGACCCCATTCCCAAATTACTGAAAAAAAATCACTGTAATATAGCACGTGAATGGACGGAGCTTAGCGCACTGGAAGTTTGTTGGAGATTTTACACCAGTCGAGTTCTATGGTACTTATAGGGAAAAAATTTCAAGACATATTAGAATTAAAATAACGCGACAACATCGCGGTTTCTATTTTAATGTCACAAAGGATCAGGAGAGCTTCATCCAATGACCACGCTCTCAAAGTGATGTGTAACATGTTATCATAATTTTTATTTATGACTTGGCTTTATGTAACTGAATAAAGGGTGTATCATGTGATAAATATGTATATGACCCTTCTACAAACATGCACACAGTAAATACACAAGACAAGTGGAGGGCTAGACAATATACATAAAGTGAAAACTTATAGAATATTTTTGGTATCCCTTTCAAAATTGAAATCTAGGTGAGTGTATATTATTGTATATTAATTCACACAATTTGATCTTATTTCTATGAATTAACAATACATGTACAAGCCACAAAGAATATTGAGGGGGGACAGGGGGTACCTCTCTTCTCCCTCCTGTCCCCTTCCTCCCTCTTCCCTTCCCTCCCCTCTCCTGCCCTCCTCCCTCCACTTCTCCCCTCCCCCTTTCCTCCTCCCTCTCCTCCCTCTCCTCCTAGTTCCACTCCTTCCTCACCCCTTTCACCCTGTCCACCCCCTCATATATGCACAGCTAATGGAATTCCCTGAGGTATAACTATTGAAAGGAAAGTGTTGCATTTAGGCATGTAAATGCTTGTGACATCACAATGTATAAACTCTACAGAAACATGCTGCGATGGCTACAGTTCTAACCTGCAAACTGAACCTGCGGTGACCTATATTTTAACATAACCTTTTTACCTGGAAAAAAACTATTTCTGAAAACAAGTATGAAACTGACAATTTTGGTGCACAGACAGTATATAGAATAAATGTCATAGTTTGTGCATTGTTACAGGTATGAACCACACAGCACGGGCATTTATCGTACGTGTAGATGCGCTTACCTGATCACATGTATGATAAATGCACTTGCTGTGTGTTGCATACCTGTAACAAAACACAAATTAAGACACTTATTCTTTATATGAAAAGGTTAACTTAAAATGGTTAAATTTTTAAGGATTAAATTCTTTGAGACTCAAGTTTTATTTCAACTTTATTTATTCTCAAAGAATTCAATCCTCAAAAAACTGAGTTTCAAAGAATGCAATCCTTCAAAATTTATAGATCGCTTTCGATTATCAGTCAGTCGTAACTCTCTGATAGTACATGTATCAAAGACTTGATATGTACTGAAGTTTGTCAATCTATATAAACTAATGTCTGATCCTAGTTGTCATAAGTGCCTGACTTGTTTTTCGTCAATACAGATGTGAATTGGAGATTATCAGGTCTTATTTTGCACAGTGACAAGTGCAGTCATAAAGACAAGTTAGTACTATACATTTGTGTACATTTGTATTAGAATCAGGACATCTGACCTTGAAAGTAATTTTGACCTTCTTTTTTCTTTACAGACGATGTCATCTGAGATTGTTACCATGGGATCAAACAAGATATTGACGTGTTATAGAACGATGGAGTAAGGTCACTGGGGATTCCAGATATAGAACAGTAGATCTAAATATGAGCAGGATAATTCTTGTCACTATTATTGCCTTTGCATGGCACACTTTTGGGACTGGTAAGTTCAGTAGATAAACTGAGTGACACATTTGAAATACATTTGTACCACCATTTTGATTTACACAGCCAATTGTGCCTCACATGAAATTCATGTGAAATTTACATTAACTTTACATGAAAGTTCACATGAAATTTATGTGAAATGAGCACGAACATGAAATTTACATGAAATTTTTCACATGAAAATCATGTGAAGATTTTAACATGGATGTTATGTGAATTCAGTCTCCAGTGAAGGTCAGTTCGAAAAATTCATGTGAAATTCATGTGAAGGAAATTTATGTGAAATTCATGTGAAATATTTTTCACATAAATGTTATGTGAAATTAAATGAATTTTACATGAATTTTCATGTGAAATTTACATGATGCTCATTTCATATGAATTTCATGTGAGGCACAATTGGCTGTGTATACTTTTATAGGTGAAAGAGTTGAAACACTACAGTTTTGTTCTAGTTTAATGTACTTTGCTTTGAATAATTCATAATTAAGATTTTTTCCTTCAATTATAATGATTTGATAGGTATGGAAGAGAAAGTATAGAAGAGAAAATAAATATATATTTCTTGTGACAAGAACCTTCTTTCGACTTTTTGACCATGACATTGAACATACTCTGTGTTTGCTCAGCCTACATGTAAACACAAAAGATATTTTCATGTACCAACTACAATTGGAAGGTAATGGGGGGAGGGGGGGGGGGTTGATAAGCAAATTCTTGTTTTTTCGTATGAAATAAAAAAGTCTTGTTCATTATCAATGTTAGTTGCAGAAACGGCCAATGACACTTGGCTATTTGGTTTGTCGGGGTGTGTTGTCTGCTGAGCGCCTTGTATATAACAATCTCGAGACCCAAATTCAGGATATGGCCAGCACGAATCGGCAAGTTTTCTAGGAGATTATTGACTGTCTGACTCTAATAAAGCAAAACACATGACACTTAGATACATTTGTATGGAGGTTGTTATGAAACAACCTTGTGGTGTCACATAATATTTGACCTGACACATGAGTGTAAACTTACATCATGGTGCTTGAATTCGAAGAGATGAAGCGTACACAAGAGGATTTGGGCTGTATCATTAATATTAAAGTGTGACAAGGTAAAATATTGTTACCGATCGTTTAGATTCACTTTATTAGAGTCAGACATAGTAAACTTGAAAACTTGCCGATTTGTGACGGCTATATCCTGAATATCCAGAATAGTTATATACAAGGAACTGCAGCCAACAAATTTCAACCAACCAGATAGCCAAGTGTCATTGGTCGTTTCTGCGGCTATATCAATATTATCCTTCTTCATTAGGGACGACATCAGCCCCCAGCATTTCTCTCAATCCCTGTTCGGTACCACTTGAAACCAAACCATTAGAGCTCTGCTGTGAGGCTCGGGGGATTCACTCAGCCACTGTGGAGTTTCAACGGAAAGTTAGTAACAAAACTTCCACTATTGCCAAAATCAAGCATCCGTGTGACGTAGATAATGAGAATGCATACCTGTACGACGTGACTTGTAGCGTGAAAGGAGACCTGACTCTGTACAGGTATAATTTCATAATCATTCTTAAGAAATCTTATGTTCATTTATATATGATGACTCCCCCATTTTACATGTTTTACAATTAATCTTTGAATTTTAAAAGTGTGTTACAGAGCATGTAAGAATCAAATATCTGTTCTCTTTTCTTTGAGATTTATGGTAACTCCTGCAAATTTTTTGTGAAATTGTTGTAACTTTTGATCTTTTTGTTCTTTTGAATCTAGAATTCACATATATATACAAATAAGTCAAGAGATATCAGCTTAGAAAAATTTAGTTTGTTATTCAAGATCTTTGGAATATGGTCAGTTAATTATGTTGCACATGGAAGACTTTGTTGCACATGGAGGACTTTTCATTGGAAATCATGTCAGTTTTACAGTTTTTAATAGGGAAGATCGCAAATACTTCTAACTATACGAATGTTCTCGCACGCTCTTCGATTGTCTCCATTGTTTTGACGTCATCAATTTACTTGGGCAGATAACTGGTGCCCAAGTTTTGAACAATGGTTTAGGTATCACCGGTGACTAAATGAAAAATTAGAACGGACATGTTGCATGCGCTGTATTTGCGATCTCGCATATTGACAATGCGGCACTATCCAAGTTTATTACGTTTGTATTTTACAATATTTGTAATATTTGGATGTATTCTCATTTTAAGGTTGAAGGTAAACCGACATGGCTCCTCCAATTACCTCGGATTATGGACGTGTAAATATTATGCAAATGCTGCATATTTCAATATCGCCAAAAAGCAAGGTAAAATTTACAGGAATGTAAGAAATTCTTTACTTTTAAATTAAGGAATACATTTATGATTGAAGTAAAAGGCAATTTACTTAATAATTGTTTGCAAAAATACAAATATACAGATTTCAGAGTTAATGAAAAGTATCAGTTTTATTGGATTTGCCGATAAAAGATTATGTAGTCCGATAAAAACTCACGTAGTGTCCATTATTTGGACACAGAACTGATTAATTTGATAAAATTGTTAAATTTGACATACAGAAATGATAAATTTGATAAAATTGATGAAATTTGATAAAATTCATAAAATTTGATAAATTTGATAAAATTGATAAATTTGATGCTCCTAAACAAGTTTTGTTTAGTAGTCATGAGGTATAAACTAATTGACTCTACCAACTTCAGTTGATATGTAGTGTAGTGAAATTGTAATTTACTTTTAGTTTTGACCGTTGACGGTGGATTCACATACGCCAACGTAAATATGAATGCCACTCTAGAATGGCGCTATTTAGTGAAAGATTCCAACTTCACAGTGTATAACCCAGAAGGTAAATTTATTTGATTGATCAATCTGATTTAATTATTGTCCATTTAATTCTGTTTTCTAATTTTTTCAAGTTATGCATGTAGATCCATGTAGAGTCTCATAGATTTTCAAAGACTAGGTTTTATATTGCTTGAATATGTGCATGTATTATTTTATCATTATAGGAAGAATAATACTTGAAGTGCAGAATGACAATTTGACGTACAGTGATGACAGAGTTGTGTACCTTGATTCAAGCCGTGGACAGGGGGCATCACTATCATTACTACACGTTACGGGGAGGGATAATGGAACATACGTGTATAATACGAGTGAAAACGACAAGGATGGGCTTACTTTAGTAGTATTAGGTACTTAAACTCTTTAAATACATGTACATGTACATGCAGTACATGTTTGTATTTGTGTATATTTAAAAAACGGAAAAAGCATAAGAAATATGTATTATAACATATTAATATAAATGTAAATGTAATATTATAAGAATACAACCAATTTCACGTAATGATTGTACAAAGAATCAGGTGCAGTACCCCCCCCCCCCCAAAAAAAAAATTGGCTTTCAATTCCATAATCAAAAATTTGTTTAAGTCTATTGATACATGTATATAAGATATAAAATGAAAACTTATAGATTTATTATTGTTCTTCCTAATTTTATGAATCTATGAGAAACAATTCATCATACAACATTACACTGGATTGTTGAACTACAATAGTTCCTAGTGTGGCTTTGAAAGTAATGTGTATTTGGAAATAAATTCATGTTCATGAGAGTCTCAGATATACTGTATTAAATGTTTTCATATCTAATATAAACATTATTTCTCATTGAGCTTTGAGCTTAGACATATACACAATCCTATTATTATTACAGAAAAACTGGATCCACCATCTTTCAATCAAATCAATGTAACCAAGCCAGGTCATTCCAACTTAGTATCTGGGTCAGTGAGGTGCTTTGCGGTACCTAAAGGCGCAGGACCATACTTCTATCAACCGAACATTCAGACGAATTGGATTTACCCCACCCAGGATGTTGGTTACAACATTATGATTAAGAAGGATGTGGCTTACATAAAGAACGTGAATTGTGCCGTAAATGCATCTCAACCGATATTCTGTCAGGCGAGGGAAGGTCTGGGGCCGTACTCGGAGAGAAGCCATTTCTTCCCACATTATCTCTGTAAGTCAATTCATGTTCATTAGCCTTAGTTATTATTGAAATCAGTTATTTTAAAGCATGATTATTCAGACGGCGGGTACGGCTAGCCAAACAGGCGATGCTTACTCCTCCCGGGCACCTGGTCCCACATCTAGCTTGCTAGGGGTCCGTCGATGCTCAATTTGGTGCTCTATTTTGAGTGCTGTTGAGATTGTGGTCAGGATTTTCTTTATCAATGATGTAATCAATGATGTCTGTCTTAATGTTAGAATATTGACAGAAACTTCTGAAACTTGACAAAAAAAATCACAGAATTGAGTTTTCATATTAAAAACGTAAAATTTAATTTTATTTTACCGTTAAATGTCCACAAGAAGATTTTTTGCGTGGAATTTCTTTTGCTGTAACTTTATTTACTTTCAGGCTATCATTACACGACAACTACCGTTGGGTCGCCAGTGGCCGTAACAACAGCCGAGGACAACAGAACCAATTTGGTAGTGGGGCTAGTTATTAGCGGTGAGTTAAAAAGTTAATCTAAAGAAAAAGACATCTTTGGTAGCGTCTTTATTTGTTCAGGGAGCCTCTATGATATTGCTTGTACTGAGAAGGTGTTTATAGTTTGAGTGTGGATGTTAGTGGGTACATTACCAGCACTAAATATTCTCTACAATTCTCACTCTTATCCTTTCTGTCTACAGAAATACATGTAAACTGTATAAACTTATTAGTGACACAGCTATGTTTACAATCAAGTTAAGTTTTGCCTAGCTAGAACTTTAAGAAACAAAACATGACAGTCAGAAACCCTCCTCCCCCTTCCCCAACCTCTTACCCTCCTTCCACACCTAATATAAAGAATATTATTATTTAGAGCATGCATCATGGAGCAATGTATTTTAAACAAATCTACTTGACTTATAAATACAATGTTTCACTGTTATATTTCAGTGGTCCTGATGACATTGTTTATGGTGATGTTTTGGTTGGGGTAAGTTGATACATAATTATATAAATGTGTATACTATAATTTTAATGTTAGTGTTTTGGCGCTTCATATACAACATTTCAGCATAGTAATATGTACGAAGCTTTTAAGTGTAATAATAAATAATAAGCATATATGCCGTGTTTTACATTGTAATCTAAGGATATAAAATATACTGTTAACTTGGAAGTTGGATTAGTAAACATTTTTAGACAGTCCTGATTCTGCTGAAATACACTGCCATCCAAAAATAACTATACAAACACGGAAATCACTCTTAATCCTATATACGTTTATCCACATTATTCCATGATCCATAATAATTGGCTTCACATAATTCACAATTATGAATTGCGATAACCAAAATCTAAATAGAAACTTTTTTCATCAGCTGAATTTTTTTCCAAAAAAGTGTCATTTTTATATAAAAAAAAAGAAATAAAATTAAAAAAAATGCAAATATCTTGCTCAAGTTTTTTACAATGGATTTCTATAAGGTTCATCTTCAGAATTATTTAGCAATAGATTCAAAACTGTAAATTTTCTAACTGCAATCATGAACAGATATGGTGTATATTAATTTATGGATGGCAGTGTACATGTATAATGGCCCTAAAGAATAAGTACGATGTCACAGACAGTACTTACAATTACGTTAATGTCCCCTCTTAATTTGTGCTAATAGTATAAATGTTAAGGAAGATGGTAAAAGTACTATAATGAGAAATATCATACTTGTATTTTTGTATCATTTTAAATGTATATACTCTTCAATTTAGGAAACCTACTAAAAAGCCAATTTATATTTTTTCTATACAGTAAAAGACGTGTGGGGAAATGCTGCACTTGTACCTGTGAGCGAATGTTTAAATGCTGTAGAAAAACAATCTGTAGAAGGTGTATAAAAGGCAAGTTTGATTCATGACCAAAAAAAATTTCCTTTCTCAAAAATTTTTTTTAAACCAAAACATGCAAAAGTACTGCTAGTTATACTCTCTCTTTGGCTTTCATGTAAATGAATATAAATAAAATATGAATATAAATGTTTTCTTAACAAAATTCTACTGTTTTACAGATAATTTCCTGGATACAGATTCCAATATAACTCGTTAAATCTCTTATCATCACACATCTTGTTATTGCATGTTATACAAACAAAATTCCTTTTATGATACATGTACTGAGATTTATTTCCATAGTAACAAAATTTCCCCCTTTTACAGATGATTTCCTTGATACAGACTCTGACATAGATCGTTATATTTCCAACATCACACGCGGAGAAGATCGTACTGACTGGAGTCAGATAGCGAATGTTTATGCTCAGGGTGACAACCCCCCGATTAGTGTCGCACGTCCAAGATGGGAACAGAACGGCAGACCCTCTATGCCAGCTATGCCTGTTATAAACTTGGCACTAGATGATACTAGTAAGCGAAAAGGGATAAATACAAATAATATATTTAAAGTTAAAAACAACAATTTCCAATGAGATTATCAGCAAGCTGTTTAGCTGCTGGGTTTGGTTATCATCCTATGTTATTTACACTGTGGTGAAATCAATTTCTAATTGAAAAAAATTGAAGGTTGAGGTCAAAGGAGTTGTAGGTGGCAAGAATAAAGTACATGTACTTTGGCCAAATTGGTCAAGACTCTATTTCAAGTCATACCAGAATTTTCAGTTTCTTATAAGTTGGTAAAATTATGTTAAAATCTCTGCATTAAGAAAGTCAAAAATAGTCTTTGAGATAAAAATAAACATTTTGAAGTGGAGGGATTGATAGATATGTTGTTCCCATCTTCAAGATTCTTTTAATCGTTTAATTTTTAGCTCGACTGCACTTTAGTGCAAAAGAGCTATTGCAATACCCCCGGCGTCGGCGTCCGCGTCGGCGTCCGCGTCCGCGTCGGCGTCGGCGTCGGCGTCGTCCGAACTAGATGATAAGGTAAATGTTAAGATTACACATTTACCTTTCCTATGTTCATATTCTGTTGGTTTTTTTGTTGCAAATGTTTAATTATACATCATTTAATATATCCAGATGAGGATATAGCCCCTGGGGTTGGGATTTTTGAAATTATTTCAAATGATAAGGCAAATGTTGAGATGATAAGGTAAATGTTAAGATAGCAATAAAGTCTTGAAAAGCCAATATTGAGCAAAGTATAAGTGCTACATGTACCAAACTTACATGTTTGATGTATCTTTGATCAAACTTTCAAAAAATGACCTTGACCTACTTTTTTCCGCTTGAATGATTTTGCCTTTAAAAGCCAATATTGAGCAAAGTATAAGTGCTACATGTACCAAACTTACATATTTGATGTATCTTTGATCAAACTTTCAAAAAATGACCTTGACCTACTTTTTTTCCGCTTGAATGATTTTGCCTTTAAAAGCCAATATTGAGCAAAGTATAAGTGCTACATGTACCAAACTTGCATATTGGATGTATCTTTGATCAAACTTTCATAAAATGACCTTGACCTTCTTTTTTCCGCTTGAATGATTTTACCTTTAAAAGCCAATATTGAGTAAAGTATAAGTGCTATATGTACCAAACTTGCATATTGGATGTATCTTTGATCAAACTTTCATAAAATGACCTTGACCTACTTTTTTCCGCTTGAATGATTTTACCTTTAAAAGCCAATATTGAGCAAAGTATAAGTGCTACATGTACCAAACTTGCATATTGGATGTATCTTTGATCAAACTTTCATAAAATGACCTTGACCTACTTTTTTCCGCTTGAATGATTTTGCCTTTAAAAGCCAGTATTGAGCAAAGTATAAGTGCTACATGAACCAAACTTACATATTTGATGTATCTTTGATCAAACTTTCAAAAAATGACCTTGACCTACTTTTTTCCGCTTGAATGATTTTGCCTTTAAAAGCCAATATTGAGCAAAGTATAAGTGCTACATGTACCAAACTTGCATATTGGATGTATCTTTGATCAAACTTTCATAAAATGACCTTGACCTACTTTTTCCGCTTGAATTATTTTACCTTTAAAAGCCAATATTGAGAAAAGTATAAGTGCTACATACACCAGACTTGCATATTGGATGCATCTTGGGTTAGACTATTGAAATATGACCTTGACCTACTTTTTCCGCTTCAGTGATCTTGCTTTAAATTGGCAATATTGAGCTAACTATAAGTGCTACATGCACCAGACTTGCATATTGGATGCATCTTGGGTTTGACTATTGAAATCTGACCTTGACCTACTTTTTCTGCTTCAGTGATTTATGATGAGATATATGTTGTTGCCTGAGAAAGGGAGTTTAAATAAATTGGCTGTCATGAGAGATATTATGCTATGCAGTCGAGCATTAGGTGACTCTGGCAACTATTTTTTTATAAAGGTTCTGAAACTGAGGGGGAGAGTAATACAGAGAGCACTAACCCGACAACGCCGTCACAACTTGACGAGAATTTAAACGTGCCTGGGGCGGAGGGAGTTGACAGGAATGCAATTATAAAAGAAGTGGAAATATGTATGTAGTCTTGTCTATCTTTAGGCAGATTTTGTGAACTGTAGTTTGATGAAATAGATGTATTTAAATGCAACCATTTATCAGATGTAGGTGTGTTTCTGAATTCGTGTCAGGAAGAACCCCTTTTGATGCCTGGAGGAGATCAACATTGAATAAGTCTATAAATAATAAAAAAAAACCACACAAACAAATTAAATTTTATGTAGAATGTATATTAAGCTAGTCTATCCAAGCTGATTCATTATAATTTCTGCTTTAAATTTTAACCATCAACAATAATTTTCACATTTTCCAGGTCTGCGCAATTTGACGAAATCTCTGAGTCACATTCAACAGCAAGTAGAAATAACGCGGGAAAACTTGGTGGACAATCTCCTGAATATTTACTCTGATCCGTGTATCGTGGAGGGAAGTCTTCATATAAAGATCATAGGGGAGGAAGGATCTGATTGGGGGGGAGTGTCACGTGATGTCTTTACATCGTTCTGGAGCGAAGTGTCCTTAACATATTTTCTGGTGCGTATTTTGTTTGCAGACTTTGATTTGATTTCATTAGGCCTTAGTAAGTTTTAACTCATTGAGGACTTGAAACTGAAATCTCTCAGTTTTGAATTTTTTTTAGCTCACCCAAGCCAAAGCTTCTTTCCCCAATAACATGTTCTCTTCATACCATAGGTTATAATTTTCAGATCATTTAAGTCAGATATTTGATGTTTTAAGCACATTTCCTCCCATTTTGGCTGAATCTATAGTATCAAACAAAATCAGCTTTTGTATCATTGTTATAATTCATTTTATTTTTGAGGCCGAAAAAGTTTTATTATTTAGATTATAATGTATATTCGTAATTAATTAATTATAATGTATATTCGTAATTAATTAATTATAATGTATATTCGTAATTAATTAATTATAATGTATATTCGTAATTAATTAATTATAATGTATATTCGTAATTAATTAATTATAATGTATATTCGTAATTAATTAATTATAATGTATATTCGTAATTAATTAATTATAATGTATATTCATAATTAATTAATTATAATGTATATTCGTAATTAATTAATTATAATGTATATTCGTAATTAATTAATTATAATGTATATACAATTTTATGCTGGTTTTCATAGATTTTCTAAGTCTGTAAATGTATGATGTTTTACAGGGTGACTTAGTCCATGTGCCTTACCTCCCACCACATCGACTTGAGGAAATGTACAAGTTTCGATTGATGGGGAGAATTCTGTCTCACAGTACAGCTGTACTCGGCTACATCCCCATGGCTATATGTAAAAGTACCATGATGGTGACGATAATAGGTAAGGTATCAGTACTTGTACTGTAAAGTTAATGCGGTAATTTTTGCTTGGGGGAAAATTTCGTGATTTTAACATCAGGACATAAGGCTTGGGGGAAAAAAATTGTGATATAAATGTCTCTTTCTTTGTAGGAATTCTGCAGAATTATTTTTGTTGGGGAAATTTTCACAACGAATCTGGGTTTTTGAAATACGCAAATATTTCCCCATGTGAAAAGGGGTAGGGCCACAAACACCCTAAATCAGCCCTGTTTCTTAGCACTTGAATTGATTGAATGTTTTTTTGTAAATTGATACTTTGTAAAATCCTTTACTTAATTATGTGTTTAGATTTTGTAAATAATGCATTTATCAGTAGCTTAAAGCCCTTTGAAAACCCCAAAATCATCCATTTTCTGTGCAATTGCTGCAAAACCTATATGTTTCTTTAAAATTAGCATTGGCCACATGCATTGAGAAACATGAAAATATTACAAATGAGAGATAATCATTATATCTTCTTGTCATAAAAGTTTTATGTTTCTTGACACATGTGGCTACATCGAAATTCTCCACTACAGACACATTTTTTGACCAACATATATATAAAACTTCCTATGGCTGATATTTTTCTTTCGTTAAAAGCATTCATAATATCTTTTGTGATAAATCAAGTATTTATCATCAAGATTATTTTTAAAGAAAATCGCAGGGCAGTTTTAGGGGCTTTGTGGCCCTACCCCTTTCCATGTTTACAGTATGTCCTATATGTACATTTATTCATGAAAAAAAAGATGAGGTACAATTTGTAATTTAGTACAATGAAATCAGTATTATTTTCAGTATAGTAAGTTATACATGTTTAATGATCTATACAATAGAATTGTGTCCCTTTGTAATCTTTATTTCTTTTGATTCTATTTTTTAATGCCACAGAAACTGTAGAAGATGATGTGTTATTAGAGGGTATTTTACTGTTTGAACAATTTTCTACCATATTTGCATTAATTTCTGTTTCTATTTTTAGACGCCACGGAAATTGCGGAAGATGTATTATTGGAGGACTTTTTATTATATTTGGACAACGAAGACAGAACTTTATTACAAAGTGCTATGGATCATTTCCAGGACCTCTCCGAGGACGAATTAGACAAAGTTCAAAATATATTCGTAAAGTTTGACATGGGTTGTGTACTACAGGAAGAGACATTACATAAACAGATTCTTAAGATGGCACAAAACGAGCTAGTCATCAAACCCCGCTCGCTGTGTGAAAAAATGCGTGAAGGCATCCCGGAAGTCCATTATGCTCAATTCTGGT
This sequence comes from Pinctada imbricata, assembly GCA_033119305.1. Classification (NCBI taxonomy): domain Eukaryota; kingdom Metazoa; phylum Mollusca; class Bivalvia; order Pterioida; family Pteriidae; genus Pinctada; species Pinctada imbricata. The sequence goes on from VSWD01000002.1 coordinate 671,957, forward strand.
CACAAATGAGTCTGGATCACTTAACTGTTTTGTACGATCGTTTGAAACCGACTCCAAATAAAGTGCTAGCGTGTCTGAGATCTGAGACCTTATTTCTCACCGAGTCTCGGAGGCGAGTGTACGGATACTTCAAAGACTTTATCAGAACGCTAACGGAGCGAGAACTTGAGATTCTTCTACAGTTCATTACAGGCCAAGCTTGTGTGCCAAAGAGATTAATAACGGTACAATTCTCTCAACTGTCGGGTGCGGAGAGACGACCCATTGCTCACACATGTAGCTTCTCTATTGAACTTCCCGAAACGTATGAAAATTACGAAGATTTTGAAGCAGAATTCAGAATCCTTTTAACCTCCGATATATTAAGGTTTGATACACAGTAGTGTGTACCACTGACTGGAGTATAGACTGTCTGTAGTCCCATACTTGAAAAGTTAATGAGGACTATAATTATTTTATTCTATGTTATGTCATTGAGTATGTGCATTTTTTTTAAAAATGTATCAAATTCCTCATTGGATAGTTTTGCATTACTGTAGTAGAAAAAAGATTGATGAGGGAAAAATGTAATGTTCTTCATACCGTGTGCCTACTTTGTTAAGTGGCCTTATTAGCTTTTGACATGTTTAATATTCTACAGTATATTTTGTGAAAACCGGATCTTCTGTATTCCGGAATCTTGTCTACATCGGTTCTTTCTTACGGTCCCGAGCGATTCTCCGTGACGTTTAATAGTAAAATCTTTTGTGTATTCCGTATCTTGTCTATTCCGTACTCCGGCCGTCAATTAGGGTACCGATCACACTAATTAGGGTTAATTGATCACCTGTATACCGGCCTTGTATAAACATCTACTCAGGTGTGATTTGGACAACGGTAATTATACCTTCGGCAACGTAATTTTTATAACAAAGAATTTAAATCTATTCAGTGTACATGTTTATCATGGCGATTACGCCGAGAAAAAGAAATAATGTTGATAATGCATATCCATCTCATAAAAGGCCAAAAAAAAAAAAAACTTGGAAGAAAAAAAATCGTTGATTGGCGATTCGTAAAAAGTACAAAAAGTCACAGAAGTATGGCATCGGAGCAACTACTGTTAGTGACATAATAAAAACTCGCAGTGATTGGCAAGGCCAAGCGCCATTTGCCATATTCCCATTCAGATAAAAAAAAGGCCCATGAAATTGACAACTCACGACGTCCTGATGCGCATTATTCTTCGTGTCCCATTTTGGCTTTGAAATCTACGTTGTAACGTAGATCTTCATCAGTAGAAGTAATGTGTGATTACAGCCTACTGTACATAGCCAGTCAGAAGCACAACATTCTTCTGTTGACCGACAATTAATGCAATCATTATGATACATTACAGTATTGATTTTTCTCTGACATTCTTTTTTTCCCTCGTTCTGCGCCTGAGATTTAAATCTCCAACGTCCACTTACGTATCTTATCTATGTAAATTAAAGGTACTTGTGTATGCGTTCGTCCGTAAAATAATCATGTCATTTTTAGGCGAGTTTCGCGTAGCGATCTCGGCTATAGTGATCGCAGGATTTTCATGACGTCACATCACTTCCGTGACATCCCCACGCCCGTAAAATGTATAAATTGTATATTCACAGTTTTTCTCAACTCCGATCCTGTGGCCCGATGACCCTGGACCTCATTATTCACCATATTTATTTAAGACAGCGTACATTGCATTCCGGCTTTAACAGTTGTTTCATAATGTTTAAAAAATCTAAAAGTTAGAGGATACTGGATGCAGTAAACATCAACTGTCTCGTGTACAGGTGTGTTGAAATTGCTTATAAGTTTATCGGCTATACTGCGAATTACCGAAAAGACAGCATTTACAGAAACGACAGTGATATTTACCGAATAGACAGATATATTTATTTTTGGTTTTGATGATTTTATAAACACATTTCCAATCATAAAATGTGTTTAGTTTTGAAATTTAAGTGTCTTTTCGGTGCAATTTGGGGTCTTTTCAGGAAATACCACGTCTTTTCGGTAAATGCTGTCTTTTCGGTAATTCCTACTGCCCTCTATACTGTACCACGTGACACTATGTAAATAAAATGGAAGGCGCTGATGTTCAAGTCGTAGCAGTTCGAGTGTTTAAGCGATTAACGAGGAGTTACGGTCATACATTACACTTCTAGGTATAGAAATCAATTTAGAATTCACAGACAATCAAGCGTTCATAGCGCATTGGTCTGTCGCATCTCGCAAATAGAATGCCCTGACTCACTGAACACCGAGCCAGGGCTGGAACGGACACGCTGAACAGCTAAATTCGAGTAAATAATTGGCAAGGGGTCTGGGGACTTCCTAGATCCCCAGCAGGTCCAGGGGTCCCCAGACCCCTTGCCAATTATTTATGTCCCTTCCTACATGTAAATAATAAGGTGGATCCGCACTGATTCTGATAGTACAGACGTTTATTTTTTCTTCATGTATAGCACAGGGGTGAGGTATCATCGCTTGGTCACAAACCCTTTCCTTTTAACGTACCCTTTCTTCTATATGTCCACAGGTATATTAAAAAAGTTTTATATATATAGACAGAAGGGTTTGTATTGAAGAAAGGGTTTGTGACCAAGCGATGATACCTAGCTCACCCCTGTGGTGTATAGATCTGCATATCTGTTCCACAGGCCATAAAAGTGCCTGGTATGTGTACATGTACGACCTGTGTTTATATTATTTAAGGCTAGTATCTTTCTGTGGGTTGTGACACCCATTCCAAACGCTTGCCTATTGTTTTTGTTTTATTTTTTGGGGGGGGGGGGTCTTTTTAATCCGACAGTTTTCTACTGAATAAAACGTCACTTTAGTATTGTACAGTCTCACGTTTCACGCTTATTGATGTACGTAACTTATCAACGACAAAATGAGAGAGAGAAAAAGAGAGAGAGAGGGGGGTCTAGAACAATACACGGCTCGCATAGATATTTTTAAAACTTCAACAGAGAGAGAGAGATGTAAAAAGTGAGTTTCTGGTCGGCACATTCATTACATATATTCGCGCCGTTATGCCGTCCCCTATGGCATGGATTGAATCAGTTGAAATGAGATTTTGGGCGTAAATTTGGCGAACGACTTTAAAAAGATTTTCAATAAATGAATTAAGAAAATTAGTATTGATGTCGGCCGTGCAAAGTACCGCTACCTTTCAATGAATCAGTAAACGTGTACACGAATGCTTTCGAAAACATGTACATGCAATAAGGCTGTGTCGTGCGAAGAACATGGGGTAATCCAAATTCCAATTATCTTAATAGCAACTTTGAACGAGGGTTTCGCACAGTGACACGTGAGAAAACGTAAATTTCGCGTATGTAAACAGGTACGTACATGTATTAATATAAGCCCCTGATTTTAAAAGAGCTTCATTGACGAAGTATGGGGCCTAACATAGAAGCGAAAGAAATTCCTTTTTTTTATAATTAAATATGGACTATGTATTTTTATTTTCATTCGCCAAATGGGCGAGTTGGACATGGTGTTTTGGGGGCCCAGCTAAAAATTTGGTCGCCATGGGCGACTGGGCGACCGCCAATTAATTTCTGTCCCTGGGTTCATAAATGTTTTATTTCCGAACATTGGAAAATGGATTTGTTCTATCTGCTAATACAATATTTAAAAATCCCATAAAATAGTTTGATATCATTCTAAAATGAATAAACGAAACTCGCCATCAATTCCTTCAGAGCTTTGATTTAAAAGTGGTCAGTCAATGGGTACAACTTGAAGTAATAACGGTACTTGTGTATGCGTTCGTCCGTAAAAAGGACCGACTGTTACCTTATTTTCAGACTTTACGCATTTTAAAAGAGAATGAAATTGTTAAATGCAAATCATTAAAAACTCATTCTTGACAGATTTTTCCGCAAAATGTAGACAATGATATGAAATCTGTTTAATCTCTGTTTATATATGATTAAATCTGTTTGTATTTTGTATTGATATGATGATCAATTATTCTATTCATCAGTAAAGGTCAAGCAGTGAGCATTCCTGTGTATATTATTTCAATTTATTCGGGTCAAATATTTCGATTTTCTGTACACCGGATCTTGCCGAAACCGGCCGATTCAACCGGAACCAATGAAAGCCGGTTTACACAGATTATACTGTAATTCCATATTTGGTTGATATCTTTGAACTGAATCATGTGTCACAATGTCGTAAGCATATTAAAAATATTTAATTGCTTGACTTAGTGCTGCACATACATGTACATGTATTTATTGATTTTGTACATTGATAACACCATTTTGAATCAAATGATCTCAATTTGTCATGCAATATCATCATATATACAAATTTATGTATGTTCCTATCTCACTCATGAGAACAGACAATTTATTCCTTTTGGTGTATCTTACTGTAATAATACAACTTGATGTTTGATCACACCCTATCACACATATATTGTACAAATCATTTACATTTTCTGATCTGTCCATCTGTCTGTTTGTCCACCCGCCATGTCACTGTATTTCAGGGATGAATTTCTTATGTCGATTAGCAGATCTCCCATATTAAGCCATTTTAACTCATTTTGCTGTAATGTAAATTGTAAAATTTACCATTTTTAAAATTCTCACAAATCCTTCATTTTCCTTTTTTTTATCACAATCTGCTTTCATCTCTTCTCTATGTAGAATACAGACTGAAGATCCTTATGGCAGAAACTTGCATTATTACCTAATTGGTGAATGTCTCGTCAAGCCATTAATATCATTAAATCCAGATAAATTTATTTGATATCAGGGTCCTTCAATTTTCATGTCATTATATTGCATAGTAGAACCTATACATACATACATCATGTACATGTAATGTTTGTAATGAAAATAATTTTTGAACTCTCCTGTGTTTTATTTTTTTCATAAATTTAATCAAAATCACTCTCCCAGTGTTGTATACATTCCTTACTGAAGTAATTTTTTTCCATATTTTGATGCGATATAATTTTAGTGTAATATATGCCCTTTTATAATGCACAATGTACGTGTATGACGATTTTTTTAATTTATGATTTTTAAACAATTCTACAGGAGGTACCATTTTAAATGGCTGTGATAGAGGTAAATGGCATGAATGTACAGAATTAACAAAAAAGTTTGAATTTTCATTTATAAATGGAATTATTGCATCACATACTGTTAATGTGGTTGTTTTTGCTGGGGAGAGGGGGGGGGTGGGGTTGAAATTTCACGATTATGAAATCAAAACGTTACGCTAAATTTGCGATATAAACGTTTCAACATTTATGAGAGTGCAGTGGTATTATTTTCATGTGAGGAAAATTTTCACGAAGTGCATCCATACGCGAAATATGCTAAAATTACCCGCACGCAAAAATTGACATGTTTACAGTACAGGTATGTATACATATTGTCTCTGTGTCGTCTCCAAAATATAGTGACACTGATCACCAACATTTGAATGATTTGGTGTAAACATTTTACAAAACAAGGTGCATGTAATTTTTGTCGTGAATAACACTGTCGACATCTTTTTATGAAAAATGCCATCACGATTCTGACTGTCTAACATAACTTAAAATGTCTCATATGACATCATATGGAAGTTAATAGGTGAAAATTAGTTGAATCGAATTCACTCAAATTTAAGAAAAATTCTATTTTCTGATATACTGTACATGTATATACAGAAGGAACAGGGGTATTTTAAATTTTAAACACACAAAAAAAATTTTTGAAAATTTTAAAAATTAGAAATAACTTTTGTTTTGTAAAATTTAATACTGAACATCCCAACACCTTTTTTGGATTTCAATTTTTTTCATAACCACATCTTTGACTGCATTCACAGAAAAAGTCATCATTATTTCATATTTTCATGCAAAGTGCACTCTTATTATTGAATTCCTTGACATTTTAATAATTGTGATTTCATCATTTGATTTTGTATAGAGGAAGCAAAATGTTGTAACCATGGTAACCATGCCTAAATAAGGATATGTCATAAACTTTATGATAAGACTGAGACAAACTTTCATAATTATTTTTAATAACAAAGTGTCAAAAAAATGTTATTTTATCTGATTTTAAGTGTTATATGTACGAATGCTATTCCTACTATTCCTTAAGTTGGAGGCAGTCTGCAATACATGATGGTTGTGACATTATTTTGAGTTTTAATTAGGTATTTGATTTTGATTTGATGTTAATTTCAATATAAGATACTTTAAACATTGTTATTTTCGCTGGGGGAAATTTTCGCGAAATGTCCATCGCAACAGTAATTTTGGCGAAATCGGGAGTATTCCCTATAGTCTTTTCATGCAGGGGGTTATTTTTGCGATAATAATACAATCACGAAAAACTGGAAAATTACCCCCGTGCCAAAATTTTCATGTTTAAAGAACTTTTAATTGCGTCTCTGTTTATTCTTTTCTATTTTGTTCAATAGTATGATTTGATTTTATCTTGCTTTATTAGTCAATGTAGTATTTCTCGGTCTTTCATCTTTGCTTTGTCTTTGTTGCAATCTGTCCGTCCATTTGTAAATGTATTATAACTTAACTAAGTAAACCATGGTCTCTTGTATAAGTCATAGTCTAAAATTTCATATTGATGTTGAACAGAAAAGTCATATTATAAAAGTCTGGGAAAGTATTATAAGGGATAAGGTCATCTGAGTGAATGTCAAGGTCACCTCCACGATTAAGGTCAGTTGTGAGGGAGTTTGTATGAATTATCAATTTTGCCACCAATTTTGAAATTGAAATTAAACAAAGACATAATCAGTGCAAAAATAAAATCATCATCTTTGCAGTACATGTATTTGCTAACTGTATGGGCATAAGAATTCAGTCATTTTTGAATTTTTAATCAATTTTAGTTTAGTTATAATTGCTTTCTTGTGCACAGTAAAATAAAATATTGGCTTTTGAACAATAATTACATTGAAGATGTATTTTTGAGACATGTGTTTGTATGTTATACATATATTTTATACTGTATATACTTTATACATTTATTGTTGCCTTGATTTTCATAGAAACTTTGTTAGTGAGAGATTTGATTATTTTGATAGTATCGCAATCTTGGAAATGACAGGGTCAAATTGATTTGTCCATGATTTTAGTATGTGTACATTTGTCATTGCACGTTAATTACTCTTATTTTATTTTTGCCCTTTTTCCCAATTACAATGAGGGCACATTTACGATGATGCAAGTAGAATTACATGCATACATGTATATACGTAAAGGATTTTAAAATGAAAGGTGCTTGTAGGTAATTCATTCTTTTAACTTAATTGGGCTAAAATAAAATTTGGCGAATTCAAATATGTATACAGCACACTGGTATATGATTTAAGAAATGAATCTCATACTTTTTCTGTTGATGCAGGTATCACCCTTAAAATTGGACAGAAAACTGCATCAATGCGCGTAGTGCGTTGATGCAAAAGTTTTCTGTCCAATTTTTTGGGTGATACCTGCATCAACAGAAAAAATATAAGATTCATTTCTTATCATTTAATTATCATCTATGTATGGAAAACAGACTGTTTTCTTGGATCTAAAAAGATAAAACTTCGCACTATATTTCGTAAGTCGGAGGGTTTCGCAGTGATACGTCCGCCAAAACAAGTTATGGCAGCCGCCATGATTCAAACAGCAATCGATCGTCTTTCTATATCTTTGGAATAAGGACCAGTTTGAGCAAATTCTACATGCACTGTTAATATTTGAGTAAGTAGAAAAGAAATGGTACCCTTGAAATGATAATCAAACATCAACAAATTGTATTTTCAGCAATGAGTTCATTCGTGTTTGAGGGAACCCCTGGTTCTAAAAATAATGCTATAAATAGACTTCTGTGAAAATTGTGTTGATCGATGTATCAACAAAATTTCTCAGCCAATCAGAATCTTTGTTTCTTGAAAATGACAATGGAAATTAAATGATAGAGAAATCCATGGTGTTGATAATTTGTAATCGTATTGATTGGAAGATTTTGACATTGTATAAATTTCATATTTTTGCATTACAGTCATAATAATGTTTTGAATTATTACATGTATATTTAGTGTGATAAGAATTATTTCAATATAAATTTGCATTTTACAAATTTGCAACAAAAATGTGATGTTTTCAATAATTTGTTTTGATGAAATGAATCAAAATGTAAATTGTTGATTAGTTTTCTCAAACTACACTGTATGATGAATATTAACCATAGTTTCCCATAATTTCTTGTACTTCAACAAAAAGAGGAAAACATTTTCCCTTCTCATTCCATTGTACTATACCACTCATACATTGTATCTTGTATGAATTTTGATGATTTATATATACAATAGTTTTTATAGAATCATCCGATCTGTCTTTCAAACTTCCTTCATTCCACAACTATAAGTGTAATATTGTTATATATGAAGATTTCATTCTGTTACATATGTTTGATGTCATGCAAGAACATTTATTAGTGATTAAATCTGAAATTGTGTTTGCCAAAAGAAATTGTTTGTTGATATTTTCATTTAGATTTCTGGATATCAAAAAGACCAAAGATGGTTTAAAGAAGAAACTTGTTATGATTCTGCAAATTGTTGACTTCATGACCTTGACCATTATATGTTTGATCTACATTTTGGGTAAATGTACACTGCCATCCATAAATTAGTATACAACATTTCTGTTCATGTTGCTGATTAGAAAATGAATAGTTTCGAATCCATTGCTGTATGGTTTTGAAGATGAACCGTATAGAAATCCTTTGTAACAAATTTGACCTAAAATGTACATTTTTTTTGAATTTTTATTATTTTCATATAAAAATGACAATTTTTGAAAAAAAAAATTGTGCTGATGAAAAAAGCTTCTTAATGCATTTTTGTGATCACTATTCATAAAATTTAATAATTTGAAGCCAATTGTTACAGATTTTTCAAGTTCAGAATGGGAAAAAATTAAGATAAACTTATAAGGAATTTAGACTGATGTAACTTGTTTGTATAGTTATTTATGGATGGCAATGTATATGCTGACAATTTTTCAAAATTGTGTGTGTGGTAATATCTTGGTAATGAAACGCTGTAACTCATAACATCTTTCGTTGAATATGCTGGAAAATTGAGGAATTATCTAATGCTGTATGAAGGCATATTTTGAAAATTGCACCAGTGTATGACTCATGGAAGGAGGAAATGTTTATTATATTAAAAGTATTAGACGTTTAGTATTTTGATCATGTTTAATCTCAGTTTATTTTACGGAAAAACATATTAAACAGTTATTATTGAAATTAGATCAGAAGGACATGAAGGTAGTTCAAGCATAATGTACATATTTTTAAGAAATAAATAAGTATATACAGAGTATATTAGTAGTACATGTATATTAGAAATTAGATAAAAAAAAAAAAATAAAGATAGGACACAGAGGAAAATTGTCAATTAATGTATAATAGAAAAAACAACCCGAAATTGGAATCTAATACCGTTCCCTGTCCCCCTTCAATTATTATCATTATAGTAGATCACAATTAACAAAGTTTTCCGCACTGAATAGATGGCACTTTATATCGGATAGATGGTGTCACCAAAGTTTTCATTCTTCATGTTCATCCCACAATAAATTTCCATTAATTCGTTCATAGATGGCGCCGCCAAAAGTTTTTATTCGTCCGTTTATAGATGGCGCCACCCTAACTTTTTATTCGTCCTTTCGCAGATGGCGCCACCGTAAGTTTTCACTCATTTATAAATGACGCCACCATAATATTTCATTATTTCTTTCATAGATTTTAATTGGCTGCACAAAATCGTAGTCTACAATCCTCCGATTCCGGTGCATTCACCATGGAATTACACGCCTGACAGAACACGTCGGCGATTTGTGCTGCAATGGTCAGCCAACTTACTCGACCTGTAAAATATTCGTTTTTCACAAAATTTAGAAAACAATTTTCTTTGAAACATGTATAATATTTTTAAAATCTTGCAACATGATTAAAATCTTATATACACTGAAACGTAATCACTAAGTCAATTAACAATAAGAGAATAACACTTTTTTCATGTGATTATACGGATACCCATTTATTTACCCCACCCCCTCCCCCACCTCGTTGGATATTGCAAAAGTTGCTGAATTTCTCCGTTCAATATATACTTTCCTTCCAATCATAAGGAAGGCCACTTTGTTTGTTCGGACCACCTAGGGACAAATCTCAATCTCTCTCTCTCTCTCTCTCTCTCTCTCCACTGACCTGTTTCTCCTTGCTGTCCTGCGCGGTATTTATTGATCAGACAATGAACTCTGTACTGTTGGCGACGATTAAGAATTCCATAGTACGTCCTCACTCGGTCCAAAAATGGCCTTGTATCAGAATGCCCGCCCTGGCAAAAGTCCTCGGTCAAAATTATCACAAAGATTAATAATAAACAATGTATATGTGCACGGTCCATTTTCTTCGCTCGCATCATACGGTTGACATACTGCACTTAACGTCCGTATTATACTAGAGGGGAAGGAGATGAAAATAAAGATTAATTCATCATTTAGAGGTTCATTTATAACAGCTGATGCTCGTATAACAGGTGATAATATAGTTTTGTAATCATTACATGGGCGTAGCTACATGTACGCTTAGCTGTCGTTATAGCTAGATGTGTTTATGATAAGATCCGGGTGTAAAAATAGAAACACCAGAAAAAATACCTTAACTAATTTTTAAAAAAAATTTCCTGCAATATTTTTTTATTACATTTTAAAAATTTTTAAAAATTTAAAAAATGTTAAAAAATCTAAATAAAGAAATGTTATTTATTAAAATTATTTACCTTAATTAATTGTTCTTGCAGTACAATGTCACTACAAGGACTCTCTGCATGGTGTATGACCAATATACAGCCTTGAACCCGCTAATTCATAGGAGTTGCACTCTGACTGTGACGAAGGGACCCCATGAGGTCCAATGTGCAAAACGTTGTCTTCTCTTAAAGTTGGTCTGACTCCTCGCTTAAGCCGGTAGCGCGGACTTTTTTCGTACTCCACTAAGCTTGTCATATCCACTTATACTTCATCTGATTTTTACTATAGGGCCTCTGTATTTTGCTGTCTTGTTTGTGTCGCAATCATGCATTAAAGAGGCTTTTGTGCGTTTTTCGAGATCACCGTGTAGCCGGACAAGAGGGAGGGTTGTGCGAACGTAATCCTGATGGCCGCACCCTTTGCGACTTATGTGACATATGTCCGTCCTTAGTCAGTAACGGTTTCCCTTGATCTTTGGTGTTAAGTGTTCTGACGTAATCTTTGGTATTTCTTTTTGTGTTTGTCTACTCTGTGCATTCGAGTTTGGATGTTTCGTTATTTTGGTGTTGCAACCGAGTCCTGTTGGAGATAACCTTTTTTAACAACATATACGTGTAGCTACGCCATTGCCTTTTTATCCGAAAGGTTATTGACTTTACTTGTAAAATGTGCCTTTCTTGTGTATCTAGATGCACTGAGCATTGGCTACGCCCCTGTATTACAAGCCAGTGCTAGGTAATAAAAGAGGTAAAAATAAGTGCATAGTATAGACATGGCAATGAATAAGTAAGGTTCAAAAGAGTGGGGATTTATTGATAGGAAGTTCAATTTTAAAGTGAAATGGAAGGGGGGGGGGGGGGGGAAGAAATTTGTCAGAAGTTGTCAGTTGTCAAAGTATTACCTACTTTAGGTATTATGGTTAATGATGAAATCCCGAAGTGTAAATCAGTGGAGAAATCGAAAAGAAATACCTGTAATCGGATCAATAACAACCCAAAGTATTCAATGTATCCATTTGTCCTTTTACATATTAAGCATAATTCGCTCCAATTAGTTCAGAACCACCCCCCCCCCCCCCCCCCTATGTCTCTCTCTCTCTGTGTAGTTTCCCATTTCCTTAAATATGCTGGATTATGCAATAATACAATATTAAATTAGATATTTCTAATGTGGTTTAATGCTTACTCATCAAGACGGATTAAGGATGGCAGAAAATAACTTTGACATTGGCCAAAAACTCTCAGATTACGTCACATAAGTTCTAAATTCTGATAGCTGTAAATCAAAGTCAATTTCTTCCTGCAAGTTGTCCTTTTCCTCATCATGAGTCAATTTATTAATGTCTTATTTGCAAAGTTTTTGTTGTACAAAATGAAATATTATTACTACCTCTTTTCCCTTTATTCAAGCCCTAGAGCCGCCTTTAGTATGTTATAAAATTCCTAGAACCACATTTAGTATGTAATTTAAGTCCTAGAACCGCCTATAGTATGTACTTTAAGTCCTAGAACCGTCTTAAATATGTAATTTAAGTCTTAGAACCGCCTATAGTATGTACTTTAAGTCCTAGAACCGCCTTAAGTATGTAATTTAAGTCCTAGAACCGCCTATAGTATGTACTTTAAGTGATAGAACCGCATTTAGTATGTAATTTAAGTCCTAGAACTGCCTTTAGTATGTAATGTAAGTCCTTGAACCGTTTAGTATGTAATTTAAGTCCTAGAACCGTCTATCGTATGTAGTTTAAGTCCTAGAACCGTCTTTAGTGTGTAATTTAAGTCCTAGAACCGCCTTTAGTATGTAATTTAAGTCCTAGAACCGAAAAAAATCTCAACCACAGGGATTTTGAATTCATTTAGATACATGTATATTATAAATCAATTTTATGTATGTGTTTTTTCGAAAGAATTCAAGTTCCCATGATTTCCGGGGTCCTGGATTCTTTAAGACGAATATATATAAAATGTATTTTGATAACCCGAACCACTTTCTATTGATGTTTCAAATAGAGAAAGCAGTCTAGACAATCCTGAAACTAATGGATCAATTGCAAAGACGTTATCGAGAAGCGAAATTGCAATTTTCTTCATAAAACGCCCTCCATGTGTTTATGTTTGTCTTTTATGTTTGATGTCTCGTTTGCTGTTCCTTGTCTTGCTGTGTGTGTGTGTCTTCTGTGTTTTCAATTGGGATGTTTTGGTGTGTTGGTGTTGGTGCTGCAACCGAGTCTTGTTGGAGATCCCTCCTTTCTCGCGGTGCCAAATAGCGCTTCCTATATATAGTTGAATAGATTTATACATGTACGTGATCATACATAGGCAGGGTCATGGACTTTTCATCAATTGCAACACAAGACTAATTATGGACAATGTGCATATTCATCGGTGAACCAAGTTCAATTAACTTCGGTCCATCGTCTGTCTCTTCAACGCATTTGTGTTTTTTCTGTTACAATTTTCTGTTACAAAATTCCTTGTAATTGCTAAAACGTGGGTCCTGTAGCATCATATCCCACCCATTTTTGCTACATCTTTCTGTACATTTTTGGACATAATAATTTCACACGTTTTTGGCCATATTACATTGTTTAGACTGAGGATCACTGACGAGGGTTAAGTACCCGGAACGTGTATGTCTGATCCATGCTGTTAATTTATCTGGTCTTAAGTGATGCTATTGAATTTGAAGACGTTAAACATTCATTCCACTGCTGATGATATGAGCGATGTTCTTGTCATTTCTTACTGTTTAATTTCCTTTTTTTGTCTTGACCTGGTGCACTTAATTTCTAATACCTAACATTCCTTATCCACATATATTCCCTTAATTCAGCTAGCTCTCTCGAATCCTAAGTTGGTATTTGTTACAATGAGCAAGTAGCAGGCGTGTATAAGGACATGCTGCTCATATTACCCTATAACAACATTGCTCTAATAACTTCCCTTAGTTCACAAAGAGTAGAGTCAACTTGGACTTTCTTAAGTGTCTAAGTTAATTAAGATCTGATTTCCTGTACGACCAACCTTTACCATTATATGCTAGCGGCTCCGGTTTTCTGTCGAAAAGATGACATCCTAGGTTTAGTAGTACAAGAAGGGACAATATGAGACATTTTGTGATTTTTCTTACCATTTATGGACATTTGAAGACAGGTAAGGAGGCTGCGATTATCGGTGAAAATTAAGTGAAATATATATATACATTTGGACATAAATATCAAAATTTTTAATGGAATGATTCATACAAGTGTGTATGACAAAAGAGATGATTTTGGGTTAAACATAGTAAAGGAGAAGGGCCACTAACCATCAAAATCGGCCCTTTTGCCATTTTTGAAGAAAATTTACGTATATATAAAACAGCATTTCTAGTTTCTAAAATGTAAGTTTTATGAAAATCTGACAAAAGGTGAGCGTTTCATGACCCGGCAAAGTTGGCATTGTGAAACGTCAAAATGCGCTTTCTTTCACCATGACGTCATGGCGTAAAATGATGTTTACAACAACATATTTTTACCTAAAACTCTACATTAAAAGTATTGTTGAAGTCAAATTAATTCAGAGGATAAAGTTTATACATACAGTCTACTCTCGATAAGTCGAACTTCAAGGAACCATCAGAAAAAGTTCGACTTAACAGGAGTTCGACTTACTGAGTACATGACCAGCAATTCGAGTTATCAGGAGTAAAAATGCATGGAAACCAATGGAACAGAAACGGGACTTTTAAAAATAGTTCGAGTAAAGCGGAAATTCGAGTTATCCGAGTTTGAGTAAACGAGAGTTAACTGTATAATGTTTTTAAAGAATATATTTGGATTTCAGTGTTAAATAAATCGGGAAAAGATATCCGAGAGATATCAGAAGCATCTGAATCGCAATGAAACTGTATCTTTGCTCTCAAATGACGTCGCATCAAATTATTCATCTTTGAATTCTAGATTCTTACGGAAAGCGGTAACAAATATACACATTTGACACATGCACCTTTTTTGTAGGGGAAGGGGCAGGGATCTCGATAAATTTTAAACTTTAAAGTAGGTGGATACTCTGAAGGAAGATACATAGAAAAAGAAAATTCTTGGTTTTGACATTTTTAATGCCTTTTCAATAGAAAGAAGGCGACGGCTTTTCTCACAGTAGGTGGTGACTCTTCGCCAGCTTCCAGCTTATGAGGAGGGGGGTCATTATATACGTTTCAAAATAAGCAAGTTAGAATTTTCTCTGACTTTAATAGGATCAGGTTACATGTCCAAATCAAATCCAGGAGCGGATCCAGAAACTCATGCAACTTTTTATTGGGATGAATAAACACAATTCAGAAGGACTGAGAGTCCGGATGGGAACTTATATCATCAATGTTTTTGTATAGACTGCTCTTACACTATTTAAAAACGCAATAATTATCTGAAAAATTCAAAACAATGCATTTTAGGACAAAGGAGAGGATAAGGTTCATTACGCATTCGCGTGACCAAATTTTGAAAAAAAGGGGAGAAAGGGCAAGCTGTAAGCGACTGTGATCATTTTTTTTTTCGCAGAGAGGGCTTCACAGGAAGTTGAGTGAGAGGGATAGAGATCCATCACATAAGAATTATTTTATCTTTTTCGTTAAGTTGTTCAAATTCACCCATCTTAAAACAAAATGGACGTACATGTAGCTAGGGTGTTTTCGATGTCGACGCCTAGTCGCCAACGACAGGAGCGGACCCAGGGACACATTCTTTTTTATGAGGATGACTTGTAAAGTCCAAGTAATGGACGATATGGAGGAAAGTTTCCCTCTTTCATTGTTGGGGGGATAGGGGATCTGTCAGAGAAAATTTTGTGAAAGTGAAGCAGATTGGTGGCTCTTGAGCGTATTTGAGCCGCATTTAAAAGGGATCAAGAGCACGAAACGTATCTAAGATAGAGGAAATATCCGATATGCCGATATGAACATAAGATTAATGCTGTATTCTTTTTTAAATTCACGCACGCTTATGAGCAGCCCTACATCTGTCCCAATCGACCGTGCGCACATTGTTAGCGCGAATTTCTACGCCTGAGAAAATTAAGAAAAAAATTCAAAACGATCATTATTGATTGTTTTTGGGCTGTATCACTGATATCACTTTTGTTATTTATTACGTCCTTTAAGTAGACCCCACATTTTTGGGGGAATGGCGGGGTCTATTTATCTCTTCTCCCTTCTTTTTTTTTTGCGAAAAAAATGTGGACGTTTTTGCGTACAAATGTACGCCTGGCTACGCCCGTGAAATCTCCGTCTTCACAAATCTGTAGAATTCATATATTCCTTATTGTTTTTATCTATAACATGGGATGTTTTTCTTTAAATTAAAGCGTCGGTATGAACAATTATAATATTTGTCAGTGACAAGCATATTTAGTTTGAATTTCGTCTTTTTGTTGTCGGTTACCGAAGTAGGTTACTCTGCGATCGGAAAGTACATGTATATATCCTTCATTTATTATGACCTTTAACTGTCCTCACTTCTCACTGTTAAATTCTGAATTTCATGTCTACATGGATATATTCTCTGCGAAAGCAAACAGGAAATAAGTTTAATAGCAGCTTGAAACAAAAAAAAGAAACCAAAACAAACAAACGAAAACACAAACAATAAATAAATAAATAAATAAATAGATAAACAAATAAACGAATAGATAAATAAAAGATGAAAAGATATGAAATAAAACTAGTAACTCCGAGTCGAGCGAGAAACCCCTCTTTCCACCCAGCGTTCGACATTGGACAAGGAAGATTAATCCCATGATTCGTTTATTTTCATTTGTTTTCCTTACACACCTGTGAAATCATCGAAATAAAATCAAATTAAAGAAGCTTATAAAATTATGTGCTGAAAAAAATCAACAATGTAACATTATTGTGTAATGGGCAAGCATTATTCATCGACCTTTTCTATTCATGTCGCCTGAAACGCAAGAGCGACATAAAGAGATCACTTTGCACGGCGTCCGTCTGTCTGTAGGTCATACTTTCATATTCATGTATTTCGCTAGAACAAATAAACTTGATACACATAAGGCATCTTTTAAATTATGCAGGAATTGTATAGCATGATGAAACTCGGCATCCAATGAAGGTCAAGGTCACTTTAAAGTTCAAGTTCAGGTACTGAGGGAGAGGGTGTCTATAATGTTGGTATATTTTTTGCCCAAACCCACTTTCATGTTTTGGAAAATAAAACATGTTTAAACTAAATTAAGGATCAAACATACAACAAGCAACATACCTGTTCTTGAACAATACTTGCTAGTATATAGACTGACCTGTCATGCTTTACTGGTAACAGTTTTGCTCCCCCCAACCCCATCCACAAAATTGTGCTTTTACGAAAATATTAATTTCTAGTTCCATGTTCATTAATAAAAATCAGAGGGAAAGAAAAGCGTAAACGGCGTAAACGGCGTGTTTAAAAACCGAGAGGCCAACATTTTTCGGACTTTATGTGTTTATTGTAATTTATGATAAAAACATAATTCCCCATGGGGAGGATTCATTCCGTAAACGGAGGCGTTTAAAATTTTGACGTTCCAGTTCAATAAATGAACGTCATTCAACTCGCTCGTTCTCGATAATGTATGAAGTATTCTATATAATGGATACATCTTTGAACAAAGCAGGGTTGAAACTAAAATTAACTTGCTCAAAGCTCCAAATAAAGACATTTTCTTTGATATTATTAACATTTCGCTGCAAAGTACGAAAATTAAAAAATAATGAAGAGAAATCCTAAAAATCAAAGATAATTAAAGATACCAACCTTTTGATATATCTTAACCAATATATCGTTTAATCGTTAAACTTAAATTTTCTTTCCCGGTTTCGTCAATACAAAACTTGTCAAAATTCGCCAAGAAAGAAATTAGAGGAATTTGTACACCGAAACTACAGAAGGACACGCAGCGATCGGTAAAAAGACCCCTGTGACCCCTACTGCAACCAGAGGGTAAAAAGTAAAATATCGTAACATTTTAAAGGTTTTCATATAGAGCACAAGTAGGTACGTAGATGAAAATTCGTTTATATTGAGAATATGTCAAAATTGTTAATCTAAAATAAAAATTAGGAACGTACCCGTCTGTGTTGTTAGCGAAAAACTGCAAAGAATGTATGAAAATTAACGAAAAATACGGATATTACCGTACCGTCACCAGTTTCTGACGTCATAAATGACGTCAAGGAACGCTCAGGTTCCCAAACATTTTACCGTTGACAAATACCGATATTCATAGGTAGATTTACATCAAAATGATTCAAAATTATATCTTTTTAAAAAGTCACTAAATACAGGGCCGTAAATCACGGTTAGTGGACCTTCTCCTTTTCCCTGGCTTAAATGTGATGTTCCTAGATTACCGTCATAAGGTATCTTCATTTCACAATTCATCCGGTATGCTAGAGCATGTACTGATGTTTTGGATTTTCATAGTAGAAATTTACAAATTACAATAAAACGTTTAGGTCAAGGTTTTTACTTTCACGAACTAGTAAAGTCTTTCTGGACATTTTACAAAAATATAGTCAACTTCTTTTGAAATTCGGACCCATATAAACAAGAGAGTTTATTACATTGTATATTTCATAACCTGTATTCTATTGTGACATAAAAACAAAATAATAAGGATCAAAAGTAGACAGAATTACCATCGAAATAGTGTTATAATCATCAAACGCTTTTGATAACGTAGATATGATTCTTCTTTCACCAGTCTGACACTTGGGTTGGTATTGGACCAACAGCCTTGTACCAGCGCGTTCTTAAAGAATTGCAATATGACGAACTGTTACGTTAGGACTCCATGACGGGTCCTATTCAAACCTCTTGAGAGAAGACAGGGACCCGACCACCTGTCTTCTCTGAATGTCAGTCGGACTTCTCGAATGTTCACATGCATGAGCTCGCTACAGTCGGCAGAGCACGAACTGTATTTTTTATGCCTTCTGCTTTTTATATCAATTTACATATCCATCTGTGTGTTTCTTTGCCCCTTCGTCATGCTGTCTGTTTGTATGTTCATCTAACAGTGAGGGGGTTATTTCACACCACAATTGTGCGTTTTTCGAGACCTCTGGGTAATCGGAAAATTGGGAAAGTTGTGTGCACGTAATTCGGATAAGCACACCGTCTGCTACTTGCGTGGCAGATGACCGTCTCAAGTCGGTACCGGTTTCCCAATGGTCTCGCTGCTTTATGTGTACATAGTCTTTTGTATTTGATGTTCCTATGGTGTCCCTTGTCCCTTTTGCTTTTCTTTCTGTGTGTGTCTGCTCTGTAATTTGCATCGGGTGTTTTTGAGTTTTGCGCCGCAACGGAGTGTTGTTGGAAATCCTCCCTTTTAATACATTGAACAATTCAACTTTTTTTAAGATTAACCTCAGACAGTGCAATGCATGTATTGTTTATTGTTTTTATTTTCGTGCATGAACACCGACGGCGGGTGCGGCTAGCTAACAGGGGATGCTTACTCCTCCCGGGCACCTTGTCCCACCTCTAGCTTGCTAGGGGTCCGTCGATCCTCATTTTGGTGCTCTATTGTGAGTGCTGTTGAGAATATCGTTAGGATCTTTTTAAACTCTTTTTTTGAAGATTAAGACCCAATTCCTAGTCCAAAGTACTTTTGACTGCGTTCTCCTCTTTTGATTACAGTATGCCTTTTGTCGAAATTCGATCTGGTGGAAGAAATGAAAAGTTGGTACAGTGCAAACGCCTCATGCACCAGCAATAATGAAACACTGGCTGTCATTCATGATCTAAAGTCACCTGAGTTCCACAAAGCTGTGAGAGACATTGTGGAGAATAATGGTCGGGTTTGGGTTTCTGGTAAGCAGGAAGACCTCGGATGGAGATGGTACACCAACATGCACGGTATTGGTAGGTATTATTTGTTATTTGCTATTAGGTTTTCCTCTGCTTTTTTGCAGTCTTAAAGAAAGGAGGGGATCTCCAATAACACGCAACTGCAGCACCCAAAGCAAAACCCCGAAACACACGATTGCTTGCTTACTGATGAGTTCTATCAATCATTTGGCTTGCCTAAACGGTGTACAGAAATGAAAAAAAACAAATTCCAATACACAAATGAAATAATTGTATATTGCTATATTGGTGGAACATTATCTAGCCAAGCCAACTTGTCATGTTGTCATGTACTTGATTTTGTGTTTGTCTTATTATTATGTGCTACATGAATAATTTGTTTTATTGTATGTCTCAGTATGTCTTCAATTGATGTTTCATGCTTATTAATGAGAACTACTGATACTTCAGAGAACGTCATTAGAACAACTAAACTTGTCCTTAGGAAAGGATGTTACCACGCTAAGTTTATCTACGGCGGATTGAGGGTGGCAAACCTAACAGCTGAACAATGTTTCAAGGAGTGTAACTGGGAAGGGGTTGTCGGTCTCTATGTAAGTCTTGAAACTATATCATTTCAATTTTAAAGTCGATCACTTTTATAAGTTTTAGGGTTTGCTCCTGTCAAAGTAGGTGTGTGAATAGGGGGGGGGGGGTGAGGCCGAATCTAATGCGAAGAACGTCGAATTTCATTGGCTGTTTGCTCCTTAATTAAGGCTGTAAAACGAGAACATACTAGGCTTTGACGTTGCTAACTTCACATTACGCTTTATATTCATAGAAATATAGATTTCATTAGAATGGAAATAAGTAGATACTGAAGTAATGTTTGCGCACGATAAATGCTGATTTTACGTTGCAAACATCTGTTTTTCTGGCTCTAACGCGTCGCCAGAAAAACTCAGTTTGCGACCGTAAAATCAACATTTACCGTCCGCAAACATAACACCAGAAGCTAGTTATTCCCTAAATTTACCATACATTCTCTACGTCCCCAGAGGAACAATATCCATCTCACCGTTTCCAATGGATTATGATAGAAGCGGCGGGTGTTGCATGCAAGCAGGAGATGCTTACTCTTCCTGGGCACCTGGTCTCATTCTCATATCGGGAGTCCGCTTCTTTTCATGTGGTGGAGGTTTTTGTTTGTTTGCTTTGGTTTCTGTTTTATCCTGATTTTGTATGCCTTCGGTTTCTGGTTTTCTGAATTATCAATTTTGTGCTGTATACAGGGATATGGTCATTATCCATATTTGTCATAGAAAGGAGGGGATCTCCTACAATACTCAGCTGCAGCATCAACAGCAAAACATCAAAACATCCTAAGTGAAAATACAGAGATGACATATGATGGCATACACAGCAAGAGACACAGAAGGGACAAGGAACACCAAACATGGCATCAAAACACCAAATACAAAAGACTACACACAAACCAACGTTCAGTGCCGACGTATGACGGCCATTTGCCATGTTTGTCGCAAATAATGAGTACTATTCCTTTTTAACCTAGGTAATCTTCAGTACATAATTTAAAAGTATTAATATAAATGTCTTTGCAGAGTACCATGTGTATATGTGAGCGGCAGCTGTGGAACCTGACACGTCAGTCAAGCAGTCTGTGTAGTTTAACATGCCAAGGGAACACACAGCAGACCTGTGGTGGAATACGGACCATCTCTATCTATCAACAAAGTTTGTTTACTAAATACTTTCAATTATTTCGGTCTATATAAAGATTTTGAATGAATAAACATCAAAGAAGTACCCATCAGTATTTCAGTCTCAAAGTAAAGAAGGCTTGGCAAAATCATTAGAATTTCAATTTGAACGGTTGCGAACCTCGGAATGAATAATATTTCGAAGTGAGATCAGGTGCCCGGGGAGAGTCAGCGTCCCCTGATCGCATGCAACACATGCTCATTCTATGAAGAATTTTAAGGTAAGAACTTTGACAGATTATACTGAAACTAAAGAGTATCTTCCTCGTGGCATATCTCTGTCCGTAGCTGGCCCTTTGGTAAACATTTAAGGTCATGTTTAGAATTTCACTCTTCTTTTTCAGTCTCTAGTGTCACTGATGATTTGTTTGTTGAAATGTACATATGGTACACTAAATTCCTAAGAAAGAATATATCTTTCAATATCATTAGCCTTTCCATTCCCAGCTGAATATTGCATTATTTCTTAGTTTTGTTCTTCAGGTTCCAGGGCAATACGATGGGCCATAGGACACCCGATGCAGAATGATGGATGTGCTTACATGAGGAAAATAGACGACAGTGACGTCATCTTCTGGTATTCCGCACAATGTGAAACATCTATGAGGTTTTTATGTCAGTTTGGTACGTGTTAAAAATACCGAAGTACCTTTTCATCAATATTCATGTAGTTGGTGATAATCGGGTTATCTATTATCGTTTTTGTCTAATTTTTACATTCACAAAAACGAACGGATATATGTTGACTAATACGGAAGTGTTCCATCTATTTACCATCATGAAGAAAATTTCGACCCAATTTAAATTCATCAGGCACATATTTCGGATAGCTAATCCGCATCAGTGATGCTTCCTGCCCCCCCCCCCCCCCCCCAAAAAGGAAAAAAAAAACCTTGCAGACACAGCCAAAATTCAAGTATCAATTGAAAAGGAAATTCATTTCTGGTAAATCATTTTCTACTATTCGTTTTTCATTTACCTTGAGCATCCCTAATGAGATAGGAATTGCCGAAATATTTTAATGGTGCAATAAGATTATGATAATTGTATATATCGTGAAGATTACCACATTACATCGATTTGATATCATATATGAAAAGTTGCATGCGTTTTGCAAAAGTGACCAAAAATTTTCTGTCATGAGTTATTCATCAAAAGTTCCTTTTCTTTTCGATTTTCAGAAAATAATTCTGTTTGTGGTGACAGCTTCCGTTGTATTCGTCCATTACGACTCACTGAATCATGGGAAGGTGCAAGATCCGCATGCGCAAGGTGGAACGGAAGTCTTGCAACAATAACGATCCCTATCTCAAATTCAGATAGTGACATCACGTCCCTTACTCCTGGGAGGTATTGGGTAGGACTAAAACGACAATATGAATGGAGATGGGGAGATGGTAAGAAATGAATACAGTGGTCCCTCCTTTATAAGACCATCCCAAATGCAGTGGATTTGTGGTCTTATAATGGAGGTGGTCTTTCTTGGGGAGATATTCAGTGGCGGATCTAGGATTTCAGAAAAGGGTGGCCCAAAGTTTCAGCTCGAAGAAAATTGTTCAAAGAAAAACTGACAAGCAAAAAAAAAAAAAAAAAAAAAAAAGGTCGAAGACGAAAAAAAAAAAAAAAAAACCCGAAGCTCAAGACTGGTGATTTTAATTAATAAGTTGGGGGGGGGGTCATTCCAACTGCATGTTGCATTTAGAAGATAGAGTTTCTTGATACGTTTACTTAAGTTTATAGGTATACTGGCGAGCGTAGCGAGCCGGAAAATTTTAAGATTTGAAGTTTTTTTGTTTTTTTTTGGTTCAGTCATCCATACATGTATATATACATACATGTATATATATTATTCTAAATAGGCGAGCGGAGCGAGCCGGGAAATTTTTGGAATAGATGGTTACATTTTGTCATAAGACTACAATATCTCTCTCATTTTCCATCCTCTATTTTTGTTTGACCAATTGGGGAAGGTTGGGAAGATTAGGGCATTGCAACCCCACTATCCGCCTGTCTAAACTGGTTAGATCGGCCCATAAAAATGAAGCATTTGGTAATTATTCAAGTGTTAATTTAATTTTGAATTTTGTATATGTTTATGACATATGAATCCGTTCAAACACGATGACAAAGAAAGTTCAAGACAAAGTGAAGACGAAAAAATAGACAGCTAATGAAAAATTAAGTGTGGCGAGCGAAGCGAGCCGAAAATTTCCCCAAAAGTAAAGAGATTAAGCATAAAAAGAGTATTCTGAATCAATAACTTTGGGTGAAAAAGGGGGGGGGGCGCCCGGGCCCCCTGGGCCCCCCCCTCTGAATCCGCCACTGATTTTGAGTTTGAGCAGTCTATCTGACAGTACAATTTGTTTACATCTATTAATTATTTTTATTATGTACAAGAATAAATATCTACTACTATCTTGCATTTACTGATAGTTGAGTCTATTGATTGACTACCTGCCAATTCAGAATGAAGAAATCTAAAAGATGAATGTAAAATATTTAATCTATGACATTCATTTAAAATCTAAAGTACAGCTTACTGAAGAGAGGACAAATATTACAGCTTGGAGTCAATAAACTTAAATACTAATTAAGTGCCTGTTATTGACTTGTTTGCCTGGTAGTAACTGCTAATTAGTCAATTTACCTGGAGTAATTAAAGTTGGAGGATTAAAGAGATATTAATTAACTATGTAAACATACATGTACATGTACATGCATGGTTGCTCCTGGGAGTGAATTTTCTTATATTTTGATAGATTTGGGGTCGAAAAAAGCGGTTTTTGGTCGGGTAAGGGAGGTGGTCTCTTATAGGAGGTATTTTAATATTGAAAAATGCTAATGCTAAAGAATTATGGTCACATAAGGGGAATGGTCTTTGGCGGGAGTGGTCACATATAGAGGGACCACTGTATAGGGGATATTACGTTCCAGGCTCTTTTAAGAAATATTTGTTAAATCTGTTAACAACCAGGAGATGCTTACACTTCCGGTCATCTGACTTCACTCTTGATTTAAGGATTCAATTGTGTCCTTCGTGTAGTTATTGTTCTCTCCAGTTTTCATCACTGTTGTATTTTTCCAGACTTTTAAGCCTTTCAGTTGTATGATTTATTTCCCCTTGATTTTGAATGTTGTATCAACCATTTTTATTAACATTGTCATGACCTTCTGTCTTTTAAAGGGTCACTTCTATACAAATCTGGATTCAGACACGATTTTTCCAAAAAGAGACAGATTGGTGACCTATGTACAAGTGCTGTTAGCAATGGAAGACATTACTGGTTAGAAAAGACACCATGCAAGACGATGCTGCCCTACCTATGTCAAAGAGGTGATTATCATATAACTATACTAAATAAAGTATAAGGTAGCATTTAGATAGTATAGACCCTTTAGGAAATTTGGAGACACTGACTCTTGATTGAAAATTGCCCAATAGAAATTGAATATTAAAGGAATGGGCACCACCTCCTCATTTTAACTTCTCTGGATCATTTTAGCTTGAAGTTCCATTATCCGACACGTGCATGCAAAGCAGAGTTGAGAAGGTTCGTTTTGATAACCACAACGTCTGCTACTGCCGTGGCAGATGGCCGTCCTAATTCGGCATCGAATGCCCATTGGTCTCGTTGGTTTATGTGTAGTTATTTGTGTTTGATGTTTTTGTGTGAGTTGGCGTTCCTTGTACCATTTGCGTCTATTTCTGTGCGAGTCTGCTCTGTGTTTTTGCAGTGGGTGATTTGAGGTTTTGGTGTTGGTGCTGTAGCCGAGTGGTGTTGGAGATCCCCTCCATTCTGTGTTAGCCTATGTAAATTTAAAAAAAAAGAAGATTACTCAATGAATCAGATTAAAATTGCTTAATAGAATTAATGAAGAATTTCCCCTTGGCATCAGTAGGACCAAAGCAGCTCCAAGCAGTACAAAGTGTGAAAATGCAGCCGACAGAGGTTGATTTAGAAGTAATTCAGAATGTAACAATTGAAGGAACAACAGAGAAATCACCGGACGAAGATTCAAATAAAGTTCTCCTACAAACAAGTAAGTGTCCGGGTAAGTTAAGGGAGAGGTATATCATTGCATTAAGAGATGAAGGTATTCAAAATTTCGAGATTTGTTGATGAAAAGATTCCACATGATATAAACAAATTAACACGTATATTAAAACCTTTTTCCTATCCGCTGAATCTTTTTAATCATATCTAAAACAATCGAAATATATATCATTTGTATCCGAGAGAGGACAGGTAAAGCCGGGCTTCCACTTTCGCGAATGCAGAGGCGATAGAGCTACGATTAGGTGATTTTGTTTCATCGTAGCGCATTCTCCTCTCAATCGCCGGTATTCTCGTCTCATCGTGTCAGTATCGTGTCATGTTCTCCTGCATTCTTCTCTGTTTGCGACACCGACGCGAATGCTTTAAACTGTTTAAAACATTCGCGTCTGAATTCATATTCGCCTCACACTCGCGTCACATGCGCAGCACATTCGCCTTGCATTCTTTTCCATTGGCAGCGCGTTCTCCTAACGTTTGCGTCCATTCTTGTTCCCAAGGTGGAGGAGAATGAGCCACGACAGAGCCCCGATAGAGCCCCGACAAGAAAGAATCTGACACGAATATGATGCGAATGCGCCGAGAATGTGACGCGAATGAAAAACAATCAACGCGAATCAGCCACAATCTTGACACCATATTACCACGATAGTTCTATATAATCACACAACAGTGACAGTAATAATTATCTCAGAGCTGATGTAAAAGTGTGCGGATCAATATTTTGAAAACATTGACAATGCCTTTCAAGAGAAAACAACCTGGAAAGAGGTCAAGGTCAACAAAGGGTATTGATACTCCTGGATTTGTCAAATGATTTAGCTTTTGCTCATGTCACATTCATGTCATGATCGCAGCGCTATCGGGATAAAGTGGTGTCTCAATCTCCTGCATTGCAGCGCTATCGGGTTAAAGTCGTGTCTCAATCTCCTGCATTCGCCTCCCATTCGTCTCAGTGTCTTTTTATCGTGGTACATTCGTGTCGCATTCTTCTATATTCTTATCACACTCGCCTCACTATCGTAGCGGTCGCGTAGCATATTCTTGTTGCACTCACGGCGCTATTGTGTGCCTATCGCGCCAAAAAAAAACTTCATGAGAACAGACAATAATGTTTCACGATTGTTCATTCACCTCTGATCGTAGCTCATTCTCCTCTACATTCGCGACAGTGGAAGCCCGGCTTAAGAGATGACACTCCTTCGTTGATATTTTGAAATTCTCCGCTGTATCTTCTCTTATGACATCTGAAGCAGTTTCAATAAATTGTATCTGACAGAGGCCAGGGGAGATGACACTTCATCGTTGATATTTTGATATTTTTAATCTTATATTAACTGAAATTGTTCTCCTCTACCCTGATTTCTTATGATATCCAAAGCAATTTTGATAAATATGTATAAATTATATCTGATAGGCATCGAGTAAGACGACACTTCATTATTCATATGTTTTTTCATTCTTATTCTTATATCTACCTTAATATTCATCATATGTCTCCTTTCATTTTCAGTTTTATTCCTTGGTATAGGAGTAGCGTCTGGGATCGCATTTGTGATTTGTATTTGTTTCATCATATTCTTCATTAGAAGGTAGGTTTTCTAAAATACATATTTATTCATATTACTTACAATTTACGGAAAACTACACCATTTACTACTAGTGGCGGTCTTAAGTCAGCACCGTTGGTTTATATGTAGTGTTTTGATGCCGTATTTTGTATCCCTTGCCATGTATCTCCACTCTGTGTTTTCTCATGGGGATGTCTCAGTAATTAATGCGGATGTTGCAATCGAATCTTGTCGGAGATCCCCTCCTTCTACACAACAATTGTGCGTTTTTCGAATCCTCTGGGTAATCAGAAAAGTGGAAGGGTTGTGTGCACGTAATCAGGATAACCACACTGTCTGCTACTTGCGTGGCAGATGGCCGTCCAAAGTCGGCACCGGTTGCCCATTTGTCTCGTTGGTTTATGTGAGGTCCTTTGTGTTTGATGTTTCTAAGTTGTGCGTTGGCGTTCCTTGTCCCGTTTGCGCCTCTTTCTTTGCGTGTTGCTCTGTGTTTTTATATTGGGTGTTTTGGAGTTCCGCTGTTGGTGCTGCAACCTAGTGTTGTTGGAGATCCCCTCCTTTCTTCTTTTGTCAACGAATATCTACATTGAATTGTAATCAAGTAATTTTGGAATGATTTTCTGACCTATATGATGGCAAGCGATGTTTGGCGACATTAGTACAACTTTCACAAATGTTTTTAGAGCTTATGTAATGTAAACTAGACACCCATGACTTTTTTATTATTCATAATATAAGATGTTTCAATTAATTTTACATCTCGACTTATAACAATATGATTAATGTTTCCATTTCTAAGTTTCCCTCTATTCTAATCTACATGTACAACAGAATTGACCATTCGAAAAGAAGGTTAGAATCCACAATCACCCAATGTAGCTTCGTGTATAGGCTTTCAATATGTTTTCCCTTTGTTGCTGGTTTTTATTGTAGAGAAAATAGAATCGTCCCACTCTAACTCCATAGAGCAGTCTACTGAACGAACATTTGTCATTACTTTATGCGATGAATCAAATCGGTAGGAAAACCAAAGAAGTTAAGGGATCCCAAACTAGACTCTGTTCTTACACCTAGAGAACAGCACACATGAGACGCAAGAGGAAATAAGGAACACAAAAAACCGTAATCATAATACTAATTAAAAAAAGACTACATATAAATCAACAGGACCGATAGGCAATCAGTTCTGCCTTTGGACGGCCATCTGCCATGTTAGTAGTAAATTATGAAATATCTTGATAACGTGCACATGGCGCACGAAAAACAGTCCATGCTCTGACGGCTGAAACGAGCTCATGGATGCATTCACCCGAGGAATTCGACCGACAATCAGAGATGACAAGGAATCGAGGCCCAGTCTTGTCTAATGAGGTTTGGACGGGACTCGTCATGGAGTCCTGTCGTGATAGTCAAACAGAGTGTAATTCTTTCAAATACCCTGTATATTAGTCAAGTTGTATGAAGAATTTTCTTCTTGTCACACTAGAATAATTCAGTATGTCATCCCTCGTTTAATTTCTGGTATCTAACTTGGTAAAAGTGACCTGGTCCAAGATTTCGGTTCTGGGATCTTTCGTACCGATAAATATAACAGGCGCCTTTTAACCAATATTTTCAGTTAAAGCATGCATATTTCAACTAACTTAAATGAATCCGACATTTGAAATTTTTAAAATATACGACCACCTATCATACATTGTGCACTTAAATAAAGAAGATTCCAAACACAAATATTGTTATACGTATCAAAATACTTATATTTCGTTTCGGTACGAAACCGATCGGTACGAAAGATCCCAATTTTCGGAACGAAAAGTACGAAAGAACTCAGTACAAAAAGACATCCGTACAAAATATCCCGAGGCCAAGATTTCTTTTGTTCCTCAAATCATCATTTTGTCTTATCTCTTAATTATCTCCAATATTTTACCCAATCATTCAAACTCCATTATATTTTATATTTCTTACAGATGCCATAAGAGTAGGATGGCAAGTAAGTCTTCATCATACCGACATGCGCCGAGGGATAACTTCGGAGTGTTTCCGTCCGAGGAGACACAACAACAATCGGAAGACATCGGGAACGAATCACCATTCCGAAGAACACAAAGGCTGTTGAGAGAAGCGTCTTTGGGAAGTGGATCAGAGGGATATCGCAGCAACTCTTGGAAACGAGTACAAAATGGCGGAACCCGCGAGGGACGCAAGATTGAAAAACCAGTGATGGGCTGTGAAATACGAAACATTTATCCTAGCACTGAAAGGAATTTTAAGGATACAAGCAAAGCTATTTACCAAGTGCAGGGCTCAGTTCCATGCCGGGTCGCCTGACGATCGGGAAGGTGGTGATTATGCGTACTCTGGAAGCTTGGACACTAGACTCCGAAAACCAGTAAATCAGGAGAACAATGATGTTAGATTAGCGGAGACGTACAGCTTACCTCCGACCAGTCGTAAGGACTAGCGACATCGAAGGACCCATAGATTTAGATACAGGGTGACTTGTACGCATGCGTACAAAAGGCAATGGCGCGACTAAGTGAAGACAACCTAGATAAAATTGAATCGCGTCCTGATTATACGACGTGCTGAAAAATTATGAGTGGACTGTAAAAATTTGATAGGATCTTACATGTAATCCCTGATAAAAAGGAAAAGTAGATGGTGATTATACGAGTAGAATGAAATATTTAAAGAATCGAAGAATAAATGTGTATATCAGGATAAATGTACTGCTAATTGATATGTGTTTAGTGACCTGTCTTGAGAGGAGAGATGTTTATTGTTATATAAGCTTTATATTCATTTAAAGTCAAGACAAGAGGACTTTTAAATCTTCAGTTTTTATGAGTCGCTCTCGTTTTGCACAATTATTTGTAATTTAATACGCATTGGGTGTGACTACGTATTGGATGTGACTACGTATTGGGTGTGACTACGTATTGGGTGTGACTATTTATGTGTTGAATTATATTATCATGCAAATGTATGAGGTCTGCTCTTCATTTTGTCAAGGTCTGCTGATTTATTGTGCATCGAAACAGTTAGATCTTTTCCCCGCAAAAACTTTAAAAGTTTCGAACTATCGAAACCTTCTTATACCGACATTCGTCTATTTGGTTTTGTTCTTTGTATATTATATTTATTTAAATCATCCAACATTTGTTTTGTTACGTTTGTTCTATAAGAACAATTGTTGGATATCATTTTTAATTTGACATATTGTCATCCAAGATTCCATAACATTTTGTACATACTTTTTATAAATGTAAATCATCGTAAACCGGTTTATACTCAATAAAAACACATCACAAGATTATTTTTGTATTGATTTGCCAAAGTTAATATTGTTCCGTGATTCTTTCATTATAAAAACAGTTTAGAATCAAATACAAATGAACATAATGATTATGAACCAAAAGGGACAACTAAACGTCGTTCCAGAACAAATACTAGTAGCTAGCTAGTCTAGTAACTCCTTAAGTTTTTTGCGTTTTCATATGAAGTATTGCATCCTCCATGGGCGGACTATGTGCATTTTCGTTCAGGGTATTGCAAATCGACCACAGCCCCTTGTATAATATTAATAGGCGTCTTCGATTACCGGGCACGACTTGAACCTTCCTTCTGTACTTACAAGGGAGACGCTTCTTCACACAAAGTCCTTCTCATGTATGCAGAGTTGTTGGCATTCCTCAAGGCTCAATCCATCCATGGAAAAATAAGCATCCCATTGTTTGGCTAGCCGCACCCGCCGTCGAAAGTAAACATTACGTTGAAAGTCAACATTACGTTGAAAGTCAACATTACGTTGAAAGTCAACATTCGCTTTTAAAAGCTTGTTTTAATTCATCTAGCCGTATTATATATATAAAAATAAGAAAGGGGTCTTATCATAATTTAGAATAAAGTAATTACTAAATGTCATTGTTATGTCGAGTAATCCACGTGAAAGAAAGGAGGGGATCTCCAACAACACCTAGTTGCAGCAGCAACAGCAAAATCCCAAAACACCAAGTGTAAAAACACAAAGAAGACACGCACAGAGAGAGAGAGAGAGAGAGAGAGAGAGAGAGAGAGAGAGAGAGAGAGAGAGAGACGCAAATGGTACAAGAAAGCCAAATCACAGAGATACATCAAACATAAATGACTACACATAAACCAACGAGTCCAATGGGGAATCGGTACCGACTTAGGACGGCCGACGGCCACGTTAGTAGCAGACGGTGTGATTATCCTGGATTACGTGCGCACAGCCCTCTCACTTTTCCGATTACCAAGAGGTCTCGATGAACGTACAATTGTGGTGTAAAACATTTTCCTCACTGTAAGATGACCACGTACAAATAAGACCGCAAACCGCAGGGGCCCAAGCAGCATTGATGAAAATGTAAATGGATATAAAAAGAGGGCGTACCTAAAACAGTCCTTGCTCTGCTGACTGTAACGAGCTCATGTATATTATCACTCGAGGAGATCGACTGACATTCAGAGAGGACAGGTGGTCGAGGTCCTGTCTTCTCTAAAGAGGTTTGGACAGGGCCTGTCATGGAGTCTCGTCGTCACAGTCAGTCAGAGTGCAATTCTTAAGAATACGCTGGTGCAAGGCTGTAGATTGGTTCATTACCAAGCCAAGTGTCTGTCTGATGACAGAAAGATTTTATCCACGGTATATAAGGCGTTTGATAATCCTAACACAACTTCGATGGTTATTCTGTCCATCTTTGATTCCTCTTACTTTGTTGATCATGTCACCATAAAATGCAGGTTGAGAAATACCCAAAGTAATATACCGTACTCTGTTGCTTGTATGGGCCGAATTTCAAAATAATTGACAATAAGTTTTGTAAAATTTCCAGAAAGTTTTTACTAGTATGTGAAAGCGAAAACTTTAACCTAAAATTTTCTTTGCAACCTGCAAATTTCTACCATGAAAATCCAAAACATCAGTACATGCCCTAGCATACCGGATGAGCTGTGAAATGTAGATACCGTATGACGGTAATCCAGGAAAATCACCGTCAAGCCAGGGAAAATTTACTTTGTTGAATCCAAAATCATCCCTTTTGTCATACACACGTGTATGGATCTCTCCATGAACAATTTTGATATTAAGGTCCAAAAAATGGTGTTTCTGTGTTTGTGAAAGTGATGATTCCTGATGTTTGTTGTTTGTTCTGTTTGTTGCAATCAATTGTCTGTTTTCCGCTTTGGGTAGCACCAGGTATTCTTGCTAGGGATTTTTTGTACAGAATAATGAGTCTATATTTTGACATTTCTGTATCTAAAAGAAAGACATAGTTATTCGAACAAAGACCTTTATTTTTTCAAGCACGACATCAAAATGCTAAAACAAAGGACTGCACATAAACCAACGAGACCCATGAGCAATCTGTGCCATCACGTTAGTAGCAGATAGTGAGTTCATTCGTGCACAAAATCCTCTCTTTCAATCCGGTTATCCAGTGGTCTCGAAGAACACACAATTAATGTATATAAAAGAAAGGAAGGGATAAAAACATCCTTACTGTAAGATGACCACAAAAATAAGAAAACAAAATGCAGGGACAAATGTAAGACAGATGAATATGCAAATGGGTATAAGAACAAAGGTCGTAAAGCCCCTGTCACACCTACACGTTCTCTCGAGACGTTCTTACTACGTCCTTGAAGTCCTTGAAATTTTTCATGAACGTAGTGAGAACGTGGCATTTTTCACCCGGAAGGACTCTCCGAAACAATAATTGACGACTCCATTACGTGCGCAACACGACCTTTAGCGTCCGTAACACGTTAGTAGCGCGTCCTTCCCGTCTTTAATACGTTTAGTCAAGTTCGCACTACGATCGGCCCCAAGTTCATACTACGACGAAGGCGTCTGTGTTACGATAGTACGGCGTGCTTACTACGTCCTCGAAGTCCTTACTGCGTTCATGCTACGATCATGACACGTTCAAAGGATCAATTGTTTGTATGAGGTCTATTTTGATTTTTTCGACCTCTAAAACCAAGAACGTGGTAAGGACGGCAGAGACGTGACGATCTCCATATGGTTATATGTAAAAGTTTTAGCCGTCTGTACTACGACCCTACTACGTTCGCGACACGTTTCTAATACGTTCATGAAGTTCTCAATACGTTCGCAAGTAGTCCCTAACACGTTCCGTAATCACCGCGTCCTCACTACGACTGTTTTGAACAGTCGGCGTCCTTACTACGACCTCAATACATATCAGCGAGTTCTTACTACGTTCCCCGCGTCCTTACTACGTTCACACCACGTTTCGTACAATTTTGGTGGTCGTAGTGCGAACGCCATGCCAGAACGTGAAGGTGTGACAGGGGCTTAAGATAAAAAGTTCATGCTTTGCCGGCTGGAGCGAGTTCAAGCACGGTATTACCCAAGGAGTCAAAACGACATTCAAAGAGGAGAGGTGGTCGGAGTCCTGTCTTCCTTAACGAAGGTATTGACGGGTGTAAGATACATTAAAGAGTTTCGTCGATTATTTTTCTTTTATGAGGTCGTTCTCACCACGAGTCGCAAAGAATTTAGCAGTGATTAAAAAGAAATTTAAATCATATCTCCAATATTTTATGTTCTTAAAATCCAATGATTGTGTCAGACAAAAATGTACGGTATTTTACAAATGTCACAATCTTTTAAATTTGTAGAAAAAGTTTCACCTACTATGCAATTTACATAACACCTTCACATTTCATCGTCATATTTACAGTTTTATAAGCACCAAGGCGTGTTATATTAACCTATGTATGTCAAAATCTGCATGTCGAGTAGGAAATGTGACATTGATGTACAATGTAAACGTCTTCAAATTGAATAGCATCATTTAAGAACAGATAAATTGGCAACGTGGACCAGACATGCACGTTTCGGGTACTAAACCCTCATCAGTGATCCTAAATCTAAATATTGTTATATGCCAAAAAAAGTATGAAAGTTACTATGTCGAAAAAGTGTACAGAAAGACGTAGCAGGATGGGTGGGATATGATGCTACAGGACCCACTTTTTAGAAATTTGAAGAAATTTGATAACAGAAATTAAGTTGCACCACTTGTAAATGACATGGAGTAAAATCATTAGGTAGTTCATGTTTGACAGTAAGAATGGATGATTTGATTGGACTTTGAATTTGTCTACTATACTTTCCCTTAAGAAATTTTGAGTTCAATACATATCGCTCAATAGATAACATTTAGTCGTTACTTATGATACAACTTATATGACCGTACGAGCACGCAGTCAAATTATATAGATAAAGGGACATTCTAAGACGTCGCAAAGTTTTGCATAGGCTCACGTCAAATTTTTGTTTCTTACCTCTTAACCCCCATTCAAACTACGCCGGGAACAATTGATTTAGCTCTAAATGGGTCCTGTAGCATCATTTCACACCCATCCTGCTACGTCTTTCGGTACATTTTGAACAGAATAATTTTCACACTCTTTGGAAATATTACATTGTTAAGGTTGAGGATCAGTACCCGAAACGTGCATTTCTGGTTCATGCTGCCAATTTATCTGTTCTTAAATGATGCTATTGAATTTGAAGACGTTTAACGTTCTATTCACTTTGTTCGCAAATGTTACAATGGAAATTCTAATGATTTTGCCTACCTTCTCCACTTTGAGGCTGAATAACTGATGTTTACCTCTTTGATATTTATTACTTTTATTCGTTATAGAAACAAAAGAAAGGAGAGAATCTCCAACCTGACTCGGTTGCAGCACCAACAGCAAATCACCAAAATCACCCTATGTGAAAACACGGAGTAAGCAAGCACAGCATGAGACGCAAAAGAGAAATACGGCATGGAAACATAAAACACAAAAAACTACACATAAACCAACGAGACCAATGTGTAACCGGTGCCGATTTAGGACGGTCATCTTCTAAACAAGTATGAAATTGTGTGGTTATCCGGATTACGTGCACACACCTTCCCACTTTGCCGCTTACCGTAAATTCAGGAGGAACGCACAATTAAAGTGTAGAATAAACTCCTCACTGTAAGATGACCACACAAAAGACAGCAAAACACAGGGCAAAAGAAACACAGATTGGTACGTAAATAGATGTAAAAAGGAGGGGGGATACAAAAATCAGTCCGTGCACTGCCAGCTGTAGCGAACTCATGTATGTAATCACCCGTGGGGCCGGACATACATTCAGAGAGGACAGGTGATCGGGCCATGTATTCTCTAAAGTGGTTTTGACAATGCCCCTCATGGAGTCCCGTCATCAAAGTCAGCCAGAGTGCAAGTCTTAAGAATGAATTGGTACATCACTTGAGCCTCTATTGTTAGTCTGATGCAAAATGCAAAGTTGTGACGATGTTTTGACAAGGCTCGTCATGGAGTCCCGTCATAAAAGTTAGTCAGAGTGCAAGTCTTAACAATGGACTGGTACATCACTTGAGTCTGTCTTGAGTCTGATGCAAAATGCAAAGAATTAAATCAAAACAATGCAATACTCTTAAATTAAAACAAAACTTAGTTTAATGATAAGTATAAAACAAGTATATGCAAATGAAAATTAATAAACTGAAATTCCCCGAAATTAATTATTGTATAGGGAGAAACATTCCTTTTAAAACACTTATAAATACAAAGAAATAAACAAATTTATCAATCATTTCAAATTCATCGGAAATCTTCTGGATATCATATATATACGTCCCACTTTGCATATAGTTCAAAGGTTGAATTGGATTTAATGTTTTTAACGGTACCTTTTGGTGAGAAAGTCGTAAATTTTTTGCTCGTGTTTTGGTATAATAAATGGCAATGCACTGACATATATCCAAAAAGGGGGAAAATATGCGTGAACATCATACTTTGCATAAATGAGCATTGCTGTCTGCACTTCTCCTTTATTATTTTCTCGAGAAATTAATATAAAGTAATATTACTGATTTAGTACCTTAATTTTTGTGTTTTGAGGGGAAATCGAGAGTTAGACCCTTCCTGAAGTTTGTCAAAAATGATTATTTTGGAAACTTCAACGTATGTTAAACGTCTTCAAATTCAATAGCATCATTTAAGAACAGATAAACTTGCAGCATGTACCAGACATGCACGTTTCGGGTACTTAACTCTCGTCAGTGATCCTCAATCTAATTAGGGCTGAATATTGCGATATATTGCGATTTATGGAAAAATATTGCGATATATTGCAATACTGTAGAATAATTTATTTTCGTGGGTTTAAAATTTCGTTGTTTAAGGACTGAAACTGTTTTCGTTGAAATTTAATTTCGTCGATTTCTGTCTTTCAAAAAATTTTTTTTTTCATTAAATAAAAGAATAGAATAAAAGAAATAAAATGCCGTAAATTACTTTAAACGAGTGAAAGAATATGTCAGTGTACGTTTTTATTCTTATCATTTTACTCAGACAATCTTATCTTTCCTATTGTTGATGATAATCACCGACAGATTTAACAAAGTTTCAATTGAATAAACTTTATTAAGATGTGTCTTTGCCGAGTTTGCGTCCTCGTTATAGAATACGTAGCGACGATAAAACATACTTCCTGAAAGTTGAAATCTAATATGAAAATGAGTTTGTCTTGTATAAGAATAGATAAAACTCGCTACCCCGAGTTCTTATCCGCCCTAACATAGCTTATCCTTTCATTTTCAGATTTCCCCGTCTTGCCGGTTTTAACAAACAATCATGTGTTTGGCAATTTAATTGTTTGTTTGCCTACGACCGTAATTAGAAAGTTTGGCTTCACTGCTAATTACCTTTGGAATATAATAGAAAGTTGTTTGAATTTCAAGTGTTGCGATTCCAGTACCATGTTCATACAATATAGGTACTAGTATGTGGATTTTTTAAGAGACCGATTTTTCCGGCTATTACTACGCATTCGAGATTTGTAAAAGCAAATAAACGCTAATATTATAGTATTTCATAACATCGAGATTCCTTATGATTTTCATATCATTTAATTTCCAATATTATTTCTTTGAAACGCTGATGCTGTTT
This sequence comes from Pinctada imbricata, assembly GCA_033119305.1. Lineage (NCBI taxonomy): Eukaryota > Metazoa > Mollusca > Bivalvia > Pterioida > Pteriidae > Pinctada > Pinctada imbricata. The sequence goes on from VSWD01000002.1 coordinate 709,021, forward strand.
TGCCGAGAAGCATTGTTGGAAACTGTATCGTGTACATATTAAAAATCTGCAAATCGTTCGGACATAAGCAGACAAATTTGACAGGCACACTATAACATTCGAAGTCAATTATGCATGCATCAATACCATGTTGAAAGAAAGTAAAATGCATTCAAGGATTTATGTGCTAATTCTACTGGGACATCGGCGGAAACAACATGAAAAAAATGAAGATAAAAACCGTCAAAAACCGAATAAATTTGCAGAATGGACCAGACATGCATGTTTCGGGTACTTAAACCTCGTCAGTGATCCTCAATCTTAACAATGTAATATGACCAAAGAGTGTGAAAATTATTATGTCCAAAAATGTACCGAAAGACGAAGCAGGATGGATGGGATATGATGCTACAGGACCCACGTTTAGAAATTTCAAGAAATTTCGATATTTTCTTCTCAAAATCTTAGTCTGCAGCCTGTTTCACAAAAACACTTACGTGCAATCTCAGGAATTTTCGTAACTTTTGAACAATCAGTTCTACTTACTCACCATAATTTGCAATGTTTTGTTGCTGAATTTATTTTCAGGATGTGGAAATGATATAAGAAAGTATGATACAATTTTTCTAGAAAATCTTTTTAATGTTGTATTGAATGACAAAAGATACGAAAATTCCCGAAAATGTTCGTAAGAATTTCTGTGAAACTGGGCACTGAACTCTATCCTATCATCTTAAAAAATCTAGGTCCGCTCATAGATACAACAGGAAGTATTACAAACCAGGGTACGTACATCAGCGAATGAAGGTTAAACTAAACGCCGAAATCAGATTACAAAAAAATCACAATAGAAAGGCTGACAAAATCTTTAAGATATATGTAACAGAAATTTCTCACGTGAAAAGAAAAGAAGACAGGCGGCTTCATAGACATACGACGGACAACTTCATCTAAAGAAGGGAGGAGATCTCCAACAAGACTCCGTTGCAGCATCAACAGTAAAACACCAAAACACCCGATGCAAAAACACAAAAGACGAGTACAGCACGAGACGGAAAAGAGACACACGACATGTAAACATCAAACACAAAAGACTACACATAAACCGACGAGACCAATGGGTAACCGGTGCCGACTTTGGACGGCCATTTGTCACGCAAGTAGTAAAGAAGTACATGTATGTATTTTTAAACATATACTCCCTTAAATCTCATTCTAGGGATAAATAATCATCATTTTTCTCTGGCATCCTTTTTTATAAGCCATTCAGCTGTGTGATTTCTTATTTGTTTTTCATCTACAACATTATAATATCTATACTAATAAATAAATAAATTGATTAATCAATTAATTGATTAATGAATAGATAAATAGATAAAGAAATTAATTGATTGATTTATTTATCAAAATCAATAAATTAATTTATATAAATGAATAAATCAATCAATCAATCAATCAATCAATCAATCAATCAATCAATCAATCAATCAATCAATCAATCAATCAATCAATCAATCAATCAATCAATCAATCAATCAATCAAATTAATTAATCTATTAATTAATTAATTGATAAATAAATTAATAAATAAATTTATTTATTTATTGATTGATTTATTAATAAATAAATAAATAAATAGATAGATAAATAAATAAATAAATAAATAAATAAATAAATAAATAAATAAATTCATTCATTCATTTATTCATTCAGTCATTCATTTATTCATTCATTCATTCATTCATAAATTCATTCATTCATTCATTCATTCATTCATTTGATTAATTAATTCATTTATTTGATTAATTGATTGATGAATTAATAGATATTTCATCCAATAGTTGTTATAAAAGGACAACAAATGAGCTCTTACTTAATAGTAATTGAACTATTTGTTGTCACAGTTCTAACGATATTAGTCCACTTACATTGTACATTTATCTTTATGATACATTATGATCAGATTTCAACATACACTTTTCTAAAATTCCTCAATGGAGCAGACCATGTAAATAGGCATTTTTTAATATTCACTTGTTCCACATTTTTTTTCAAAGATTGCTCTACACTAATCAGAATATGAATTTGCGTTTAAATTTTGTAATAATGTAAAATTGAAATGAATACCAGTTTAAACTAATTTTTGTAAACTTTTAAGAAGAAGTGCACTTGATTTAAAATCCTGGCGTATGATACACACGCGTATATCTGATCTGGGACTTTTCAGATCGCTAAAAATAGATCTCTTCTTTCGTTTTGCTCTGAATTAGAACGTGGAAATTTCTAATTTCCTTCTTGATCAAATCTAGATTGACTCAGGAAGGGGAAACTTGTGAAATATAAGGAAATATTACTGTTTTAGGGTAAGATTTCATACAGATACTGCGCTACCATCTAAAACGAAAGTAAATCGTCCCAAATGAGGTTTATTGTACATTAACTTATTCTGAAAGAAGCTTTGTTTTTGGCCCTTTATCGATTTGAAAGAAGCTTTGTTTTTGGCCCTTTATCGATTTAACACAGATATTATTTTGTTATTTCGAAAACTTCCATTCCATTCAAAACCATCACCGAAATTAAAGGAGGTTAACATCTTAGCACCATGCCTCCTATGCTATATTAAACATATATTTTATTTGGATATGCTACTGAATCGACCCTACAGAAAATTTGGAGCCGCGCACTAATGTACAAATCTAAATTCAAAACGTTAAAGACTTCATTACTGCAATGAATTTTGGTGGCTCCGCAGGATGCATCACTGATGAGAAACAAATTTTCGAAAGACGTGTCTGGTGCAGGAAAAATTGGTTTCGAATTTTCTTCATGAAGGTATAGAGTTAGAACACTTCCGTATTATTATTCATAAACTTTTATTATGATCGACAGACGACTACATAGTATATTTTGTAATCAATGTGAGAGTAAATTGGTATGAGCATAATACTGCTTGTTTACCCTTTTGGGAATAGTCCGTGCGACCCGCTCTGTATAGAACTATTTTGTACATTTTTGGACATAATAATTTTCACAATCTTTGGCCATATTACATTGTTTAGTTTGATGATCACTGACGAGGGTTGAGTGCCCGAAACGTGCATGTCTGGTCCATCCTGTAAATTTATCTGTTAATAAATGATGCTATGAAATTTGAAGACGTTTAACATTCTTATGCATGCCCGACATCACATGGTCCAATCATTAAAATAAACAATGTAATGCACATAAGCAACTCATCATTCTCGTTATTCCATATATTATTTTACAAAAGCTTACATTTCCTTACTGTTATGAAACCCTCATCATAAACAATATTTCTATATCTTATTGATGCCAAACCATTGAATATGTTTTTTGGGGGAAAGCACAGTAATACTCAATACTTAGTTGACTCACTAGCATAAATTTAAAACCATTTCCACTTTTATTGTCTTTGTAACGGCCTCCAGCATCACTGATGAGTCATTTTTTGAAGAAGTTCGCATGATGATGAGACAGGTATTGCATGCAAACAGGAGACACTGACCCTCCCCGGACACCTGATATCACTTAGGAATATTGGTTATTCCAGGGGTCGCAACTGTTCCATGGGAATTCTAATGATATTTCCTTAAGGTAGATCATCCCTCAGGTCTCAGATACTCATATATCCTAAATAACAACTTTTCATTTCCATATATTCAAATCTTATGTAAACTCTGATATAACGCATTCTAAAATTTCTGTTATCAAAATTTCTTGAAATTTCTAAAACGTGGGTCCAGTAGCATCATATCCCACCCATCCTGCTACGTCTTTCGGTACGCTTTTTCGACATAGTAACTTTCATACTTTTTGGCATATTATATTGTTTAGATTTGAGGATCACTGACGAGGGTTAAGTACCCGAAACGTACATGTCTGGTCCATGTTGCCAATTTATATGTTCTTAAATGATGCTATTCAATTTGAAGACGTTTACATACAAACAAAATATGATTCGTGGTTGCAGGATTATACCGATAACTTAGCCGTTTGAATTTTAACATTGGAGCCTATTGGAAAAGTAAGAAAAAATCCTTTTAAGAGGTGAAAAAATGTAACTATAAAAGTTTCTTTTCCCAAAACCACATTACTTTGATAATCTGAACAAATATTCTGAGGAGATAAAATAGGGTATCCAAGCAAAAAAAAAAAAAAAAAAAAAAAAAAAAAAAAATCACCAGCAATTTTGACCTGAGGGATACTCTACCTCAACTTTGAGACTGAATAACTGACTGATCGGTACTTCTTCGATGTTTATTATTCAACTATAACATGTTTTGGAATATTGAGAAGTATTATCATGTATGATTAGGTGTTCAAATTTTTATGCTTACAGATTTATTCCTAGATGCATTTTTGAAAATACAAGGGAAAAGAAAATGAAGATATGAATGGAAACAATGAAAAATCATCCGAAAATAACACCAGTTCTGATTCAAGTCCGCTTAAGGAGGAAAAGACAATATTTCAAGACATAAAAATTTGTAATCATTTTGAAAAATCTAGCGACATCAATCTCAAATTTCTCCAGAATGTATGGCAACAGAGAGGAAACAATGATTCAGAACTCAGTAAATCTGCAGAAAATCCCACGACGGGATCTTCGGATGATTACAGAAACACAGATGATCAGCAAGAAGATGTGACACGCAATGTCAAGCCAAAGAAATCTGAGCTCAAAGTGCGGGAAAGAAAGCTGAGATCGTCTTCCCGAATCGGTGTTCCTAAATACGACGAGGGATATCAACATTGGAAAAGTTTTCCTTCGGATTTTAACGATGAAGATGAGGATGATTACTCTGACGATGACGACAACAAATACGAAAACGATATTTATGGCGGATCGCAATATGGTCATGAGGATACGCCCTTTTCTTTCATGTTGTCTGGCTTTCGGTCAATGAGAATTTATCAACTGCAAAATATGGATCATTTTCATGAAAATGGAGAGGGAGAGAATTCAGATTTGTTACGTCCGAAAAACTTTAGACGAAGGCAACAACTTCTCTTTTTTATGCCTACCGGGCATCAATCATTCCTGTCGATTGATTCAATGGAAGAAAGAAAAACCTCAACGAGATCGGAAAATAACGTTAACGAAGGAAGAGTGACAACGAAAAGCCCTTTGAATTCCTCTGATAATTCAAGTCATAGATGGGGAATAGATAATATGGGCAAATCAAGTAGTACGATGGAATCATCTGCCTCAAGAAACGAAGTAAAAGGACAAGGAGGGGCAAGGAAATTTGAACAGTCTATAAGACTATCACACGGTTCAGGTGGAGTTCACTTTAGTGCAAAGTCTACAGTAACGGATACAGAGAGCAACACATCAGCACATACCCACGCATCAATTTTACATTCCAAAGATAACCCGACGGAGGCAGGGAACAACTATATTGCAGGGAACAACTATATTGCAGGGACGGGATCCCATAAAACAGAACGGTATGACAACAACGAAACTCTCGCTACTTCTAATCCTCAAGTTTCATTTGATGATTCAAGTAGGTTGAACGATGTGGATCAACCTAAGGTAAAATCAAATGGCTCAAACAAAACAGAAATTCCCGAAGCTGAAAGATCTAAAGATGCTAGTACGGAAAACAAAGTGAATACGCCATGGACACCGGATCTCAGTCAGTCTTCGCAATTCTGGAATGGTGATTTCGAAAACGATGTTAAAATGCCTATGGATATTGCAGAATCAGAAAGTAAAAATACTTCGAGAGAACAACCAAGAAGCCGTAGTGGAGAAGATAAAGATGTGTCGACAAACAATGCCAACCAGCTGGAAGAATTTGATAATATATTCAACCCTTCCTCAAATGATGACAAATGTATATCTCGGAATTATGAGACTGGTGCAAATTATGACGCTACTAGAAATAGCTACACTGGTGCGAATAATGGTGCAAAGTTCGGCACTGTTTCGCATGATGGTGCGAATTATTACAAAACAGGTGCGAATTATTACGACACAGGTGCGAATTATGGCACTAGTGCGAATTATGGTGCGACTTATGGCGCTGATGCGAATTGTGAAGCTGCTGGAAGTAGGGAGTATGACACTGTTGGAAGAAGTTCCCAAAATTTCAAAACCAAATTGAAGACGGAAGGTAAAATATTTTATATATTATCTAAATTCAAAAGATTTATGTGTCTCGTATTACACTTCAGGCACTTCAAATAGTGGAGACCATTACCGCCAAATAATATGTTCGGCAATGAATGATAGATTTTAAGCAACTCTTCCCTGCAACTTTGTGCAACAATGTAGCAGGTGTATTGTTTTGCTTAGCTGATCTTGATCTCCTTTTTATCATATACTTTGTATTTTTGCTCTATCATTAAATAATAAAGATAGATTATATCTTTTACCTAACATAATTGTTGATCACCCAATGGAGAAAAACTGTTTATGAGACTAATTCTACTGTTTGTGATAAGAATTTCATTTGTTTTGAAGACCATAGTTTGCACTGCCATTGTCGTCGTAGCCCCTCAAGGACAGACAATCCGCCCAAATACCAGCACACTCACAGTTGTGGTTGCCATGACGACCATTTCCATGACGATTACTATGAAGATGATTTTCTCTGTTCTAAATGTGACCAAGGTCAGTTAATTAGTCTATACAACATGAGTTATCAATGTTTAGCTGAGATGAAACCTGTTACATGCGGTGCGTAATCATAAACATCTCAGTGCAGTGTAATTTTGAATTTTCGTTCAAGAAAACAAGCCAGTATGGCGGCTCTGAACTAAAAAACGTCCCTGATGTGATGCTTTGTCTTAAAGAGACAGATAGGCACGCCGAATTGTCAAATCAGACACATAAAAACATGAAACACGAATGAAAATATTATTAGATAAATTGAAGTATACCAATGTGCATCCAGCGCCGACTTTGGACGGTCACCTGCTTTACATATAATTGCAAATAATGTTGTTATTTCAAGGATATCATTATCATACTGGAATATATGTTCCATTGTAATGATTTACTGCACCATATGCGCATTTTAACATCCTGTGTATCATCAGTGATACTCCAGGCCGACAGAGAGGAAATCTAAATAGTGTTAATAATTTGTGAAGAGCGAAATTCTATATATAACCTACACTGAGAGTCAGCTAAGGACAGAGCTATACCATGAGAAAGCCTTTGTTTTAGAATAATGTATCAAATTTATTATCAGAAAATCTTATGGACAATGAACGTCTTGACTGCAATAACTAGTCTCTTTTTATTACATCATAAACGAAAACACAGTGAAGCGTATGTCATTTTCTTGGATCTCAATATCTGATGAAACTAATCTGATGATAAAAAGAAGTTTTTACATTCCTCCTGCGTTTCCCTTAAATAAAACTATCAAACCAACTACACTTCAATTTTCGATAAACGCAATAGCCTATCTCGTGCCTTCAAAATGAGATAAAGAAGATCCTGACGCAATCTCAACAGCATTCACAGGCATACGCAGATCAATTCATCATAAATTTCTACTATATTGATTGCTTTACTTATATTTCCCGTTCCCTTGTGCCACTGCACAACGATAAAGCACAAAAGCTGAAAAAAAAATCCTCAATTGACCCTTCCGAACGCGGGAAAAATTCCATGACGTCACAATGCAATTTCAATGTTTGACCGAGGTTCGAAGCTTGTTTGTCAGAGATAAAAGTATTGTGACGTCACAACATTTTGTATTTTTTCCCGCAATCGGAAGGGTCAATTAAATTTCAAGTGAAATCTATTGAAGGTTGTGGAAATTGCCAGAATTGTAAATCACAGCGTATGATGGACATGATGAAAGCTCTCTCTGAAAGTATTGGAAGGGAGATTCACGATGTCCTCCCTGATGGAAACTGTATGTTCAGGTCTATTATAGATCAGCTCAGAATGCAGGTGAGCTTTTTTACTCTATCAATTGAATTAATACCGAACATATATTCAAGAGAAAGAGAGATATATATAAAAAATAAAAACTCAAAATCATAAATCATAGTCAATGGACATAGGATACCAAGAAAAAAAGAATGTAATGTTAAATTCTTGCACGGTCCAAATTATGTAGACATATTAAGGTGAAGGGAATAACTAGCTTCTGACGTTATGTTTGCGGACGGAAAATGCTGATTTTACGGTCGCAAACTGAGTTTTTTGACGAAGCATCCGCAAACATAACGTCAGTATCTAGTTATTTCCATTCTAATGTATTTTACATTTTTGTGAATATAAAGCGAAATGTGACTTTAGCAACATCAAAGTAAACGTCTTCAAATTGACAAGCACCATTTCAGAACAAATAATTGGCAACGTGGACCAGACATGCACGTTTCGGGTACTTAACCCTCATCAGTGATCCTAAATCCTAAATCTGAACAATGTAATAAGCCAAAAAGTATGAAAGTTACTATGTCGAAAAAGGGTACCGAAAGACGTAGCAGGATGGGTGGGATATGATGCTACAGGACCCACTTTTTAGAAATTTCAAGAAATTTTGATAACAGAAATTTAGATTGCGTTGAAGAAACGATCAACCGAAATCGATCGAACTTGGCTACATGTTCCCTCGGGGACTCCTGGTCCACCAGCAGTGACACTCACCAAGTGGTATCAATGTAAACGTCTTCAAATTGACAAGCATCATTTAAGAACAAATAAATTGGCAACGTGGACCAGACATTAGTGTTGTATAATCGGAAAAATTTCATAATCGATTATCGGTTTATAATCGGAGAGGATTTTAATCGATTATTTCGATTAAATCGGAAATAGTTCTTTCTTGTTTTTACAGAAAGAAATAAGACAAGTAATGAATAAACTTCACTAGATCTTATGCTTATATACATAGCAAAATGTCTAGAAAGATTCTCTTACCACAGAATGAAAAAAAATCCTGTCTAGTAAATGAAATATTTTGTCAAGATCACAGCAGTAATGATCGACTTTATACGACATTTGCAGGGATGGGAGTGGGGTTGTTCCATACGACCCAAGAGTTAACTTAAGATTTTGCTCATTCAAGGAATCAAGCAATATCTTCGTAGTAACAGTACTGTGAAATTCACAGACCTTGTCCTTCTTACAAGCTCGGGAGTTCGGCGTAAAAACTAAAAAAGTTTTTTTTCTAGACGAGTAGATATTGACGTATCGCAGGCCCGTATCGCATCTGACGTTAATGTTTTCTATAGGAGTACTTGTCATTACTATTAAATTCAATGAGAATCCTAATTCCATCCATTGTATGCCTTAAAGAGTGTATCCTTTTCAAATTATGTACGCTACGCCCGGAATTCAACTCGTAGAAACGATCGTTGATCTACTTTCGTTTTATTCATACTTGTCATACGTAAATTCGACCAAAAACTATGTCATTCTTTTCCACGTTAAATATTTCCGATTATAATCGATTCTTAAAAACATAATCGATTAATCTAAATCGAAGGGTATTAGCGATGATGTCGCCGATGTCGGCGATAATCGTTACAACACTACCAGACATGCACGTTTCGGGTACTTAACCCTCATCAGTGATCCTAAATCCTAAATCTGAACAATGTAATAAGCCAAAAAGTATGAAAGTTACTATGTCGAAAAAGGGTATCGAAAGACGTAGCAGGATGGGTGGGATATGATGCTACAGGACCCACTTTTTAGAAATTTCAAGAAATTTTGATAACAGAAATTTAGATTGCGTTGAAGAAACGATCAACCGAAATTGATCGAACTTGGCTACATGTGCCCTCGGGGACTCCTGGTCAACCAGCAGTGACACTCACCAAGTGGTATCAATGTAAACGTCTTCAAATTGACAAGCATCATTTAAGAACAAATAAATTGGCAACGTGGACCAGACATGCACGTTTCGGGTACTTAACCCTCATCAGTGATCCTAAATCCTAAATCTGAACAATGTAATAAGCCAAAAAGTATGAAAGTTACTATGTCGAAAAAGCCTAGTATGTTCTCATTTTACAACCGTAAGTAAGGAGCAAACAACCAATGAAATTCGACGTTATAGCGACATTGCATTAGAGTTTTTCCTATGCAGCTTCATTTTAAATGGTTATTATTATTTCAGGGAGAACTAGACTGGACCGCGATGAGTTTGCGCACTAAAGCGGTAGAGTACTTAAGGGAGAATCCACACCAGGATGACGGCACTCATTTGGCGGAATTTCTACCATTTGACGGTGACACGTGGCTTGAGTATTTGAAGAGAATGAGCAAGGACACAGAGTGGGGAGATAATATCATATTAAGGTAGGGCAGTTATAAAGACTTTGAATAACATGTTGAACATGTAAGAATGTTACATGTAGTTTTATAATAATTCCGCTGATCTCCCTTGTCTTTTTGTTTTCTCTTTTTGTTTTTGTCTACCCGGTGTTTTCGCATTAGGGAGTTCAAGTTATTTTGCTGTGAGTGCTGCACCGAGTCTTGTTAGAGATTCCCTTTTTTCATTCATTTTGTAAAGGCATTAGGGGTATACTACTCTACTTCCGATTGTTTTGATAACAGAAAAATTAAATACAACGAAGTTGGCCGAAGACGCACAACTTCGGCAATGTTCGAGACCATACATAAATGAAGTATTAAAAAATATCGAATATCTAAAACTATGTAAGATATGGAAGAAGATAATTCATAGCTTTTCGACAGTATTGTTATTATTCCTCTAATACCTTAAAATGATTTCCTGTAACATCATCTCAAATAAAATCAATTACGCAGAGATGAGGATGACATTACAATGATCACCGCGGAACACACACGCAATGGACGAATAGAGGGAACACACCGACTTTACAAGGAATTAAGAATGAGATAAAGAAGATCCTGGCGACAAAAAGTAATATATGCACAACCAATGCAGTTTCCTGAGATGAAACAATAGAATGGAACGTGCTTGTATTTCGCATGGAAACACTCGTGACATTACAGTGCATAAAATCAAAGAAAGATGCCGCGATGGCTTTTCTGACCAGCAAACTGAACATGCTGTGACCTGAGATTTAACGTCACCTTTTTACCTAGAAAACGCGATTTCAGAAACCAAGAATGAAACAGACAATTGTGGTGTAAATATAAATTTTAGATATCATAATTTGTGTTTCATGCTATAAATGCACTTGCTACGTGTTGCATATCCGTAACAAAGCACAAATTAAGACACTTATTCCCTATGAATAATGAAACTAACCCTTCCGAAAGTGGGATAAATTTGAGAAATTGCATGACGTCACAATGCAATTTCGATGTTTGACCGAGGTTCGATGCTTGTTTGTAAGTTGAGGTAAAAGCATTGTGACGTCACAATATTTTGTATTTTTCCCCGCAATCGGAAGGGTCAATTGTGACACCTGAAAAAGGAGATTTAGGAGAAAATGTACACCAAACTTAGAAATAAATTAAAACACGAAAGCAGATAAATGAACCAACACATGTAAATACGTTAATTCAAAGATACCAATGTGATTTTGAAGCAGATCCTCTGAACATAATAATCTTATTAATTTGTATTTTCAGAGGGTTAGCTGAGGTCATTGGCAGAAATATCTGCATCATTAGTGCTTTTGGTGACCTGCATAATCAGACGACAGTTTCTCCGTCCGTGAAAAGAGATACTACTGAATCAGATGATGTTTTTCTCGGCCATATTAACGATCAACACTACGTCAGTCTGAGGAGAAAAGATTGGAAGGAATCCTGGTTCAAATGTTAGTACATGTATCTATCTTTATCATTTTACCTTTTGCAGCCTTGACTCTATGATCATTGGATGTGTCTATGAGTACTTTTTTTTTGTTTTAAGTCAATCTTTTTCCATTAGTAGAGTGCTTCGTGTGAATATGTATGCCCCTCCGTGTATCGCTTTATTGTTTATTAATAGTATTCATTTGGTTTAACTAAGGTCAATGTTTACAAATTTCATTAATTTCATTGAGGTGCATGTAACTTGTGCTCATAGTTCTGCTATATGACAGAGGAGTAAGATGAGTTTTCTTCAATCGCTAGGGTATAAATCAGATTTAATGTTCGTTACAAATAGTCAACTAAATTTCCTTCTTTGCGTTAAAAGTTTCCCTTGATTGGAAATTTTGAAGGTTATGACACTAGTATTGCTGAAATCCAGAATGAAGTAATGAAGACCTACATAGAATTGTGCTTCCTTCACCCGGATAACAACACCTTATACTTTTATAATGCAGTCACAGTAAAATCGTAAAATCTCTGTCATTAAGAATTGTGTAGTTCTGACGATAAAGAAGACGAATGATGCACCAAAACTCACATTTTAGGGGTTCATTTTTGAAGGCGTGAGTTAATATTTTTACGGTCATTATTTTAATATGTAACTTTTTAAAATTCTTAATTGTAGGTGCTAAAATTATTCAATTACGACAAAACATTCCTGAAGTGTGCAGATCTGACGGTAAGAAATAATGTATTAAATTGTTACTGTTAGCGGCGCAGATCTGACGGTAAGAAATAATGTATAAAATTGTTACTGTTAGCGGCGCAGATCTGACGGTAAGAAATAATGTATAAAATTGTTACTGTTAGCGGCGCAGATCTGACGGTAAGAAATAATGTATAAAATTGTTACTGTTAGCGGCGCAGATCTGACGGTAAGAAATAATGTATAAAATTGTTACTGTTAGCGACGCAGTTGAGATTGATCAAACTTTCTATCTGTCTGATATGCCTATGTTCGTTTTTTCAATTAATATGCAAAATATCAGAGAGGTATATTGTCATTGTCAATTATCTTTTTTTATCTTATAAGAAGAAATAAGAATAGCAACAGTGAAAAGTAATTCATTTCTTTTTGATTAAAATAATTGAAGGCATGAGGAAAAAAGTCCGTTAAGGATTTTAATGGAAGCATAAATAACGTTGCATCTAGCGTTTACCTGAAACTCTAAATCTCAGTCGGACTCCTCGGGTGATAACAAGCATGAACTCACTACAGCCGGCAATGGACGGACTGTATTTCGTACGCCTTCTGTTTCTATATCCATTTTCCTATCCATATGTGTGCCACTAGGGTCCTTGCATCATGTCGTCTGTTTGTATGGTCATCTTACAATGAGGAGGTTATTTTACACCACTATTGTGCTTTCTCCGAGACCTTGTGCGCTCTAAATCCGGATAACCACACCGTCTGCTATTTAAGTGGCAGATAGCCGTCCCAAGTCAGCACCAGTTGCCCATTTGTCTCGTTTGTTTATGTGTGGTCTTTTGAATTTCATGTTTCTATGGTGTGAGTTGGTGTTCCTTGTCCCTTTTGCGTCTCTTTCTTTGAGTGTCTGATCTGTGCTTTTCCATTGCGTGATTTGGGGTTTTGCTGTGGGTGATGCAACCGAGTGTTGTTGGGGAACCCCTTCTTTCTTGCTTGTCATGTAAATATATCTTAATTTTATCTTTGAAGGGATAGAATCAGATATGAGAGCTATGGAAATTCGCTCCACAATGGACAAGTACAGCAAAGTACCTCTTTGCCATCTTAACTTCTTACTAAGGCATACCATTCCAGAGAAAAGTATTGTCACGGTTCCGAAAGAATTCGTGCAAGGAATGTTACAGCAATCTTCAAAGAAAAGAGTAAAAACAATGTTGGTAAGCAAGAGAACTCGTTTCCCGTGATATGGATGTTATAAAGTGTATTAATTCCTTTTTTCCATCCGTGTCGGCTTTTTTGCATTTTATCAATTTGACATAAATATAAATTGGCTATTTCGGAAACTTGTCATTTCATTCAAAAATGTTATCGAAATTAATGGAGGTTTACATCTTAGCACCATCCCTCCTTTTTTGAACATATATTTGAATTGAATCGAAATTCGGAGTCGTGCTTCTTTGCAAAGTAAATGCACAAATTTAATTTCAAAATTACGTACCCAATGGGCGCTACAGAAATGATTTTTGGCTGTGTCTGAAAATCCCTTTTACTAGAAGCATTACTGATGAGGATTTAATATCCGGAACACGTGTCTGGTGCATAATAAATTTATTTGAAATTTTCTTCAAGAAGGTATAGAGTTGGAACACTTCCGAATTATTTCTATCAAAGAATCGATACATAATGTAACAAATGCATGCGAACACTCACTAGCATTGATTCTACGTCAAACTGTAGGAGGTTAACATACTTGCATCATCACTCCGATGTGGCCATATATGGCCATAATTTCCAGTTCATTACGCTTCTCTATAAAAAAACCTATGGGAAATCTGGACTGTTTCTCTCTCTTCTGGACAGACACTGCGAACTAAGAGGTTAAGCTAGTCTTTCTTTTTCATGATCGCAATAGTTCATCCAAAATCCCTTGCAGAAGTAATACTAGTACATACTTAATAAATCTAATTTCATAAATCGTCCAGATCTAACTTTTACCATATATGTTGTATCGGTCAAACATCGAATTTGCACTGTAACGTCATGAAATTTCTCGGTCATCTGCCATGTTACATGTAGTTGCAAATGGTGTGGATATTCAGATTAAGTGTGTACAACCCTACCACCTTTAAATCACATTTTCTTTTCTTTATATCTAGTATGGAAGTGAGGTTGACGGATTAGCAGTCTTCTCTATAAAGGGAACATTGTCGACCTCAATGAACAAACCAAAGAGAAAGAGTAGTGGGCTTCCAAATTGTGCTTTCTTTTATGAGTCAATGGAACCAGTAGTACAGTTTGAAAATGATGGCATCGAATCCTTGAATCAATTTGAAATGCATTTTGATGGACATCATCCGGGATATCTGCGATTACACTGTCCTGCTTTCGGAGAATTATATCCTGAATTTGTGAAGGAAACAAAAAGAGGCGTGTGCCTATTGAAAAGACAATACAAGGACAACGTGTCAATGTCTTACGTTTATGGTTTCAAATGTAAGGAATGGCCTGCCTTCTTGATTTCAAACTGGGTAGACAGAAACCGTCCGAGTGGATGGCCAGACGAGGATCTCAAGGAGATACTTCTGTCTCAGTACATTGCAATTGTACCATTCTCACATCCGGAGAGCGAAGATAGAGACATCGAATGGCAGATGTGCTTTGCTAAGCAAGAATACACGCTAGCAATGTCTTTAAACAGTCATAAAAAATACTGCTTCCATATTTATCAACTTCTTGTGCGTTACTTTGTAGGGGAAGAACCCTTAAAGCGATACTTTCTCAAAAATATTTTCTTTCGTGCCTTAGAGAATATTTCTGTTGAAAATTGGGAATTCAGTCCAGGAGCCTGTATTTTATACCTAATCGAGCAGACGATATATGCAATCAACACAAAACACCTAGAGCATTACTTTGTCTCAAATAACAATCTTATAGATTGGTTAACTGATGACTCTTGTCGGATTTTGTCTGAAAAACTTGAAGCGGTACGGAAGTTTCCCGTAACAGCCATTCTTTTACTAGCGGAAGGGTACGGTTTGACGACCTCTTGGGTTGCTGACCTAGTTATTGAGGACATACCCAGATTTCGGCAGCATGGGGATCTCCGTATATCTACAATGGAAGTTTTTGTTCCTGCTTATATCAAAGAGAGTCACGAGGAAGTACATCTACATTACTATGGGAGGGCAGTAAAAATCTTTTGGGAGTCTTTCACAGAAATATCCAGAGGGTGCGTCGCTGATGTACTTTCGTTTAATGACTTTTTGCGACAAAATCTCCAGGATCTTGGTTCATCGGACCAGTGGTGGTTCTGTTTCTTCCTTGATTACTACTATTCAAGGGGTTCTCTCCAGGAAATGTTTCAACATTATGAAGGAATTCATCTTTATGAAATAGTTGGAGAAACCGAAGATCCTGGTATATTTGGGAATATAAAAATTCCGTACCAACTATTAAAAGAGAATGGCCAATCGGAGTCTCACCGATACAAGTCCAGCTTGTCAACTCATATTAGTTTTCTTCGAACACTATGTAATGAACTAAACAGAGACGGTATTTATGATCACTCAGTCTTTTACTTTAGAATATTGATTCGTAAAATCAAAGAAAATATTGTTAGCTACCGGTATTCTCAAGACCAGGTCGAAAATGATGATAATGAAGCTATGGGAAGATTCGAAACCGACGAGATGCAGACAGCGTTCAACTCACTGAAGAAAACGCGCAGAGAAAATTACTACCTGAAAGAAACTATTGCAATTCAATTAAACGTTGAACTCTTTTATACATACATTCATATGTTTAACACTTACCAAGAGCTAGGTCAACCAGAACTGTTCTCGGAATATATGGAGGATCTAGAATCAGTGTGTTACACCATCGCTACGAAGCATGCGTACAAACAGCTGGCACACATATGGTGGATTTTGGGTGTAAGAGAAAAGTACAAAGAAGCAATGGACAGATACTCAAGCTAAACTAGGCTGGATTGTAGTGTTTGTGTTCAATTCTATATGCGTACGAACCTTACACCAACAGAGTAAATAGAAAATGCTTATGGTATAAAAAGAGTGTTCGAATTTCGAATGTAATTGATTCGTCTCTTATTATAATTTTGACATTCATGTTTTAGTGATGATTTTTATTTCACCTACTGGCTCTTCAATATATTCAATCCAATATATTTGTTATAATATTGTTATTGATTTAAGGGCTAAAGCGAACCTGTGTATCTATATTAGAACCATGGACATTTATCACCGTGGGGTATCACGTGATACACAAATTATATGTTCCACGGGAATCCCCTTCGATTGAACCAAGTTAATTCTGTCTAAATCTACTTTATATGATTTTTTAGGCCTGTCATATGGTCATTATTATCAATTAAATGATGGTAATTTATTCTGGTCAAGAATAGACGTGTATTCGGAGAACACTTAAACAGAATTTTTTCAATGCTCGCCACATGTTATGATATGGTATGGTGCACGGACAGATACAAATTTTTCTGTTTAAGTGTTCTCCAAATATCCGTCTATTCTTGACCAAAATAAATTACAATCATATATTTTTTAATAATGACCATATGATAGGCCTAAAATAAATTCATATAAAGTAGATTAAGTGATTTATAGTGAAAATGCTTATGATGACCAAAAATTATCATCACTATTGCAGTAAAAGTATTCAAAAGATAACATATGATTTAAGTATGAGACTTTAATTCTTTTAGTCGTCATTTTCAACTGAAGTTCACAAATTAAGATAAATTGTAATGAGATAATCCGAAATATATAGGCTAAGGAATGTTACACGTCTTCAAATTCATAGCATCATTTAAGAAGAGCACTGTATATCTGTACACAGCCAAATGTGCCTCATATGAAATTCATATGAAATTTGCATGATCTTCACATAAAAGTTTATATGAAAATTATGTGAAACGAGCACGAACAAGAAATTTACATGAAATGTTTTACATGAATTTCATATGAAGTTTATGACATATCTTTCATATAAATTCATTTTCGTATGAAGGTTACATAGAAAAATTCATGTAAAATACACTGCCATCCATAAATTAGTATGCACTATTTCTGTTAATGCTGCCTTTAGAAAATGAAGAGTTTCGAATCCATTGCGGTATAACTCTGAAGATGAACCTTATAGAAACTTGACCCAAATATTTACATTTATTGAATTTGTATTATTTTTAATATAAAAATGACAATTTTTGAAAAAAAAAAGTTGTGCGATAAAAAAACCTCTTTTTTTGCATTTTCTTTATCACAATTCATAATTTTGAATTATGTGAATCCAATTATTATGATTCTTTCAGGTTCAGAATGGAAAAATTAGTATTTAACTAATATTGAATTTAGAATGATTTCCTTCATTGTATAGATATTTATGGATGACAGTGTATATGTGAAATTATTTATGCGAAATTCATGTGAAATATTTTTCACGTAAATCTTATGTGAAATTTATATGAATTCTCATGAACTTTCATGTGAAACTAACATGATGATAATTTTATTTGAATTTTATATGAGGAACAATTGGCTATGTGCAAATGAGTTAAAGAAGATCCTGACGATAATCTCAACAACACTCAAAATAGAGCACCAAACTGAGCATCGACGGACCCCTAGCAAGCTAGAAGTGGGATCATGTGCCCGGGAGGAGTAAAAATCCCCTGTTGGCTAGCCGCACCTGCCGTCGATGTCCATGCACGAAAATGAAAACAATATATAAAATACATGTACTGCACCGTTTGAGGTATTGTCTATATAGAAAGTGCTACGGCGACCATGTCAGGGAAAAATATTCAAAACACTTACTATCAAACCCCTCGCAGGGAACTTTTTACGAGCTCCACACGGCAAAGGGCATAAGTGTGACACAAATATCCACAAATCCACAGCATGATAAGCAAATTTATCATAGGTGATGTCCCTAATACGAATTAATATGAGGGTACCTGTAAAGTGCGAAACGAAACAAAAACGAAACGAAACGAAACAAATCGAAACGAAACGAAACAAATCGAAAAGAAACGAAACAAATCGAAACGAAACGATACAGATCGAAACGAAACGAAACGAAACAAAACGAAACGAAACAGATCGAAACGAAACGAAACAGATCGAAACGAAACGAAACAAAACATAAAACTTAAAGAAAATGAGAAAAAGAGGAAAAATCGCCGAAAACGAATATTTCAAGACAAGATCTTATTGAAGGGCCAGGGGGTACCATTCTCCTCATGCCGCCTCCCCTCCCCGTGGGGAAGGGGGTCTTGGGCGGTCAGGACAAATGTTTAAACTTTAAAGTGTAAATTGGTGCAATAGTGAAGTTATTTGGGTTATTTCCTTTTTTAAACCTTGAAAAAAGAAATAGACCTGTTTAGATGAAAAACTAAGGTGAGCGAAGCGAGCCTGAAGTATTTGAAAAATGAATTGAAAATTGCGGCGAGCGAAGCGATCGGGAAATTTTTTTAAGGTATATATAGATGAATTTCGTGGTAATTTTTAAAATTGAGATTATGTACATAAGAGCAAGATTATTTATATTAAAAGTGATTTCCTAAATTTTTTTGGGTTACTGTTACCCTCCCAATCATCTGTCCCTCCTCTCGCCCCCTTCTTCCCTCCTCCCGCCCCCTTTCTCTCCCCACCCTTTGTCCCTGTCCAACCCCTAATTATTGCCTTCAACCGTTAGTTCTTGTGGCTGGAGGTTTTTTTTTAAAGAATCAAAGTTGACGATTAAAACATAATATATACGGTATATAGCACAATTGCATTTTAAAGAAGAGTGATAGGGATGAATAACCTCGTCACAGACGGAAAAATAAAAAAAATATTATTTAGCAGGGAGGAGTCTAGCGCAGGGGAAACGGAACTGTTCCGTTATGTGTATTTGAAAATTTTATCAGAAAAATGAGAACAATTAAAACCTGGGGGGGGGGGGGGCACATTTCGTTTGAAAAAGGATAAGATTATTTTTTCCTGAAATGTGCCCCCACCCCGTTTTATGATCTCATTACGGTGTCATAGCGTGGTTTTCTTTCCCCTCCCTTTTATTCCTCTTAAATACATGAATGGCATTTGACATTTACTTTTTTTAATTGTCAACTTTGACTCTTTCAAGAAACCCTCTCGGCACTAGTTACAAATGTAGAACTCTTGGATTAAGGCAATATTACATGCTGATCTTGTCTTGAAATATTCGTTTTCGGTGATTTTTTCCTCTTTTTCTCATTTTCTTTAAGTTTTATGTTTTGTTTCGTTTCGTTTCGATCTGTTTCGTTTCGTTTCGATCTGTTTCGTTTCGTTTCGATCTGTTTCGTTTCGTTTCGATTTGTTACGTTTCGTTTCGTTTCGATTTGTTTCGTTTCGTTTCGTTTCGTTTTTGTTTCGTTTCGCACTTTACAGGGACCCTTAATATGACGCCTCACAAAATCATAAATCAAAGCGTAAACACTAAACACAAAAACATGAATAATAAAAGGACATAAATCTCAAAGACAAAATACTAAGATAAGGTGTTGCATGCAATCAGGAGACGCTGACTCTCCCGGGGCATTCCGAGGCTCTCAACCGTTACAATGGACATTCTAATGATTTTGCCGTACCTTCTCGAAATTAAGACTGAATTACTGATAGGTACTTCTTTGATGTTTATCTTACTAGGGTCTTGTACTTATGCTCCCCTAAAAATCCTTTGGGACAATGGTCATTTCCAGGCTAAAAAAGCTTTTTTTTTCAAGATATAAAAATTAATTAAAAATCAGTATTTTGTCCAAATGGACATTTTGCACAATGATAGAAGAATGCATGGTCTTTTACATATCTTACGGGTTTTAATATTTTTCATTGTATTGATGAAAAAATTGTGTACCGAAAAAAAAAAGGGGGGGGGGGGGTTATGCATTGCTCTAGGTGAATATATATATACAGTGTGTATATCAATAAATCTCTCCATAAGTTTCAATGTATTGAAAAAATAACAAACGCCAAATTAAAGCTCAACCGGTTTTATTGTTATCATCTGGAGATTTTTTGAGTTTTAAGGAGGTCCAGGACAGCCAGACTTAAATTTGATCCTATCATTTAATTTTGCTAAAAATTATAAATGTCAATTATTGAAACATACTTTTTCTACATGCAAAGTTTCATAATTTTTTACCGTTACTTTTGAAGCTATAAACGTACATATATACCCATTGAAAGCCCTACAATGGGCCGTAAATGTGACATTAAAATTAACAAACTTTAGGTAATGAAAAATAGTTACAAATCTTCTGTAGAGGCAGAATCTTAACAAGTTCTGTATTTTTCATTAAGATATGATGTAGGCAATCGGACATGTATAGAATTATAAATGATCATTAACACGTTTAAAAGAAATTGTCGAAAGGAGATAAATTTATGTCTATTTTCAAAACGTCTTTGAGTTGCTAATTTTTAATAATAAAGTCCGTTTATCTGAAACCCTATTATTTATTTTGATATTTTGATAATTATTATTGATAATATCTTCTTCATATGTCGAATGAAACACCGATAAATTCCTATTGAAATTTGACCGTCAGTTTTTAAGTTATAGTGATTTTGTTACACCCTCCCTCTTGTTTCTATGTTACCTAATCCTGACGTTCTTGCGAAAAACGCGCCAATGTCGCCGTTTAGAACTATTGTTACGTCATAATTGATCCAGAGCTTTCCGATGGGGTAAATTCGGATACTGTTCTGGACCCCCTTAATTCGGCGTTTGTTATTTTTTTCAATACAGTGTAAATATAGGCTGCTTATGAGAATGTTATTAAGGTAGCCCATTCAGGACCAAGGCCAAATCAGGTCAATCATCAAAGGTCAGGGTCATTTCCAAGCTAAAATAGCTTTTTTGGGATAATTTTTTGAAAGGAGCTGTTAAGATAAGGGCCGGATTTAGCCCTGAAATAACTCGAATATTTCTCGTGCGCTGTCCTTCCAATTCAGATAAAATTTGGTCAGAATAAAAATATGAAGTATTAAGAGATTCATAGTAGGTATTTTATTTTTTAAAAATTGGTGAAATGTTAACGTCTTCAAATTGAATAGCATCATTTAAGAACAGATAAATTGGCAACGTGGACCAGACATGCACGTTTCGGGTACTTAACCCTCGTCAGTGATCCTCAAATCTAAACAATGGAGTATGCCAAAAAAGTATGAAAGTTACTATGTCGAAAAAGCGTATCAAAAGACGTAGCAGGATTGGTGGGATATGATGCTACAGGACCCACTTTTTAGAAATTTCAAGAAATTTTGATAACAGAAATTTAGAATGCGTTGAAGAAACGATCAACCGAAATTGATCGAACTTGGCTACATGTGCCCTCGGGGACTCCTGGTCCACCAGCAGTGACACTCACCAAGTGGTATAAATGTTAACGTCTTCAAATTGAATGTTATAATTACGGGTTTAAGAGGTAGGGGTACAGATAACGGAAAACGTTGAATATTGTTCGAAAATGCGCAAAAAAATGTATTATTTTACACATTTTTACGTTTTTTATGCTTCTGTTACCTTTTCATGTCAAAAATGGATAAGCGAAATTAACTTTGAGGTTAGTATATCAATATAATCGGCAAACTCTGCAATCCGGAAACTGAAAAACGGTTTTATTTCGCTCTTCTCAGCCACTAATGTAGTTTTCTGGCGCGAGATACACACGGTGTAGAAATAGACATCTTTCTCGTTTATTTCCTTCCAAATGGTTAAATATTTGATCGGAACACACTCTGAATAGATTGTTCCATGATATAAATGAAAAATATGGCAATATAACATACTTTATCGCTCTAGAGGCAATTTAAAAATATTCATTCATCCCCCTTTTTTCGTTTTTCGCCTGTGGGACATTGTTCCCCCCTCGCTTCAGAACCCCACTTGGCCAAAAAATGTGTTTTATTGATATTAACCTTTGGTGAAAGTGGCATTGTAAAGCGAGGGGGGGGGAGAACGATGTTGTATAAAACTTTCCCGTTTTCCATTGATGTCTGTGTAAAAAGCGCTTAGGCACGGTCCATTTGATATTCTGGGGGGGGGGGGGGGCTTGGGTTTTTTCGAAAAAAATAATTTTGCTCTGAATTTTGATGAAAAAAATTAATTTGCTTATGGTATGACAGAAAAAAATAATCTTGCTCTTGCAAGTAATCTGAATTTGAAAAATAACCATAAAATTCGCTTAAAATTCCTGAAAATTTTTCGGCTCGCTTCGCTCGCCGCAGTTTTTACTTTTCTATAAACAAATTTTGCCTCACTTCGCTCGCCATAGTTTTCTTCTGTAATGGCAAGTTCATATTTAAAAATAACAAAAGAATACATGTGACTGAAACAATAAAAATGCTTGAATACATTATCAATATAATTTATTACTGTTAAAGAAGTCCTCTACTCGTGGGTATTTTCACTTACATTTACTCGGACAAACTCAAATTACAAAGTATTGGTAGTTCCATAAAAATATAATGTCTCGTTTATCCATGAAACAGCGATTTATAGGCCCATATCAACAAGCTAGCGATTTAACACAGAACTAGTCTGCAACTTCCGCCGAAATTGAAAGTACAAATTCGTGACGTCAGATGTGTGTATACACTACACATTCACACGATGACGTAATGTGAAATATAGTACATGTGTCTCTTTGTTTAGGCCTATATGGTACATTTAAGATTATTTTTCAGTTTAACCATTTTCAAAGTAAATTAGACATCAGTATTTTTTTTTTAAAGACCTGTAAAATTTCATTGTCGGATCCATCCAGGTGGTGTGTGTGTGTGTGTGTGGGGGGGGGGTTCTTCCCCATTCCTGGTAAGACTTACATGAACACGTTAAATATTAAATAATGAAGGGAGGGCGAGAGATCGATATTTTATAGGATATGAAATCCTAAGTAAAGCCTTTCGTAGCTGTCTAGATGGGATCTCAAATTGATATTCTAATCAGCTTATACTTGAAATAGCTAGGATTGGGGGGGGGGGGGGGGCCGCAACTGTATTAGGAAGAGGGTGAAAAATGAAAATTAATGTCATTAAATTGACGACACATTTTTTGGCCGTTT
Source organism: Pinctada imbricata (assembly GCA_033119305.1). NCBI lineage: Eukaryota > Metazoa > Mollusca > Bivalvia > Pterioida > Pteriidae > Pinctada > Pinctada imbricata. The sequence continues at coordinate 732,559 of VSWD01000002.1, forward strand.
CAGATAATATGAAATTTATTTTCTGAAGTTATATAAAGTTGTGAAGGTAAAAAAATTTAATTCTAATATGACTTGATTCCTTTTCCCTATTAAGACAACAGACGCGAGCCGGCTGTATTCTCCAATATAGGCCCTATAGCGATAAGCCTCGCCTACCCATTTTCTGAAAGCAGATAAACCGGCAGGAACTGGTTTTTACCAAGAATCGATTCATTAGAATAGAAATAAAGAAAGACAAGCCGGGCTCTATTGTCTCATGATGCCCTCGCGTCCTCAGCCAATCACGCGGCTCGGTAATAAATGTGATTGGCTGAGGACGCTCGCGCATTATGAGACAATAGAGCCCGGCTTGTCATTTTTTATTTCTTAAATGAATAGGGTCGACAAAAAATAAATGATATGGCCTGGAAAGTTGTCTGTTAGCTCCGCTCAGGATTTCAGAAAAAAAAATTTACTTGCTTGAAATTCAATACCGGGAGAAGTGATCATGTAATGTATATCGAATAAAATGAAATTCTAATCGTTTCAGAATTAAACGGAAAGTAACGAGCGTTCTTCGTCAACGAGTATCTCAGTACGAGAGAGAGAGAGAGACATTTTCATTTCCGAGGTACATTACAAGAATTCAAGACGGACTTAATTTATTAATAATACTATCTCCGCTCCAAAAGAATATGATCACTGTGTTGCCCAGAACAATAAGAAAATAGATACCCGGAAAACATATACAAGTATTTGATATGGTATCTTGTTTATGATTATCAAATATATTTTTTCCGAAATTCAGTCGCGACTTCTTCCGCAGTTAAAATTTACGTCCCCACCCCAGTCTTTCGAAAATTTTGTAACATGTAACAGGTTATGCTCTGCATATTGAAAACTGAAGTTCTTGCGTATTTCGATGTTCCACACGGATCCGTTTGATGTTCACAACATTTGATAGACATTTATTTGTTTACATTTATTACATCAAACATCGTATCGTTATTTATGAGGGGGGGGGGGGTCTGGAGACGAGAGTTATGTCTGGAAATTCGGGCTAGAGGGGGTTAATATTTTTCTTTAACAATTGTTGCATACTGGCTTTTTTCGGCACTTTGGGCCTGTATATATGTAAAAAAAATCTAGCTTGTATCTTTCCTTTTTTCTTTCTTTTTCCCCGCTCGCAAAAATAAGTACATTGAACATGTCGATGACTTATATTTTTACATTTAAATTTATTGAAGTACGTACGTACCGACTGGAAGTGGGGAGGTACAAATGTCAACAAAGGCGGGTGGTATCAATAGGCTTAACGGGAGGGAGTCAGATTGCCGGGGAAATTATAGAATTTTGTAAATAGGATACATCTACAATCGTGATCTAGACGGTTAGGACGTCATGACCCCTTGGATTCGCCAAAAACGCAGATTTTTTTTCTTTGTTTTACTAGTACATGTAGTATGTTTTTTTTCCGAAATAGACGGCTTACCCCCACCCCCATTTTCTTTCCGGGGGAAAGGAAGGTTGATTCCCTTAAGATTTTTATCTATATATGCCTTAGAATCCCTTTCTGAGATAAACTTTAGGATTCTGGAAGTCGTTTAAAATATATCAACACATGTACGTATATATACGTATTTATAAATAAATTATGTACACTAGTACTTTTAATGTAAATATTTAGGTTTCATTATTATGTGCTCTTTTATCATATTTATCACTCATGCACTCTAATTTGATATGTCCTTTATTTTGGCATTTATAAGAGTACAATAGTACATGTATCCACAACATGCATGTACATCTCTATATATAGCGTTATGAAACGTGGTTCCCTATTACACACTTCTGACGTACTTCCGGTGTGTACAGCTATTTTGAGAAATTGGAAAAGGTGGTAAAATATTAATGGGTCTATTTCAGCTCTGAAAGAGATTACATAGTGGAGAAATTTTTTGTTGGAATTTAGATTGATATGAACAGTAATATACATGAAAATCTCCACGACTAGAGAACTTCTTTAATAGATACATGTATCACCATAGTGTCTAATTTTATATACAAGCTTGGAAGGAGAATTTAAATAAGTTTTTCACTAGTTTTCATTTCTACATGGAAAAACTTGCATCAGGCCCTCTTACATGTTACATGACTTATAAGTGATATACATTTTGTTTACTAAAAATTATCTATCGCATATTGTAAATATCTTTCATCTCTCTTAGTTTAAAAGTGAATACAAGTTTTACATAAAAATAATGTTTGGAGTAATTTGAGTAAATAAAGAATTTCTATTGAAAAAAGCTAGCTAGCTAGCTAGAAAAACATTCTTAATATTCACATCAATAGTTATAAAAAAAAATTCCTTGCTCCAACTTTGCAAGAAAAAAATAAGTTTGCCCCGGTACGGGGCGAAAAAAATAATCTTGCTCCGACAAAAAACCCAAGCCCCCCCCCCCCCCCCCCCCCCCAGAATATCAAATGGACCGTGCCTTATTTTGACCTAAATATCGGTCTTATTTTGCATAAATTATCCCATCTGACAGCGGATTCATATGTGGACAAAGTTACTTGAAATTTCTACCGGAAAAGATTCCCAAATTTTGCATTTTGAAATTTGACTTTTCAGGGTAGATTATACGCCTTATCTTAACAGCTCCTTAATAAAAAAGATCAGTGTTTTGTCGAAGCAGTATGAAAATTTGAATAATGATGGAAAAACGTATTATTCTTTTAAAAAGTGACAGGTTTTAAGATTTTTTTATTGCATTGAAAGAAATTGTGTGTAAAAATTTAGGGGGAGGGGGTACACATAACTTTAGATAAATGTATGTATATGTATACATGTATATACAATATGTATATAGAAAGATGTTAAAGCACCACAAAAAGCGACATTATATTCCACATTTACAAAATGTGAAATATAATGTCGCTTTTTGTGGTGCTTTAACATTTTTCTATATTCATTTTCTTTACGTTGGATCCAATTTGAATTTTTGATTATACAATATGTATGTTAAAGACGTTTAACATGTATATAGACTGTTTTGAGAATGTCTTCATATATCCAACAATTGTTTAGTGGATAGACCCTTCTAGACGAAGCTTCCTTAAGGTTACTAGTATTCCATTCCTGTATGAATGTTTTTTTTTCCATTGATGAGATATTGTGTACCAAAATAGATTAGGGGATATTAAACATTTTTTCATGGGTATACATTGTTCAAATTTCACAAATTGTTTTGCATGGTGCGGGCTTTCAGACAAAAGTCTTCAAGGTCATATTGTGATTAAAGACCATGGTCATTCATTATCATGTCTGAAAGGTCAAAGACACTCAGAAAATCAAATTTTTGGTATCACAATTATTGTTTTCGGGGAGCATCCATCAGTTCTACTGATTTTGTCTTTATTTTCTTGGGAAAGTCTTGTCATGATATCAAGCATAATTCTTCACTATAAAAAGTACACGAAGGCAATTTGAGGAAATTTTAATCGATACCCATGCTAGTATTGAATTTGATAGTACCATTACATCATTGCTTTCTCACATTGGTAAACAAATATAAGTACTTTCTCACCTCGACGTAATAAAGTTCATTTTTGTACTACAATTTCAAACAAAGGGTTTCAGTCAATATCTATAGGATTTCTCATCGGTTGAGACAAATGAAAATGGTTGAGACAATGGAAATTGTAATATTAGTTTGAGAATGAAACTCAAAGTGTTCAAACTCGACGGTCATCAGTGAACATAAAACAATATATTTTTGAAGTTGTGATTTGAACGTCATTATTTTAGTCATCACGCGAACTTTGGATTAAAGACTACCAATAGAATCAAAACTTTTTTACAGTCAACATAAAGCAACGTTTGTTTCTAGTTGTGATTCGGACGTCACAATTTTAGTCATAACGCGAAAGGTGGATTACAGACTGTAAACAGAATCAAAACTATAATCTTAACTATTATAAAAATATGAACGTGACAATAAGAAAGATTGACCACACCAATACCATAACCAGGGGCCAAGTCGAAGACCTACAAATGATGATGATGATGACAATAATTGTAATTTATCTTTTGGCCTTCATCATTATCGTCTTTTATTACTGTGTCATCTACATTCTGCAGCGAAATGATACCGATGTACCGGAGTGAAATAATGAAAGTGACTCTGAGGGAAATTTGTTCCTGAAGACCTCGTGCAAATGTCATGATGTATATGTGCAGGAATATTATTAAATGAACAGGTGACATTTAACAGGTTTTTTTTTCTGAAAATACCAACCTTTTATCTTCTTGGTGATTTTAATCCTCTTCTACTGAACGTATAATTATGGCAAGTACCTACCATTTTATTCTTCCTTGTACATTGTCAGGGAGTATTAAGGTATTAGATGACAAATATGGATAATGACCATATCCCTGTCTACAGTACAAAATCGATAATTCAGAAAATCAGAAACCGAAGGCATACAAAATCAGGATAAAACAGGAACCAAAGCAAACAAAAACAAAAACCTCCACCATATGAAAAGAAGCGAACTCCCGATATGAGAGTGAGACCAGGTGCCCAGGAAGAGTAAGCATCTCCTGCTTGCATGCAACACCCGTGTATAATGAACGAAACCATGTCCAATATATTGAAATTATGTATATGAATTATTTCATATTGCTCAATCGCTTTTGATATTGCACAAACCTTTATGCTATGATGGTAGGTAATAAAAAATGGATTATTTTAATAGGGTCATTTTGAGGAGTTATCTCCCCTTGACGGAGAAAACTTTAAAAATTTATTGCGAACGATCTAAACGGTGAACTTGAAATTTTCCAGTCAGATTTGATAAGTATCAATTTTTAGAACTTTTTCATCCATCCATATTTAAGCCCCCATCATTTTCTTGGAAAATATGGCTGAAATATTAGTTTTCCATAGACTTCAATGTAAATTTTGGGGCCGATATCTGTAATCGGTATTAACTTTTTTTTCAAAAATACATTGGAAGATAATTTTCAATAAATTTTTAAATTATAACCATGTCATAAGTTTAGAATTCCAAACTCAATAAATGGGTGAACCAATCATCCCTCATTATACATCTAATGCTTTAAAAAGCTCATAAATACTCTCATGCTATTTTCCTCCAAATCATAAAGAAAATGTTTAAGAAAATTGATATAATGAATGCTTGGTAATATTTGAAAGTATTTCAAGTGTTTACAAATTTCCAATAATAACTGGAAAATTTTTTCTTTGAAGTAAATGATGTAATTACAATATTGAGCTTTCTACAGTGTTTAGATGGGGTGGAAAGATACATGTATTTAAGAATCCTCATGAGAAAACATCTGTGTTTCACGAGAATTTTTACTCGACGGTTGTTGCATGCAAGCAGGAGATGCTGACTCTTCCTGGGTACCTGGTCTCACTCCCATAGTCGGAGTTCACTTCTTTTCGTGTGGTAGAGGTTCTTGTTTGTTTGCTTTGGTTCCTGTTTTTTCCTGATTTTGCATGCCTTCGGTATATGATTTTCTGAATTATCGATTTTGTACTGTGTATTGGTACATGTATATGGTCATTGTCCATAGTGGTCACTCTGTCATCTTCAGAATTAGCCTTTGATAATCGTGGTTTAATATAGTCAGTCTGTTTCTGGGTCACATTAATTTTTGCATAATACTTTGTAATGTGCAAAAGTAAGGAGGGGATCTCCAACAAGACGCGTTTGCAGCACTCACAACAAAGCACACCGTATCGACTCTTAATCTTTTCTTCGTCATGTCGAGTCGAATAATACCTAATCAAAATGTAAAGTGCATTTTCATAAAAATGAATGTTTACTTCAAAAAAGTCACTATGGCAACTTATAAATATCCACCGAATAAAAACAGAAAGTTTTAATTTTATCAATTTTCAGACACTGCACACATTGAAAAGAAAATATATTAAGTACCCGTGTTACTGGCACTGTCACACTTGTACATTATTGCGCATCTAATTTCAATATTCATATGATATTCGTGAAAATGTTGAAGTAAAAACAATATTTGTTTTTTCAAAGAAAAGCTTAAATGTTCATGCAGATACAGGTTAATAATAGATTTCTTTCAAATTTCAGGGGATGTGATTGACAAAATTAAATCTAGATATTTTCAAGCCAATACGATTTCTTCATACGACTTTTCTAATATGTACACCACTCTTCCTCATGACAAAATTAATGATCCATTGTCCAAACTCATTAGACTGTGTTTTGATCGAACGGGGAACACTCTTATTAGTACATCTGAATCAAAGGGTTTCTCTTCCGCTGTAGAATACAAATCATGGATATGTGATGACCTGTGTAATGCCTTGTCCCTCCTATTGGACAACATCTATGAATCTCTACACAAGCACGTTGTAGAGATCCCTATGGGTACTTATTATGCGCCTCTATTTACATATATATGCACAGCCAATGTAATTCCCTGAGATGTTACTATTGTAAAGAACGTGCTGCAATTTGTGTATTAACACTCGTGACGTCACAATGCATAAGATCTAAAGAAACATGCCGCGACGGCTGTTCTAACCTACAAACTGAACCCGCTGTGACCTGAATGTTAATGTCATTTTTTACGTGGAAAAACGCGATTTCAGAAAACAAGAATGAAACGGACAACTGTGGTGCATATATATAGAATAAATGTCATAATTTGTGTATTGTTACGGGTATGCAACACACAGCAAGTGCATTTATCGCATGAAATGCGCTAACGCGCATTACATGTACGATAAATGCACTTGCTGTGTGTTGCATACCCGTAACAAAACACAAATTAAGACACTTATTCTCTATATTTATTTTTATACACGTATGAAAAAGGAATTATCAAAAATCTTTAAACGCAAAGAAAACATGATGATTTGATAAGTTTCATTGGTACTTCTAGGAACCTGGATGATATTATTACTATCGACCAACCTGTTTCAAAAAGTGCAAAAATGTATTTTTATCCACAAGAATTGACGCTAAACAAGGCAAACGTTACAAACACAAGTACACCATTTTTGGACCTTTAAAATATCAAAATCGCTAATGGAGAGATTAATACAAGTGTGTATGACAAAAGATATGATTTTAGAATCAACATAGTGAATTTATATACTATATATAAAGTTATAGAAGGAAACTACTGTTCATTCATTCTCAATTCACGTAGGAAAGAGCTCAAAACTAAAATAAAGAAGTGCTTTATTTGAAAATGTACAATATTTACACAAACCACGCATAGATACCATGGAAACAAGTGTTTCTCTTTTTTGTGGACCACATTTTCAAAATTATCATTGCTCTATAAAACGAAGTATATTTTCTTCGTACAGGTACATCGATGTTTTATCTTTGTTTTTTTTTAATTGGGGGGGGGGGGGGAGTGTAGATTTATGTAAGGAAAACAAAGTGTCCAACTTTGTCACCACAGAACAACAGTCTGGACAGAAATTCAGATGCACAAATGAGTTAAAGGAGATCCTGTAGATAATCTAAACAGCACTCACAATAGAGCACAAAATTAAGCATCGACGGACCCCTAGCAAGCTTAAGTTGGGACCAGGTGCCCGGGAGGAGTAAGCATCCCCTGTTAGCTAGCCGCACCCGCCGTCGATGTTAAAGCTCGAAAATGAAAACAATATATAAAATACATGCATGTTTCATAAAATTAATCCTCATCAAAGGTACTTTAAAGCCAGAATTATTAATAGTTGATTTCCTGTAGGTTTAATTTGGAAATTAAAATAGACAAAATCTGATAGAGCGATGGTGCAAAGGTGTTGTCCTCCTACATTTAACACTGAATGAAACATCTATATCATAAGATAGCCCAAGTGGGACATAGCGCACAACTTCACATTTACATTTTTGTTATCTCACCTGACATCGAAAGGTGAAAATTCCCATGGAAAATTAATTTTCCCATAGGAATTTCCTGAACCGATTAGCGTCCAAAAATGATGAGTGCTCCATATTTTCGCTGATCGAGCGTCCCGGATTGATGGGCGTTCCTCGATGATGAGCGTCCTAGATTAATAAGCGTCCCTTAATGAAGATTGTCCCACATTGACGAGCGCCCTATATCGATGATCGAGAGTCCTCAAATTAGCTTCCCAAAATAATGAGCGTCCCTCAATCATGAGCGTGCCACAATAATAAGTGTCCCGTTGTAATGAGCGTCCCGTTATGATGGGCATCCCGTTATGATGAGCGTCCCTCGATGATAAGTGTCCCAAAATGTTGAGGATCCTTCAATGAAGGTTCTCTCACAATAATAAGAGTCCCGTAATGATGAGCGTCGGCCGTTCCCATAATGATGAGTGGCCCAATATGCTAGAGTGGCTTCTATAATTAAGTGCTTGTTTTTCCTTCACAACAATATTTAAAGACCTATATAAAAGAAGGGAGGGGATCTCCAACAAGACCCCGTTGCAGCATCAACAGCAAAACACCAAAAACACCCGATGCAAAAATACAAAAGACGAGTACAGCACGAGAAGACAAAGAGACACACGACATGTAAACATCAAACACAAAAGACTACACATAAACCGACGAGACCAATGGGCAACCGGTGCCGACTTTGATCTTGAACTTTCATATTCTTTAACATTGTTCCCAATTTGATTCCTATGCATGCCTTTTCAATGACCAGTATGCAAAAAGGTGTCGGTGTTACACAAATATTGTGCAGAAAAAGTACAATTGTACATAATGGGTAAAACTTATCCCCGGCTATAGGTTCATTATAACTTCAATTTTCAAGTACGGAGCTGTACGTGTAAATTGTTCCCAATGGTAATCATTCGCCAATGGTGAATTATCATCACTTAATCCCTGGAAATATGCCAAAATCTGTTTGTAAAATGTCCTTCTTAGGTTACCATGGTAATTCATTCACTGAAAATATCTCTGTAAAGTTTACTTCATAATTAATTGTACCCAATGGTAGTCTCATTCGGGATAGTTTTAGCCATTCGCCAATGGTAAACTAAAGTAAATGTTTCAAAATATCTACAAATAATCCTCCTTTAGTTACTATGGTAACTTAATCACTGTAAATACTTCAAAATCTTTCATTAACATGATCAAAATTTCCTTCAGTAAAGTTTCCTTCAAGATCTCTTATTTCACTGGTACGTACGTAGACTACTGCGCAGTATAATATGATCAGTACTAAGACAACAGTATAATAAATCAGTACAAAATTAGTCATTATGGTTATCCCTTGTTGCTCCTCGTGCACGGCTTTAATAAAGGTGGATCGGATATAATCATCGCCTCTCTCTGTCACATTCATTTCCCCAAAATACTTTGTAAAATTTGATGAAGCAGTTGCAAAATTCCTCGTGAAAACTATAATTACGATATTTTCCAAAATACTCTAGTAGTATAAATATGATGAAATTTACTTTGTAAAAGTAATGAAATCGTTAAACCTTGTATTCTTTCTGTATCGTCGACTCGAATATAAACTCATGTATTATACATCTTTCAAAAAAAGGACCTTTCCCTACATAGAGGTTACCATGGCAACTTGATTAATATTCGTCGGATAAAGACAGAATGTTTTAATTACATCGATTTTCACACACATATTTCTCTACACATAGTTATTACACCCTCATGTTACCGACACTGTCACCCTTGTATATCATCAAATATCATATTTCAATATTAATATGACATTCGAGAAAGTGCTAAACTGAAGCCAATGATCTTTTTTTCACGGGAACCTGTCGCTTAGAGAAAGTAAAATATTGTTCACGAGCTCATGTCTCTGTGTTTCAGTTTTGTGCAATTTCTCAAGGAATGAAACAAATTTTTCAACATCTGTTTTTCCCACAACTTGAAACGATAATGTTGGGAAAATTTCTCGATTCAGTTTTATTCCTTGAGAAATTGTATATAATTATAGCACAGAGGCATGAGCTAGTGCACAATAATTATTTTCTCTAAACGATAGGTTCCTGTTGTTTTTTCTATATAGGGTCTTTATGTTGATACAAGGTAAACATACATTTTACATCTTCAAATGCATAGCACGATATATGATCTTTTATTCATCTAGACCAAAAACAGATTTTTCACAGTATTTTCCTAACAGGAAATGTTTTTATTATATATTTAGATATTGATTACTTTGTATTAAATATACAAAAGAAGTTGACAATAAATTAATTTTTGTAAAATTTCCAGGAAGTCTTTACTAGCTTTTGATAGCAAAAACTTTGACATAAAAGTTTCTTCGTAATTTGTAAATTTCTACTATGAAATTCCAAAACATCAGTAAATGGACTAGTATACTTGTCAAAAATCTCTAACTTACCATTCTATGGGTATGGATTTTCGTTAATGTGGAATTCAAATTATTTTAACGATGATTTGATTTAATATACAACATTTCACTCTTTACTTTAAAATCAAGAAAAACGAAATTTCTTTCAACGGAAACAGACCGTGACGAAATTTGAATTTTGAACACTTTTCATGAATTTCGCGTATTTTATCGGAAAAATAAAATCAAACCACTTTTAAAGAATTGTTTGTAACAAGTTTGATCAGAAAAAACATAAATTAAACGGAATGCATTTATTACAAAAGCGATAATAAGCAAATAAAACTTAACGAATTTTCCATAAAATGGATGCTTGCTCATAACTCTTGTTAGTGGTGCGTAAAATGAGCTTCCATTAACCAAACATCTTTTTCTAGGCTTACTTTTTAAGAAAAGTGGCATAGCACAGGAAAAAATTAAATATCGCATTCGCAGGAAATGTTTCAACACAAAAATCCTTACCCGGTATATCTATGATACCGGAAGTGTTATTGACTCGCAACGTATCAGAAAATTTGTAAGCATATCACGACGAAATAACAGTTTCAATCGCCGATATTTCAAAATCCGAAAAACGAATCGCATGATAACCGTAGGAAATTTTCTATTGAAGCCTTTTTCAGTCAAGAGACAAAGTTTTCTTACAAACCGGAAGCGGATGATTCTTTGCTAAAATGCTGTAGAATTTGAAGATACACATCGCAAGATGATCATTTATTCATTTACACTTAAAAAAACTTTCTTTGTTATTATAAATATAGATATATTAATTAATTGGTTTCTACTTATTGTGATATTGAAGTAACTAGGAAAATGAAAGTTAGAAATTTTGACTAGTATATATGAGCTGTGAAATATACATGTAGATACCGTATGACGGTAATCTTTAAACATTACCGTCAAGCCAGGACGATATGAGATATAAAGAAGATCCTGATCATACTCTCAACAGCACTCACAATAGAGCACTAAACTTCAGCATTGACTGACCACTAACAAGCTAGAGGTGGGACCATGTGCTCGGGAGGAGTGAGCATCTCCTGTTTGGTATGTTGAATTCAAAATTACCTCTTTTGTCATCCACAGTAGTATGAATATCCCCATTTACAATTTTGATATTTAGGTCCAGAAATGGTGTTTCTGTGTTTTTAACGTTTGCTGTCAATTATTGGTGATAGATAACATTTTTATACTTTTCAAAAACAGTATTGTCGATAGTAAGAATATCATCCAGGTACAACGAAACATTGTATATGTTGGATATACTGTTGGCAACATATAACGTATGTTGCCAACAGTATATCCAACATATACCTGTCGGAACCACAAATGAGTTAAAGAAGATCCTGACGATAATCTCAGCAGCACTCACAATAGAGCACCAAATTGAGCATCGACGGACCCCTAGCAAGCTAGAGGTGGGACCAGGTGCCCGGGAGGAGTAAGCATCCCCTGTTGGCTAGCCGCACCCGCCGTCGATGTTCACGCACGAAAATGAAAAGAATATATAAAATACATGCACTGTCTGAGGCTACGTCTATATAGAAAGTGCTATGGTGACAATGTCAGGAAAAAATATTCAAAACACTTACTGTCAAACCCCTCGCGGGGAACTTTTTTACGAGCTCCACACTGCAAAGGGCATAAGTGTGACACAAATGAGTTTAAGAAGATCCTGACGATAATCTCAACAGCACTCACAATAGAGCACCAAATAGAGCATCAACGGACCCCTAGCAAGCTAGAGGTGGGACAAGGTGCCCGGGAGGAGTAAGCATCCACAAAACACAGTAAGTTTATCCCTATTCTAATTCATGTGACATATTCTAACTCTTTATTCCCCTCAGAGGGGAACAATAAAAGAGATAAAGTTAGTAGAAACCATATGATAAAGGACCATAGCGAAGGTGGATGCAGGATGATTGCTATTCATTCATATATCATAGAGATAAAGAAGATCCTGACGAAAATCTCAACAGCACTCGCAATAGAGCACAAACTTGAGCAACGACGGACTCCTAACAAGTTAGAGGTAGGATCAGGTGCCCGAGAGGAGTAATCATCCGCTTTTTAGCTAGACGCACCCGCCGTCGATTTTCACTCATGAAAATGAAAACAAAATTCAAAAACATGCACTGTCTTAGGTTATGTCTATATAGAAAGTGCTATGGCGATCATGTCAGGGAAAAGCACTTAAAACAAAGCAATAGATTTAACATTGTACAGACGTCTTATCAAAACACCAAATTACCAAAATACGATAACGCAGAGTGGACGAGAAAACAAGAGACACAGATGGACAAGGGATACCAAACGCCAAAGACGCCATCAAAATAACAAACACAAAAGACCACATTTAAGACCACACGTTACCAATGAGACCAATGGACAACTTGTGCCGACATAGAACGCAGTTATGTTCGTAAAGGCAGAGATGTTGAAAACTTTTGAGGCATGTCAGTCATTTTGAAAATGACGCCAGTCCGAATACAGAATTGTGAAACAAAACTTAATTTTTGTTGCCAGTCCGAATGAAATTTTGCCGGTCAAATCCTTCGGACTGGCATTTTCAACATCCCTTAAAGGTAATGATATAAAAACTCTAATATGTGTGTGTATATATGTCGATATTTTTACTTCAGATTTTTTAAAGAATTTGTCAGTTCCTGCAGGCGGAGATATCAGCCTTATTTAATGCCAGATCATCACAACGCTCTTTATTGAATTCACACCTGTAAAAAAATAAAGAAAGAAAACTGAACGAATATTATATTAATTGTGATACATACCCAAACACTTTAACGTTTGTGTTATAGAAATTAAAATGAGCACGTCACGTGACAACGGCGAGTGTTCGCAGCGGAACACACACATAAGACGAGAAAAGGTGGAATAAACAAGCGGAGATATAGAGACCAAACCCATCGCATCATTGGAAAATTAAGGACAAAGGTACATACATGAATAAAGTGGAAACAGAAAAATGGAACAAAAATACCCAGGGACCGTGAGAATTATGAGGATAACGCTTACAACAGTCGATATCTTTTCATAACATGAAGTCTTGTTCGGTTTTTATCTTTTGAGAGCATTCATTCAAAAATTATATGAACTACATGTGTTATGATAGGGAGGAAACTCAACATTTCCTACTACTATTGTATCTACTGTAAACGGATACGTTAGCCAAATTCTAAAAACCTTTGGTCTTAGTTCATTTGTATGAACCCAAAAACACACATTGTCGATTCGTTGTCTTTTATTAATTGCAATGAAACCGATATTAATGGATATTTGAAAATCAAATTAAAGAGAGACAACGCGACTGGAAGGAGTAAGCATCTTCTGCCTCAATAATTCCAGTTTGGAAAAATTATCTAATATGAAAATTTCCTATCATTTCTTCAGTTTTGATATAAAATGGTCCTTATATTAACCCAGACTTTTAAGATCTATGTCTTTGGTGAAACACAATGGTAATTTCAAAATTATTGTCGTTTTTTAATTGTTATCGAAAAAAAACCCCGACTTACTCATTTCTATACAACTTGTGACTGTTTCCTTTGACGCCGCATGTTAAGTCAATAGCTGATGGACAGGTAATTTGGTCCTTTTGTGAGCAGAAAACCTTAGCTGTGGGATCTAAGGTGGTACCTTGTAATTGTGTCGTCATGACAATCGCTGGTGTTGTTGCAGCTGTTGGTGCCACGGTTACAGGATCGGAACAGCTACCGACCCGAAAAATGTCGATGTTATGGTCAAGGCATCGGGCTCGGCTAAATTCACAACTGTAATGAAAAAAAGCAATCTTCGTTCAAACATAGCGATTCAAGTTTGCTAACGAGGGACAAATGATAAGAGGAATACTCGATTGCAGCATCCAAAGCAAAAACAAGCAAACAAGCAAACACCCGAAGGCCAAAACTTAGAGTACGCAAGCACAAAAAGAGACGCATATGGGAACAGGAACACTAAATACGTCATTGATTCAACACTAAATACGACATTGATGTAACACGAAACACGACATTAAATTAACACAAAATACGATATTGATTTAACACTAAATACGACATAAATGTAACACAAAATACGACATTGATGTAACACTAAATACGACATTAATGCAACAAAATACGACATTGATGTAACACTAAATACGACATTGATGTAACACTAAATAACACACTGAAGTAACACTAAATACGAAATTGATGTTACACTAAATACGATATAGATGTAACACAAAATAAGACAATGATGTAGCAATAAATACGACATTAATGCAACACAAAATACGACATTGATGTAACACTAAATACAACATTGATGTAACACAAAATACGGCATTAATGTAATACTAAATACAACATTGATGAAACACTAAATATGACATTGAAGTAACACTAAATACGACATTGATGCAACACTAAATACGACATTGATGTAACACTAAATACGACATTAATGCAACAATAAATACAACATTGATGTAACACTAAATACGGCATTAATGTAACACTTCATAAGACAATGATGTAACACTAAATACGACATTGATGTTACACTAAATACGACATAGATGTAACACTAAATAAGACAATGATGTAACACTAAATACGACATTAATGCAACAATAAATACAACATTGATGTAACACTAAATACGGCATTAATGTAACACAAAATACAACATTGATGTAACACTAAATAAGACATTGATGTAACACTAAACACGACATTGATGTAACACTAAATACGACATTGATGTTAAACTAAATACGACATAGATGTAGCACTAAATAAGACAATGATGTAACACTAAATACAACATTGATGTAACACTAAATACGACATTGAAGTTATACTAAATACGGCATTGAAGTAACACTAAATACAAAAGACTACATATAAACAAACGAGATCAATGAGCAAATGACGCAAATTTCGAATGACAATCTGCCACCTAAGTAGCAGGTGGCTTGGTTATTAGGACTACATGCTCACAATATGATACACATACAGGAAACTGCAGTTTGTCGTTGTTTTATTCAACAGATTCCTATTCTTAAACAATAGCGTGCGAGCGTTTGACAAACAAACACCCTTTGACGATTGAGCATTGGTGCTCGTGGAGGTGGATAATCAGTCAATAAGTATCCCGAGATGGTCCCCGGTGTAATAGGGCATATATAGAGTAAAACGACGGGGTCGATCTCGCGATACATTTTTGATTGACAGAGTCAAATAAACCAAGTCCACGAGACCTGTGCGATTGAGAAGATTGTGACGACGGTAAAACCAGAGCACACTCGCAGCTAACGTTACTAACGTACCATTCCTTTTTTTCTACATCCATGCGTGTGTGATCCGCAGTGTTTACAGTAGTATTGTCATGTTGGCGATCTCCTCCTTATCCAATAAGTTTGATTGGATTATAAGTATCAAAATATAAAAAATAACCTTACAAATTAGAATATTCTCTCTTATTGGTCCCACAGACGACCTCGTTAGACTCAGCAGGTGTGTATCTGGCACAGTCGATCGTCAGTAGTTGATCGCAAAGACTATTGGGGTCGATGGTTAAAGACGATCCAAGAAGACCTGGAAAACAATGCAATACATATTTATTAAGTATCGGGTTATTTTCTGTATTTAGATAATAACACTTCAGCTTTAAGCTCTGCAGATAAGCTTCAGGAGCAGTTGATCAGTAAGTAGCTAATTACACAGACTAGAAGGGTCGATGACTAACGACGATCTTACTGAAAATCTAAAACAAGTAAAACAAGTATAAGCAAGGTTAGAAACGGAAGTGTCGACCGTCAGTATTTGATCATAGAGACTAATATAGTCGATGGCTTACGACGAGAAGACCTAGAAATAAAAATGAAATATAAGCAATGGGAGTACCGGAAACAGTCGACCGTTAGTAGTTAATCAAACAGACTATTAGGGTCGATTGTCGAAAACAATTCAAAAGACCTGAATAATTATGTAATATGTATATGGTCGATGGCTAACGACGAGGAGACCTGACAAAATGTAATACATGTATTAGCAATGTGAGTATCGAAACAGTCGATCGTTATAGTAGTTAATCACACAAACTATTAGGGTCGAGGAGACCTGACAAAATGTAATATTAGCAATGTGAGTATCGAAACAGTCGATCGTTATAGTAGTTAATCACACAAACTATTTGGGTCGATGGTCTACGACGTTCCAAGAAGACCTTAATAATAATATAATACGTATATGGTCGATGGCTAATGCTAGGTTTACACTTAGCCACGATCTCCCCGATTGGCCCGATTGAGGTGAATCGTAGAGATTGTAAGAGAGCGTCGGGTTGAATCGTGACGATCGTAAGAGAGCGTGGTGGAATCGTGATAATCGTAGGAGATCGCAGAGATCGTGGTAAAATTTTTGATTCTCAAAAAATTTGCTACGATTGTCGCGATTGATCCTTACATCTTGAGAGAGCGTAGTGGAGCGTAGTGAACGTGATGGAGCGTAGTAGGTCGTAACAGATCTTGACAAAGCGCAACAGATCGTAATATGCAATCGTAGTAGATCTTGGTGAAACACGTTCTCCTACGATCCACTACGATTTAACTCACGCTCTTTGACGATTTGTTACGGTTTCCACGCTTCAGTCCACGATCTACAAGATTCGTTGCGATTCCTATAATGAAAATTATAATAAGACAACCCGTTTTTGATGGATTACAAGAGTTTTTAACATCCGCAACAACTTCTAACATATAAAGAAGACTAAGAGAAGAAGTCTTCATAACCAATGAGGTGCTGCATTAATTGTCTTCGAACGAGTTAAATATATACACGCAATCAAAGATTTGAATTGCTCAACAAAAAATGTTACCTTTAATAATCGATAAAAAGAAAGATCAGATAAGGTTCATCAATGCCATTTCCAGCGTTTTGCGATATAAAATCTTCATCTCCTGGATACTAAGCTTAATCTTGTTCGGATGATGCAAGTGGTATCGAAACTGGTTATTTATTTCATATCAAATCGTGTTAAATCGCGGCAAATCGTAGTCTTGCATCGTAACAGGTCGCAACAAAACTTGATAAGCGTAGGGAATCTTGATAGAGCGTGGCAAAGCGTAATAGCTCATCGTGGTAATCGTACGGGAACGTAACGAAGCTTGAGAGAACGGGATACAAATCGTAACAGATCTTATCTACAATCGTAACAAATCGCTACAGCGCGTATCAGAGCGTGATGGAGCGTCGGAGAGCGTGTGAAGACCAATTTTATTTATAGAATCGTGGATTTTGCTCAATCGTGGACATCGTAGGACATCGTGGCTAAGCGTAAACCTAGCATAACGACCAGAAAACCTGACAATATGTAATATAAGCAATGTGAGTATCGGAAACAGTCGACAGTTGGTAGTTAATCACACAGACTATTAGGGTCGATAGTCGACGACGATCCAAGAGGGCCTGGAAATGTAATATCAGTAATATAAATAAATTATAAGTAGAAAATTTGGCGGGCTTTTTGTTCTTTCAAAGACTTAGTACTGGCTGAAGGTCAGGAAATCCTTTCAGAAAAGTGTAAGACGTGATACCACATGTAAAATGTACTGACAATAGGAACATTTGACCTGTTTTTGATTAATCGGGTCAGGGTTCATACTACATATATCAACGATTGGAACTTCTCAGTAAGATGAGTTCATATCCACATATATTAAGTTCAATCAATTCATTAACCTCAATTATTTTACAAATCTTACCAAAAATAAGGAAGGAAAACGTGAGCATAACGAAAATCCTAGTTCCAGGTTCCCTCTACCACAAATAAACACGAAAAGTGACCGTACAAACCAATGGTTGAGATAAGGAGTTCCACGTCAGATAACCTGAAAGGTTCCCTAGTCACGCTTAGGGTTTGATTGAATTTTTTGAAATTTTCATTCTGTATGAATTTGGTCGCAACACGTTCAGGGGTTCATCGAGAAAAAAGTTTACCAGAGGGGTCCCAGCTAGGCGGATGGATGGGTGGAGGTTAAGCCTATGATTCTAGGAATATTTATGAAAATGTGGAAATTAATATTTTTTTGCGATTTAGGGAGGGGTCCTGGCCCCTATTACTACAGAGTAACCCCTCTGGATCTGCAAATGATTATTCGCGTCAGATCTGGTCTTTTTATTTTTTCAAATCATAGACAGAGATACATATCGAAACACGGCGTCTGATTTCTTGAGTCTACATAATGTTCATTTCCATGTAAATACGGAAACCTGTGCGTGACATGCAATTTTAATAGACATTCGAAATATTCTTTTTTTTTTTTAAGTTTTTCATGATTTTCTTCATAGATGACATTGTATCCACAGGAGCTCGATGCCGACGATCCACAAGAATTGCCGCCTCTGACTAGAGAGATGGGAATGAGGGTTGTTGGCATCGGGCTCCTATGAATGTATCTCCATTTACAGAGGCGACTACGCTAGTGTAGCGCAGCGTCCATCTGGTAAAGAGATTGATTTTACTGTAAAGAAAAAGGTTCGCTGCTTTTGCAAGTGATTTGAAAAAGAGTATATTCCGATCACGAAAAATTATACTCGCAAAAATAGGCCCACCTTGTTTTCATAGAATTATGATATATGATTTTCGAAGTTCTTGCTATATATAAGGTATTCTGCCTAGTTCCGAGATTCGCTTTTTCAAAAAAACGAGATCCGCCTTCTCGTAGAATTTTACGATATCATATCTGTTATCACTATATGAGATAAAGAATATCCTGACAATAATCTCAATAGCACTCACAATAGAGTGCAAAATTGAGCATCGACGGACCCCTAGCAAGCTAGAGGTTGGACCAGGCGCTCGGGATCGAGGAGTAAGCATCCCCCGTTTGGCTAGCCGCACTCGCCGTCGATATTCACGCACGAAAATGAAAACAATATCTGAAATACATGCACTGTCTGAGGTTATGTCTATATAGAAAGTGCTATGGCGATCATGCCAGGGAAATTATGCAAAACACTTACTGTTAAACCCCTCACGGGGAACTTTTTTACGAGATTCACACGGTAAACGATGATTCGATATCATATTTATTTCAGTGGCACTCATCGGCTTTCGTACATATACGTTTTATGTACATGTTTATCAGTTCAAAGAAGTCCTGGTAGTTCGCTCGATTTCAGGACAGAGTCAATGAGTAAAATTAGCGAACATACCAAAAACTTCATGAAGATTTTTTTTAAGTCTCGCTTAGCTTTCGTCACAATTTTCATGTACGTATCCTATCAATGAGTTGGCGATTATCCCGACCTCGATCCACATGGCACCAGCAATTTTTTTTTCTGATTAAGTAATCTCATATGAATTTCTATTACAACAGTGGTTTTTGCAGAAAGATTTTTTTTTGGACCAAAATCACGGAAAAATACGAAAAAACTATATAAATGAATTCGATGTCAGCGTGACGTCACCGAGTTTAACATTGAGCCTATGAAGGGCGTCACGACGTCACGGGAAATATTAGCAATGGAAATGGCCTATATATCTACTTGAACCTTGTTTTGTCTATAAGATTTGATCATAAAACTTATACCAAAATTTACGACTAATCGAATTTTTTTAAAGTAGTCAAAATTGCGTTTATGCAGTTTCCGAAGTGAGCCGCGCGGACAGTACCCCATCATTTTCAGTGGCGGGTTCAGCCGGGGGAGGGGAACGGCACGGGGGCACGTGCAACCCCCTGGCAGTGCGGCCCCCAAAAGGGGCGCTTTCATGTATGACATGCTTTTAGAAGTTTTCAGAATGGCCCCAGAACACCCCAGATACCAGGGATTAATCTACCTCTGCGTCCTGCGTCTCTGACGCATCAAAATCGCCCAGGACCCATTGATTCCCGATCGCTGCGTCCCACCGTACGCATTATTCACTTTCGTATAATGCGTCCCCTTTAGTTCATGGCTTACGTAAAACTTTCAAAGTTGAGAAACTGAAAGCGTATTAGCTGTATATCGTGTTAATGTCTTGTGTTCATATTTTGTCCGCTCTTTTAAATCTTACAGAAAGTTGATAAAGTCCTTAGTATTGTACGAGAAATTGTTGCGCATCAGAATTTTTCTATAAAAAAGTTCTTTTCGGTCCAATGCGAGTCAATAACTTCTTATCATTCGGATTCAGATATACATGTAATATATACAAATTATATATACGAAAAATTCTTCCATTGTAAACTTGGCAGGATAATATGAATCAATCCATTCAAATCGAACTCACACCTAATTGTAGTAAATACTGTCTTCGCACACCATAGTTTGTATCTTTGGATTTTACGTTTACGAAGCCTCACTTGCATAAATAAAACAACTAAATAAACAATAAATTACTTAATTCGGCAAATTTTTCTAATAATTTTTTTTCTGGAACATAACGATCTCCCAGACATAAACCTCGCAAGCCAATCATATATATGACTTTTATTCACGAACTTAAGACGCCTCGTAAAAAGAGTTAATAGTACTGGGACCCATAAAATTCTGCGGGGACCCATTGTTTTGGCTCGGGACCCATTGGGCAAAGTTCATCGGGTCCATAGGACCCATTTAGATCAAATTGTAGATTAATCTCTGCAGATACCACCGATTTGATTTTTTTTTTGTCAAAATTTTCTAGGGGTTAGATAACAAAGTCGGGAATGATGCCTTGCTGTCATGTCCACCGTCCACCTTTCGATAACAACGGGTTGAACCTACATTGAATCATGTTCATATCGGATTTTCTTCATCTGAGGGATGAATCGGGAATAAAAGTCTTACGTAGGGCATCATTAAAGCACACATAATTCGTTACCATATCTCGATATAACCTACTATTAAATTGACTTATTTTATTACTTTTTAAAGATCGTTTTAAATTTAAGGTCATGATCGATCAAAGTTGTTTTGGCCAGATTTGGACCAGCTACCTCCAAGAATTTTGCAAATGTTTTTCTTTATGTTTTAGAATAAAATTGCCAATAAATAATTAAACCTTTCAATCTGGACGATGCAGGGAATGGGACACGCATGATCTCTTGTTTGTCAAGGAAAATCATCTACCTATTTTTTTTTACCTTACATAAATCAACAAACAGCATAGATAGGCGGAACTAAAGTCCCGCCTGGAATTTGCAAAAAAAAAGAAGTAATTTTTCCCCAGTTTTACGTGAATTTACGCCCCCGTCGGCTGACCTCCTGCCCTTTCAAAATTTTTCTTGACTTCTGCATGACGTACAAAAACAATACATCATCAGAAAATGTCGACACTGAATGCTGAAACTGACTGCATGAATCATGCGAGCTTAATCCCTTCTAAATTAAGTTCAAAATACACTTCAGATGCCACCAAGTTGCTTCATTTTTTTTTTATCAAAATTTTCTCGGGGGAGGCCACCGAACCACCCATCAATGGAGGGGAACACCATCCCATAGATTTCTATCTTCCCCACTGACTTGGCCCTTCGGACCTCGCAGGTGATTCACATTAAAAATGGGGCGGATCCAGACCCCCAATTTTTATGGAAATCATTTGCGAGGACCGAAGGACCGAGTGGGGGAGGGTATGGGAGGGGGTTTCCCACTCCCATTGGTGGGGGTTCGGGGGCCTCCCCTTAGAAAATTTTGAAAAAGAATGAAGCAATTTGGTGGCATCTGAAGCGTATTTGAACTGAAATTAGAAGTGATTTGGCGCGCATGATTTAGTCAGTAACAATAAATATTATTCATATTGAATATATTTGAAACCTTTGTACTGTTCTTGCACGGCATGCAGAAGTCAACATGTTCAGGATTTCCTAAAGAAACGTGCGGATCAGGAGAAGTTTTAACAGGGCAGAGAGGTCGCGATCAGCCCATGGGAGGGAGGGGTGTCCAGCCATAAATTCTCGTAAAACTAGGAAAAATCAGCATATTATGCAAATTCCAGGCAGGACTTGATCCCCCTAACCACTCTAGATCCGCGCTTGTTTGTTAATATTTGTGTAAAGGTAAAGGAAATAGGTAATTACAGGGTCTTTTCCTAGCCCCTGATGTCAGGGGCCTGGGCCGATGAAATTGGGAATTTTGCAACATTTTAACCTAAATTGGGAAATAAATTTCACACAACAAAAAAGATATATATTCATGCAAATTATCCCTTATCATATCAATTGTCTATATTTTGAATCCCTCTTAGGCACGGTCCATTTGATATTCTGGGGGGGGGGGGGCTTGGGTTTTTTTCGAAAAAAATAATTTTGCTCTGAATTTTGATGAAAAAAATTAATTTGCTTATGGTGTGACAGAAAAAAATAATCTTGCTCTTACAAATAATCTGAATTTGAAGAATTACCATAAATTTTCTTGAAAATTTTCCGGCTCGCTTCGCTCGCCGCAGTTTTCAATTTATATCAATTTTTTTTGGCTCGCTTCGCTCGCCAAAGGTTTCTATCAAAACATTATTCCCTTATTGTAAAGTTCATATTTTTGCAGATATCAAAAGTATACATGTATGTGAATAAAGAATGGGCTTCCTTAAAAGATGTATTAATACATGTATAATGTATGTTTCAAACTCCATAGAGTCTAATTTCTTATAATTTATAGCTTGGAAGGAAATCTTTGGTTATTCACCAATTTACAATTCTTCATTTAAAAAATTGTCTGAAAGACCTTCCCTTCAGACCCTCTTATATACATGTACCTTGTATAAATTTTGTTTATTGAGAATTGTATTGTAAAAATCTTTTATTTGTCTGCTGTGTTTAGAAGGTGATTGAATACTTGCATAAAAATTAAGTGATATATCAATATTTAGAGTTGTGAGTAAAAATATAAATAATTTCTATTGATAAAACACAAACATTCTTAACATTGTTAACATTGTTAAAAAAATTTCCTTGCTCCAACTTTGCGAGAAAAAAATAATTTTGCCCCAGTCCGGGGCGAAAAAAATAATCTTGCTCCGACAAAAAACCCAGAATATCAAATGGACGGTGCCTTAGAGCATGTGTGTTCTACTTTCGTTTTCCTTTAAATTAATGATACGTAAATTGGAAATGAATTTCTCGTTTTGGAGAAAAGATTGAATTGGGAATTTTTAGGTCTAAAATTGAGGAAAAGTACCTCTTTTTACCGAATTTCGGCCCCATACAGACCCTAAAAAAATCCCTTGTAAATGATAAATATCCTTGACAAACTAGAGATCACGGGTGTCCCATTCCCTGTATCGTCCAGATTGAAAGGTTTAATTATTTCTTGGCAGTTCTATCATGTCATTCATGATTATATTTTTTTATTTACCTAGGGGCTTAACCAAAAATGTAATCATGATAACTTCGATTCTAAAAAACATGCAATTTATTTTTTCAAAATTCTTGGAGGTAGCCGGTTTAAATCTGGCTAAAACAATTTCAATTGTTTATCTTAAAAAGATTGATCACGACCTCAAATTTAGAGTTAAAAAAAATGTAAGTTTTAAAGAATTAGTGTATGTGTGTTAAATATGCCTTGCATAGGATATAAAGTTCCCGATTCATCCCTCAGATAAAGAAAATTCGATATGAATTATTCAACGTAGGTTGTTTCCGAAACGTTTGTACGTCCACGTACAGACAATGGACATGACTATCTATCCCCGAGAAATTTTTGGAAAATTTACTCAAATCGGTGGTTTCTGGGGGTGTTTTGGGGCTATTTCTGACTAGTTTCATAGATTTATTACGGAAACAGTAGTTAAATGCTTCCAAAAGCATGTCATAAGTGCCCCTTCTTTTGGCACTGCCGGGGGCACGTGCCCCCCCCCCCCCCCCCCCCCCCCCCCCCCCCGGCTGAATCCGCCACTGGGATCTGCCCCTGATTTTTCACCTTTTGCAATGGAAATTTTCATAAAACAAATTTTAACTGTAGAACATTAACTAAAATTGCTTCAAAGTAAAGCAGTTGTTGATAACTGCCCAGGGTGAGGTGGGCTGAGGGTGGGTGGTGTTTAGATACATATCCCATAACCATTACAAACGGGGCACAGGGGTGAGGTATCATCACTTGGTCACAAACCCTTCCTTTCTTCTACATATATAGAAGAAAGGGTTTGTATAGACCTCACCCCTGTGAAACGGGGCATAACTCCTCCTTACTTGAAATATTCAGAACTCTTCATTACCGAAGGAAAAATTCACTCCAGCTCATAAACACGGTTCAGCGATAACAGTTTCAGCAAAAGGTTCCTCGAAAAGTCGGTCACTCATTTTACCCAGAAATCATGGAGTCGGGAGTAGACTTGTCATGCCCAAAACGTGCCAAGACGAGTCAACCAAACGAGGTAAGTTTTTAACTGGCTGCGGCGGGTTGTGGACACGGAAAATGCTGTCACATTTGACCCCTTTATTGTCCTCGTTTGACCTATTCACACTAAGAGACAAGATGTGACGTCACATTGGCTAGAATCACAGCCTGTTTAGCATGTGGAAATCAAGTTGGTCCACCGGAGATCATTATTTTACTGTGTGTAACACGGCGTATGGGGACATGACAACAGATTTTTTTCTTGTGCAGTGGAGCATAAATTGACACATATGCACATTACCTTGCCACGGCTTGACAAGTTGACATAGATTTGTACATGTCAAATACAAACATGTCTCTTGTGATCTGGGTCAGTTTGTGAATATTTATATTTGTAAAAAGTCATTTTAATACACTTTCATGTTTTACATGTTTTAGGTTTTGTTTATAGCATGAGCAGATTATGTCATGTGTGTGGGGTGGATTAAAGTGTAGTGGGGGTTAATTGATATGTCTGGTGGTTAGAACAGCCCCCCCCCCCCCACACACACACACACTAGATTTAATAATTCACACTTCCCTTTACTGTTTTTCAGTAGCATATTTGTACAAGGATGTCGTATAGCCAGCTTGGGGGATGGGGCCGTAACACATATTGTATCGTGAGCCTTGTATTGTGATACGTATCATATCGTATCGTGTCAGATCTAGTGTATCCACTATTGTTACATCCCTAGAGAGAATGACTAATTATTAGCTCCTAATGGTCGATTAAAAAAAAAAACAAAGATCATGGCGTATCCTATTCCTATTTTTTCGTGATGTAGTTTAGAAATTTGATTTATAAGTATCCTACGTAATTTAAACTCTGTTCCAAATTTTTACTGATTAATGACTTTGTACCTGGACTTATAAGTAGGTTCATGCATGTAGGAGTTGCACAGAATTGTTGTATGTATACATTTAACTGTATAACTGTCTCAGTACCTGAGAATTACGTCACCTGATCTCTGTATTTTTCTTTTTGTCCTTTTCAAGCGTGTTGATGCATGCATAAATTGTAGTATCTCCCACCATTATATGCACTGCAAATCTCAAGTTACATGATCTTCAGCAGCTCAGTGATAAAATTGAAAGAGGTTTACACACATTAAGGGGGTATTGAAAAATTTTAAGGCTTGTTTCAATTCTTCTCATTTTGCATTTCTTACATATGGTATGCCCCTTTTATACACTTAGGGATCACTTTGTCTGTTGTCCGTCTGTCAGTCTGTCTGTCACACTTGGATGTCACACCCTATAAAAGTGATTCCTGAGTGTCGCTATGTTTCGCAGGCGACACATGCATTTCTTGGAATGATTTTTAGCTCTACTGGTCTCAGACCAGTCGAGCTTATGCGATCACCCTTTGTCCGGCGTCCGTCCGTCTGTACGTCTGTCCGTCTGTCTGTCTGTCCGTCTGTCCGTAAACAATTATTGTCCGGACAACTCCTCTGAAACTGTAAGAGATAGAAAGTTAATTCTTTTTGCATTTTACTTGGACCATGGTCTAGTTGTGCACCTGACATTTAGTTTCAGTCCCTGACCCCCAGGGTCTTGGAAAATGGGTGTGGTCATTAAATTCTATGTAATCTTGTCCGGACAACTCCTCTGAAACTGTTAGAGATAGAAAGTTAATTCTTTTTGCATTTTACTTAGTCGATGGTCTAAATGTGCACCTGACATTTAGTTTCAGTCCCTGACCCCCAGGGACTTATAAAATGGGCGTGGTCATTAAATTCTATGTAATCTTGTGCTCGCAACTCCTCTGACACTATAAATGATGGAGACTTAATTCTTTTTGCAATATGATGGGTCTGTGGTCTTGTTGTGCACCTGATATTTTGTTTGAGCCCCTGACCCCCAGGGTCTTAGAAAATGGGTGTGGTCAGTTTTTCCTATATAACTCTATGTAATCTTGTGCTCGCAACTCCTCTGACACTATAAATGATGGAGACTTAATTCTTTTTGCAATATGATGGGTCTGTAGTCTAGTTGTGCACCTGATATTTTGTTTGAGCCCCTGACCCCCAGGGTCTTAGAAATGGGTGTGGTCATTTTCTCCTATATAACTCTATGTAACCTTGTGTTCGCAACTCCTCTGACACTATAAATGATGGAGACTTAAATGTTTTTGCAATATGATGGGTCTGTGGTCTTGTTGTGCACCTGATATTTTGTTTGAGCCCCTGACCCCCAAGGTCTTAGAAATGGGTGTGGTCATTTTCTCCAATACAACTCTATGTAATCTTGTGCTCACAACTCCTCTGACACTATAAATGATGGAGACTTAATTCTTTTTGCAATGTGATGGGTCTGTGGTCTGGTTGTGCTGATATTTTGTTTGAGCCCCTGACCCCCAGGGTCATAGAAATGGGTGTGGTCATTTTCTCCTATATGTAATCTTGTGCTCACAACTCCTCTGACTAAATTCTTATTGCAATATTATGGGTCTCTGGTCTAGTTGTGCACCTGTTATTATGTTTTAGCCCCTGACCCTTAGGGTCTCAGAAATGGGTGTGGTCATTTTTTCCTATATAAGTAAATGTAATCTTGTGCTTGCAACTCCTCTGACACTATAAATGATGTAGAATTAATTCTTTTTGCAATGATTGGTCTGTGGCATAGATGTGCACCTGATATTTTGTTTTAGCCTTATACCCCCAGGGTCTTTGAAAATGGGTGTGGTAATTTTTCCTATATAGTTGTGCTCTATTCTCGTTTAAAGCTATTTATGATGGGGAGTTAATTCTTTATCCAAGTCTTGATGTGTCATTGGTAGTTCATTTGAGCTAGCAGTCCTTGGCCCCTAGGATCTTGGAAAATGGGTGTGACATTCTTTTTAGAAATACTTTATCTCGGATATTATGAATTATATGAGTGCTATTATAGTTGCAGTATAATGGGTATGTAGTTTTGTCATGCTACTTACAATTTGTTAGAGTGCCTGCACCCTATGGTCTTGGTTTAAAAAAAAAAGGAAATTGATGTTTTAGAAAAAACAACCAGGAGAGCTACAGTCTCGTCAGAGACTTCTGGTTATTACATGTTTTATATGAAAAGTTTTGATCATTTTTTTTTAGCTTGGAAGCTTTCATATTTCATGTGTTCATTGTAACAAGAATTTTCAGTGGCAGTCTTTCAGAAAACTTTTTCTTAAGCCACAAGACGAAGATTAATAGATTCATGATCTACTGAGTGAGACATAAAAATTTACATGAGTGACGGAAATTTGGTCTTTTCCCAAATCTATCTAACGCCATGTTTTCTGTCGACGTTACTGTGACATCACAATAAGTTTCTCTTTTATCATTGGTCAGTTGGAGCCTTTAAGACAACTTATATATCTCACAATATGACATAGGCTGTCTCACAGGGTATAAGCAAAACTGGAGAAGATATAGTTTACTAGTTTTTTTGTATAGTTTCTTATAAGTTATAGAGTTTCTACTAGCCCAACAAAAATTTTGGTAGCCTCGGGCGTCGGGCTTGTGAGTTTTGGGAAATTCATGTTGTACTCCTGTTATTTTGTCCACCAGCCATTCTGTCTTCCTTTTATAAGGTCCTTGTTTTCAAACATAGGTACCACCTTTTCTGTCCTCACGTTATCTCAACTTGTCTGTCTTTCTGTCTATACTCAGACTTGATCAGCTCATTGGTTTACTTACCGCTATCATGATAACGCGAAGGGTTTTTATAGTGACAGAGCTTTCATTTCTGGTACATAGATTCACTAATAAAACTGTTAGGATGATATCTGTACTTTTTGAAGTCATAAGGTCAAAGTCAACCTTTATCTTGTAATATAAATAATAATTATATATATGCATCAGAATATGTATAGAACAATAATTTGAGTACAGGTAGCTTTGAATCCATAGCTTTCATACTTCATTGGTGTAGAATGACAGCTATACTTTAAAATTAATTTTGAGGACAGTAGATTATAAGATAAAGGTCAAGGACGTTGCTATGATTTACTTCCATGTAAGATTTAACAGATTTGTTGTGATATTTATTGCACAAATATTGATCAAAATAGTAGTGAAGTAATAGGTTTCATATTTCATGTATGGATAGTAGATTCAGTGAATTTCACTATAAATATAATGTGTGTGTGTGTGTGTGTGTGTGTGTGGGGGGGGGGGGGGGGTTCAAGGTCAAAAGGTCAAGGTGAAAGTATGCATCGTTGCTGTGACTGTATCTGTATGCTGTAACCCTAGTAGTTTTGAATGTAGAGCTTTTTAAAAAAAATGTAGAGCTTTATACCCATACATTTCATGTAAGCATCTTCATGGGCAAAGCCACTTAATCAATTTTTTATACAAGTTAATCCATCTCTGGTAATGAAATTATACAGACAGTCCGAAAGTCACCAGACAAACCAGACAAATCTGGTAAAATTTGCTTCAGTCTGGTAAAATTTCTATTTTTTTTCTTAATTTCTACAAAAATTCAAAAATGTCTGGTAAGTTGAAAAAAAAACTTTTGCGATGTCTGGAAATATTTTTGGGACTCTTTATGACTAAGTCAAATTTCTATTTCTGTCTTACATTCCGTTTCCAGATTACAAGTTAACTACTCTAGAATCTTTCAAACTATCCATGACTTTTCCAGATTTGGATACTTTTGAAAATACTAACTGGAATGGGAAGGTGCCTATGTGTCACTATACAAATGCAGTCATGGTTTAAATAAACACGATAAATCACTCTCTGGAATATATTTTCCCCCTCCTGTCAGAGAAATGTAATTGTTCCCCCATGTAAAACATTTTTTTCTTTGGTAAAAAATAGTGTGTAATATTCAACAAAATCAGAATCCAAATAGTAGAATATGGTTTCTTTTATGTACGTTCTTTGATCTTAATGTCTTAATTAACTTCTTTTAAAATGGTTGTTCTTTGAGCTATAATTCCAATCATATTGATCACTGTGTAGCATCACGTGACTTGAGTTGGTGAAACCACGAACACAAAATAGAGGCATACCGCTCGTTTGGAGGAAAGAAAACAGGTACTGTGATGATTATTTTGATTCAATTTCATCTTTTCATAGCCGATGTCCTTGTAAAAATGATATTTTGATGATTCCTTGTTTGTCAATCAAGAAATCATCGTAGTTTTTACAAACATTCTGACGAAAGGAATGTCGTGGTAGAAATATGTTAAACACAATGTTGTGGTGGTTTCCACGCACAAATCTACAGCTTTCGTCACAATGTTTGTAAAAATAACTGCGTTTTACTTCCTAACTAGTCCATGATTGTAAAAGTACCATTTTAGACAAGGACATAGGCTATGAAAAGATAAAGTTAATCAAAGTAATTATTATTGCAGTTCCTGTTTTCTTTCCTCCAATTGAGCTTTTTATTTATTCGTGGTTTCACCAACTCAAATCACGTGATGCTACACAGTGTTGATGCTATCTAATACAGTTTTTGCAAGAATTTTTATTTATTTAAAATTTCACCATTTGAGCATGTTGAGTATATTGAGTCTCGTGCATATTTTCCCCCACTTATCGGCCCTGAGCCCCTTCCCCCAAAAGTGAAAAAAACAAACCCTCAGATGGGCCAATTGTCTTGCTGAATTTGTATACTTCGTAATGAAATCATTCTTGTTTTGTCTGAGAGTAAAATGGCGAGATTCTGAAGTAAATAATTACAGCTATAAGTAGTGAAGATCAAACTATATTTGTCATTGTCAGTTTACGGAGATAATATATCACTTCTGGTAATTCTCTGTCGATTTTTGCAGAAACACTACTTTCGTAACAATATTTGCGAATCTTAACTGGTTTCCATGACAACCAAAATTTCCATCTGTGGAATATTGGACTTAAAAGTCATTAAGCATCACAAGCCTTCTTAAAACGGTTCTGATATCTGGCGTTCTTACGGCTATTTGAGGTAGTTAATCGATAAATGAGGAGGAAATATGTACATTTAACATATTTAGCACAAATTGGGACAGTCGCTTGAACAGTAAAATTGTTCAAAAATCCCCTTGACCTACATAACTGCGTGGACCGGAAGAAGATATTAAATATTTCCTATTGAAATATACAATCGATTTCTGTTGCACATATGTCGTACTTATCATGCTTTTAAGGTCCCATCCGGAAAAATATGAATTAACTAGATTATTCCCCTCGTAGGACTGATACACAGGGGTGAGGTATCATCGCTTGGTCACAAACCAGTGAGGTATCATCGCTTGGTCACAAACCATTTCCTCAATACGTACCCTTTCGTCTACATGCCTAAATTTAAAACCATAGTCATATAGAAGAAAGGGTTTGTATTGAGGAAAGGGGTTGTGGCCATGAAGCGGTAATACCTCACCCCTGTGGACTGATAGTCCGAAGAAAGGGTTTGTATCGAGGAAAGGGGTTGTGGCCAAGCGATGACACCTCACCCCTGTGGAATGATACAGGAGACCGCCACATCTCATTTGGGGAGCAGTCAACGTACAGAATTACAGGGCAGTTTCATCTATTTTAAGTTCTAAAACAGATTCAAGTTTCTGTGACACCCCCTCCCCCCGCAAATAATAATAATAAAAAAAAACCACACACACGCAGAGCAACCCCAACCCACCCCAAAAGGAAAAAGTAACCGTACTATACCGAACTTTTAACTTTTGTGGAATAAGTGAATAAAATTTTTTTGTAGAAAAATTCACCATACACTATTATAGACATCATTCTGCCAATTAATGAATTTAATAGCTCATCTCGAATAACTTGAGTGAGCTTATGCTATAACCCCGCGAGTCTGCGTCCGGTTAAGAAGTTTCGGGTAGCTCAGTATTTGGCAAAGTACCAATGCTACAGTAACCAAACTTGCACAAGTGATTCGTCTTGGGATGCTGAGGGGAACCCATGCATCGGATGCTGCATCTGACCTACATTTTCTGCTTGAGTGACTTGGTTAAGAAGTTTGAGGTAGCTCAGTGTGACTTGGTTAAGGAGTTTCGGGTAGCTAAGTATTTGGCAAAGTATACAGTAACCAAGCTTGCACAAGTGATTCGTCTTGGGATGCTGAGATGAACCCATGTATCGGACGCAGCATCTGACCTACTTTTTCTGCTTGAATGATTTCGCTTTAAAAAACAACATTGAGCAAAGTATAAATGCTTGACAGGTATACATGTATATACATTTCAGAACTTGCATAATGGACTTATCTTTGATCAAACTTTCAAAAAATGACCTTGACCTACCTTTTCTGCTTGAATGATGGTTGCCTTTAAAAGTCAATATTGAGCAAAGTATAAGTGCTACATGTTCCAAACTTGCATATTTGGTGTATCTTTGATTATAAGCTTTCATAAAATGACCTTGACCTACTTTTTCCACTTGAATGATTTGTCTCTTCTTCATGTACCAAGCTTGCATATTATATGTTCTTTGATTAAGCTTTCATAACATAACCTTGACCTCTCCACTTGAATGATTTTGCCTTTACAAACAAATATACATGTACTTAGGAATATACTTATATTAAATTTGGCTGTCACGAGGTGAGCTTCGTAATCTGTGATTACCTATGTTTTATGCAATAAAAAAACCCCTAGATGGCCAG
The DNA here is from genome assembly GCA_033119305.1 of Pinctada imbricata. Lineage (NCBI taxonomy): Eukaryota > Metazoa > Mollusca > Bivalvia > Pterioida > Pteriidae > Pinctada > Pinctada imbricata. Next base: position 764,851 of record VSWD01000002.1, read on the forward strand.
AAGATAGACGACCAGAAGAGAATCGGAGTAAAATGCTTGTACTACTTAAGAGGGGATGAGATCGGATTTTGACCTCAAATCACGGAAAATGGGTACTCTGAAATGTTATGTAAATGACCAATTATTAGCACAGACAAACTTAACAGCCTTTATGACCCTGGAACTGTTATAAAACCGTCTGGTCTGGTTCTTACATGGTGTCTATATAAAGTAGCACGCACAAGATATACATTTACTAAACCTGATATCCGTTTACATACATGTATGCGTTTTTATACCACTTAAAGAATGGTCGGACATAGGTGGATCTAATTTTTTTGAAGGGGGGGGGGGGGGGTTTCCAGTCCATCGGGGAAGGATGGACTTCTAGCCTATATGGATTTTGCAAGAATTATTCTTAAAACGGTGAAATTCAAATCACAGCGTTTTTACAAAGTCCAGGGTTCCTGACCCCTAACATGTAAAACTCCACCTTTTAGGTTCGAGCTGTGTATATGTTCCGTACTATACCGAAGTTTACCGGTGACCTAATGTCCTTAGACGCATTTAATTGTACCATGATGTCGTTCTTACCTCTGGTACAGCTAAAACCTTTTTCTGAGAAAAAAAAAAAAAATGTACGACTCTGTTGTAGAATCAATTTATTTTCATCGTCCATTGTTTCTTGAATTCTATCCAAACTGTCGAAAAAATCTACATTCTATAACTTTTTGTAAAACTTCGACTTGTCCATGTATGAAGTAAAATGTTTGATCTGGCTTTTCTACATGTATCAATATCTGACATTGGTTTTGTAATGAAGTATTAATTTTAAAAGAGCAATTCTCTGTAAGAACCAAAAAAAAAAAATTCAATGACACGTTGGCACGGCATGTCATAGATTCTAGCGATTTTTGGTTTGGAAGTTCAATATGGAGTGCTAAGATGAAAATTATCTTTCATAAGTAGGAAAAGGGTGTCGTTGCCATGGTAACCATCTCTAAAGTTTGACGCATTAGGAAATTTCATAAGACTTAGCGTGTTTGAGACCTATGTTGCCATGGAAACGGGTACATTTATGAATTGCAATAACCACAGTTTTTTTTTCTTTCAATCCTCTTTGTTATGAATATCTGACATGTTTTTCACACTTTATCGCTATGCCTGTTGTATAAGGAGTCGAAAAGAGTGCCTAATAAGGTTTTAAACTCTTCATCTTGTGGCTCAAAAGAGCCCCTATTTTGCTTGTTTTGGTGTAATTTTGCGGTGTAAAATTTCATAAAAGCAGAAGTTTTTGGATTTTCTATTTTATATATTCAATAATCATTCTACCTTAACAACAAGAAAATGTAAAAAGTTGGCATGGGGTCTTTTATCTTATTTGCTGGAAACTGCATCTAATATGGTAACCATGGCAATATTTAGGACAACGTTGTACTGTGATTGGTATGTTATGAGTCCATTTGAGTGTCCATTTATGATATGAAACTAAAATCAGGGAAGTTCTTTTTAATTCCATCATTTTTCAAAATATCTATGAGTTATTGGAAAATTCAAAAAGAAAATACTACAAATTTATGACAAAAATGTGAAAAATCATAAAAATATCGAATTTTTTTAGTCTAAGGTAAGAAATGACCTTGAACTTTAAGTCAATGACCTTGGAAATTTTCAATGATATGAAATCAAATGAAAGAGTCTTATCAGTTCATTTTTATATTTTCATGGTCATAAGTAGTATTTATTAGGATTTAAATCAATTTTAAAAGATACTATATTCAAGCCTTAATGCTTAAAGTTGCCATAGCAACGTTTTTTGATGTCAAAATTGAGATGAAGAGCTCAAAGATCCCAAATTTGATTTTCTTTCATTATATCTTTGAGGGACATTACTTTTCATAATAACCCATCATAGGTCTCCAAGAGGTCTGCTTTTAGTGATAATTGACACTGAAAACAGTAAAAATCACATAAAAATGACTCTTAACGTATCCAATGTACAAATGAAGATCTCGCGGACGTCTCGTCCATTTAAACAGTGTTTAAATTATTTCGGTAATCTTCGGCAGTGTCTCGATAGTTTCCGTGGCTTGAGTAACGGTCGGCATGTTGACCTTCGATGATAGAAACAATTATTTATGTTGTATTAGGTAAATTTAGGTAAAAATTTGCCATGATTCTAACTATACAATACACTTGATATTTATTTGTACAACGAATACCTTAAGTTTACCTTCATTTTTTACTTGAATTTTACTTATTTTGGCTGGGCACAGTAAGCGTCCTGCAATATCTATCATAAAACTGAATGCATTTTGCAAGAAAGGAGGTAACGATGCCCAAAAGATACGAAAATGAAATATCTGCTACAATGGTATCCATGGCTACGAAGTATCTAAAAGTAGGTTAACCTTACTTCACAGTCTTTAAAGTAGCACAAAAAGATTGATTTCGTTACCATGACAACCGGAACTCACATTGACCGGAAACTTAATTTTTGCAATTAGGACATGATAAATACCCAATATGCAGAAAATCATGAAAATCCATGACATGCCGTGGCGCCAGAATTTTGGTGGTAACGGAGAATTGGTCTTAATAATGACCCAGATGCCGTCTTTTTCAATCATAATTAATTTTAAATAATGATGGATGGTCGCTCGAGAAAGTAAAAAGGGGTTTTTGTACCAAATTTTTGTAATTTGTAATAAATCTGTGGATAGGTCACAGTTGTTGACAACCTGTTTCTATAGAATAGAATAGAATAGAATAAAAGAGAATAGAATAGAAAAGAATAGAATAGAATTTCATAGAATAGAATAGAAAAGAATAGAATAGAATAGAATAGAAAAGAATAGAATTTCTATAAGAGCGTATTATAATCAAGACCGAAGACACATCTCTTAAGTTGAAAATAACTGCAAATTTTCCATGCTCCTTGAATATTCTTGGAGGACTTCAAGAGGCGATGCAATCGCAAATCCTCGGGCCTTTCCGAGGAGTGTGTGACGGAAAGACCCGAAAGTCAAATTTAGTCAATAGTTGCTGTCGTGCTACTGTGTCCGTCCATGCTCCGTCCGTCCATTTGTCTCTTCGCGTCCATCGCCCGAGCTCACATCTACACCTTTCATCAGAATTTGATGATACTAGTATTTCACCAGAAGTTTATTTAGGTTAAGAACGACAAAGGTAAATTCTGGAAGTTCAAGGTCACTCATTTATTTGGACTTAAGAGAATAATGGCTGCACCTGCAAGGTCAAGATCCCTTGTTAAAGTATAATTAGTACACAGGAAAGTGTCTTTATTTAGTGTCTTGCACATCTCCGCAGATTGATCGTCGGGGCATGAAATTTCATACCAACATAGGTCGTCAAAGTCATTTTGAGGACAAATATGCCATCAATTGCTTATAAGAACTTCACATATATACGTCATTTAGCAATTCATTGGAATCTTGATGATGACTTATGAACTTCTGACCTTCATCTTGAGTGACCCTCTTGTACTGTACCATTAAGAAATCATTTAAAAAATGCAGCTTAGCATGTCACAAAAATAGGACGTTTTTAAAATTCTTTTGCGCAATGGGTTTCCTTTTAGAATATTCAATTACCGTGCCTATTTGTTAAACTTTTTTTCACGTTTTATGGCGTTTTTATTATTATTTTTTTTTCACTGTGTATTGTGAGTTATCAGAGCATTTAACAAATGTATATGTATGCATGAAACATACATCATGGTCATATAAGAAAAATGTGTCGTATACAGGCACTATTATACAGTGCCATTATGCTTACTAAAGTGGTATAAGTCTTGGTTACGAAAGTGATAATTATCGATATACGAATTGGAAATCTTACAACGTCAAGATAAATGTCGATGTACGTGAATACGTGTTCTAAATAAGGAGAAGTTTCTATTTGTGAACAATATGCTTGATGATGGTGAGATTATAAACTGGCATCATGATTCATGGAACTCAAGTGTGTAAATTATGGGGATATAATCTATGGAGATGGTGAGTGAATTGTATCTAATAGCTTAACATACGTGACTGGGTCTTGATTTTTCTTCAGGGGCTTGGAGTGAGGGTACAGCCAGGGGATTGGGGGTGCAGCCCATCAGGGAAAGGGAGGGGGGTCCAGTAGTGCTGTGTGATGAAACCAGTTTACATGTACCGGTATATCGCAATATGTTCATCCCCTGTACGTAACGCGATAGTTTTTCAGAAAAGCCGGTTCAAAGTTGAGTTCATAAGTAGGTTGAAACTATGGAAAATGAAAGGACGTAATGGCCCATTTTAATTCAAATGCTTCTCTGACTGATAGAGCGCTCTCACGGTCCATCATTCTAAGTCTTCAAATTCTCACTTGCCCGATCGGCAATGGCGAGTTATAAAGTCTTTGAGAATGTGGTTCTCTGTCTAAACCCGCCCGTTTTGCGAGTAAATGAAATTAAAATGTGAAACTAACAATTTTCGTAAAGATGTACAAAATCTTGCGCATCGAAATGATATCGTCAATTTGTATGGGTATTGACGGATACGCGGGAATATTTTATAGGGATCTCATTACATCGTGCAAAAATTACATTGTGTTCTCAACAGCAAAAGCTGCTTGAAATGCTTCAAAGCGATGTTTTCATACACGTTACAACAAATAATGATATCACAATTTTTGGTAAGCTAACATGTAAGGTAGTGTGCATGTACTTGAACTTTGGAGTCACACACTCTATGCAAAGGACCTGCACAAATTCAAATTCAGATAAATGAAACCAAAGGGCGCTACAGATATGAATCTTGTGTGTGTCTGAACATCATTTTGGCTGGAAGCATCACTGATGGGGATTTACTATCCGAAACACGTGACTGGTGTATTAAATTTTGTTTTTAAATTTTCTTCAAGAAGGTAAACCGTATTTGATATTGTGCCCAACTTCAGGGACTTGTAAATGAATCCTTTATAGTACATGTATATTGATTGACATAAAAATAAACAATGATAAATGTGCCGCGTTGTAAGAAGTGAACATCAACAGTCGACAATCAAGTAGTCGACACACAGCAATTACCCACCATGATAAGACTATGCAATATTGGAAAGGGGAGGGGATGTAATCAGCGAGGGTCGTCGACATAAAACTCCTTTGAAACAGTCGGAAGTCGGAATTTCGTCCGTATGCTGGAGTATTGTATATGATTAGCACAGATTCTTAAGATTTTCACGGGATTTCAAGCCCTATATCCTTCCCTAGTCATCTCCATGTGTCAAGTAAACTTTCAGTTCTTGCTTACATGTAGAAATAAAAGCAAAATGATGTCTTTGAATTCATATTTCTTTGTCAAATACATGTATCCAAGTCTAAAATATTACTGTAACAATATATTGCAATATTCATTAGGCATATCGTAATTTATCGCAGTGCGATTTTTGGCTGCGATACCCAGCAGTAGGGTCCAGCCTATCAGGAAGTGTGTGTGTGTGGGGGGGGGGGGGGGGGGGGGGGGTCGGGGTCGAGGGGGGGTCTTCCTATGATATTGAAAAATAAAATGATACAAAAAAATCAGGGAAATAAAAGACCTTTGGCAAATTGTATAAAGGATATAAAAGAGAGTGCTGACCCCCTCTCCCTTTTCGGTCCCTTTAGGTACGCGCTTATCATGCTTATGATATGTGTTACTTTTTACTTACTAAGAATTTTTCTGCGTAGACAGATTTGTCACTTAATATCAGCTCGACGCGGGTCAAGATAAAAATCGATCTTCGAAGTCAGCAAGGATGATAATAATTGCATCCTTGGGCTTGATTTTTTTTTCTCGTTGTTTCAAGCCTACTTATATATATTTAGAGTCGAATTTTTTTTTTTTGGTCTACAAATTTCTAAGCTCACATAAAGTTCATCAGAAACATGTTTCATTTTATTTTTTTTATAACCCCGTCTAATTTCTACACAACATCGTATCATAATCAAGATACAATCGATCGATATCTCTTAAAAAATCTATTGAACATGACGATGTTGAATACGACCGTATCTTAAACAGCTATCCTTGTATTTTTTAGATCGGCTAAGTGACGATTTTTATTGCCTGGTAGAATATTGTATAAATCATGGAAAAGATCGATTACAGAGAAAAGCTATTCATGACAATGGCGAATCTGGATTTTTTCTTTTAAGGAGTCAAGTCTGAAGTCTGTCGTGGGAGAAGGAAAGGGGGCAGGGGTTTTCCAGCCTATGATTATGATAAAATAGTAAACGTGAAAATGTTGAAAATAAGTAAAGGAGTGTTATCAAATTCCAAGAGAGGGGATTTCCTGATCCCCCTATTTCCCCTGTAGATCGCCGCACGGATAAGATCGATTATGGATAAAAATTATCTTTTATGTCCTTGTAACAATAAAGGACTATTGTATTTATGTATAGAATGTCATCTTCAAATCAGAGAGGTTAAACATGTAAAATAAAATATTCTGATATTTGTACTGGTAGTTTAGAATATCTGATAGATCCGCTGATGTTTGTACTGGTACATTGATGTTCCCTGATGTTTGTACTGGTACGTTGATGTTCTCTGATATTTGTACAGGTACATTGATGTTCTCTGGTGCATTGAAATGATGTTCTCTTATGTTTGTAATGGTTCATTGATCATGTTGATGTTCCCTGATGTTTGTACTGTTACATTGATGTTCCCTGATGTTTGTACTAGTACATTGATGTTCTCTGATGTTTGTAATGGTGCATTGAAATGATGTTCTCTGATGTTTGTAATGGTTCATTGATCATTTTGATGTTCCCTGATGTTTGTACTGTTACATTGATGTTCCCTGATGTTTGTACTGGTACATTGATGTTCTCTGATGTTTGTACTGGTTCATTGATGTTCTCTTATGTTTGTACTGGTTCATTGATCATGTTGATGTTCCCTGATGTTTGTACTGTTACATTGATGTTCCCTGATGTTTGTACTGGTACATTGATGTTCCCTAATGTTTGTGCTCGTATATTAATGTTCCCTGAAGTTTGTACTGGTACATTGATGTTACCTGATGTCTGTATTCATTTATTGATGTTCCCTGATTTTTGTACTGGTACATCGATGGTCTTTGATGTTTGTGCTGGTACATTGATGTTCCCTCATGTTTGTACTCATATATTAATGTTCCTTATGTTTGTACTGGTACATTGATGTTACCTGATGTCTGTATTCGTTTATTGATGTTCCCTGATTTTTGCACTGTTACATTGATGTTCCCTGATGTTTGAATAGGTACATTGATGTTCTTTGATGTTTGTACTGGTTCATTGATGTTCTCTTATGTTTGTACTGGTTCATTGATCATGTTGATGTTCCCTGATGTTTGTACTGTTACATTGATGTTCCCTGATGTTTGTACTGGTACATTGATGTTCCCTAATGTTTGTACTCATATATTAATGTTCCCTGAAGTTTGTACTGGTACATTGATGTTACCTGATGTCTGTATTCGTTTATTGATGTTCCCTGATTTTTGTACTGGTACATTGATGGTCTCTGATGTTTGTACTGGTACATTGATGTTACCTGATGTCTGTATTCGTTTATTGATGTTCCCTGATTTTTGTACTGTTACATTGATGTTCCCTGATGTTTGCACTGGTACATTGATGTTCCTGATGTTTGAACTGGACCAGGTACATTAATGTTCTCCGATGTTTGTACTGATTCACTTATGCTCTCTGATGTTTGTACTGTTCCATTGATGTTCCCTGATGTTTGTACTGGTACGTTGATGTTCCTGATGTTTGTACTGGACCAGGTACATTAATGTTCTCCGATGTTTGTGCTGGTACATTGATGTTCCCTGATGTTTGTACTGGTACATTGATGTTCACTGATGTTTGTACTGGTACATTGATGTTCTCTTATGTTTGTACTGGTACATTGATGTTCTCTTATGTTTGTACTGGTTCATTGATGTTCTCTTATGTTTGTACTGGTACATTGATGTTCACTGATGTTTGTGCTGGTGCATTGATGTTCTCTTATGTTTGTACTGGTTCATTGATGTTCTCTGATGTTTGAATAGGTACATTGATGTTCCCTGACGTTTGTACTGGTACATTGATGTTTCCTGATGTTTGTACTGGTTCACTTATGCTCACTGATGTTTGCACTGTTACATTGATGTTTCTGATGTTTGTACTGGACCAGGTACATTAATGTTCTCCGATGTTTGTGCTGGTCCATTGATGTTCTCTGATGTTTGAATAGGTACATTAATGTTCTCCGATGTTTGCACTGGTACATTGGTGTTTCCTGATGTTTGTACTGGTACATTGATGTTCCCTGATGTTTGTACTGGTACATTGATGTTCACTGATGTTTGTGCTGGTACATTGTTGTTCTCTTATGTTTGTACTGGTCCATTGATGTTCTCTGATGTTTGAATAGGTACATTGATGTTACCTGATGTTCTCTGATGTTTGCACTGGTACATTGGTGTTTCCTGATGTTTGTACTGGTACATTGATGTTCCCTGACGTTTGTACTGGTACATTGATGTTCCCTGATGTTTGCACTGGTACGTTGATGTTCCCTGATGTTTGTACTGGTAAATTGATGTTCCTGATGTTTGTACTGGACCAGGTACATTAAATGATTAATGTTCTCCGATGTTTGTACTGATTCACTTATGCTGTCTGATGTTTGTACTGTTACATTGATGTTCCCTGATGTTTATACTGGTACATTGATGTTCCCTGATGTTTGTACTGGTACATTAATACATTAATGTTCTCTGATGTTTGAATAGGTACATTGATGTTCCCTGATGTCTGTACTAGTACATTGATGTCCCTGATGTTTGTATTAGTACATTGATGTCCCTGATGTTTGTACTGGTACATTGATGTTCTCTGATGTTTGAATAGGTACATTGATATTACCTGATGTTTGTACTGCTACATTAATGTTCCCTGATGTTTGCACTGGTACATTGGTGTTTCCTTATGTTTGTACTGGTACATTGATGTTCTCCGATGTTTGTACTGGTACATTGATGTTCTCTTATGTTTGTACTGGTACAGTGCTGTTCCCTGATGTTAGTACAATGATGTCCCTGAAGATTGTAAGGTTTAATGAAGTACATGTATTATTATGTTTGTACTGGTCCATTTTGCACACCGTGGTTCTTCATATAGCACACTGATTCAGGGGGGGGGGGGGGGGGGGGGGGGGACTCCCACTCAGTGATGCTGTTTGATGTATGTACTGGACTACTGGTACATCCAGATACAATGATACTACGTCTGACTTGTGTATAAAAAATCCTTGAAAAGTTTAATTTTAACCTTTGCAAAAGCTGTAGAATTGTCTGTAAGCCAAATTTCAGTTCAAGTACTTAGCTTTCTTGATTTCTGTTATTTCATGAAAAAGCATGGTTACTTTCTCAGTATTCTATAGCCGCAGAAAGGGCCAACGACGCTTGGCTATTTAGCTGGAACCAAATGACCAAGCTTCGTTGGCCGTTTCTGCGACTAGTGTTCTAGTAGTCGCTGCATCTTTTGAAAACAGTATCTAGCTTTAAAGAAAATTCTTGAACCAAGTTTAGTATGTTTTCTAGAGACAAGTACGTAGATACATAACTTTGCATGTCCTTTATGAACAAATTGTGTTTTAAATACCATAAGGTAAAACACGAGTTCATGCACAGTCATACTCCTACGTTTTCATGCTTTGTCGACCTTGAAGTCTTCTGTTAACTTTGTCTGGATCTGTTCAGCCCTTGTTACTCTTTTGTTCCCTTTGTGCCTTATACAGACTGTTACCTCATGCGCGTATCTAGGATATTGATTGTGGGTGGACCACTTTATATAACTTAGTACACCCGTCATAGGATGGGAAGCATTATGTAATGGCGCTGTCCTTGGGTCTGTGCGTCCGTCTGTCTGTCCGTTGAATTTTACTCGTGAACGCGAATCCTCTGAATCTGTGAATGGCAAGAAATTAATTCTTTTTGCATTCTGATGGTATTTGTATTTATGTATACAACGGCAATAATAATAAAAATGTTATTAATTTCTGCATTTTGTTATTGAAAAGATTCATTTATATTTGTAAATGCAAAGGTAAAATACCGCTTTATGAACAAGCTGTTTGAAATATTACAAATCAATAGAAATTCAATCGAACCTCTATTACAGCACTGAAAGAACAGCTTGTGTGAGAGAAAATTGGGAAAAAATATCACAAATCTTTGATTTCTGAATAGAATTTATGTCATAGATATATACGTTATTTGCTTGTTATGTTTTTGTGTGGAGAATTCAGATAAAAATATGAAAAAAAAAAAAAAATTTAGCTCGCCGTGACGAAAAAGTCCGGAGAGCTAATGCCATACCCTCGTCGTTGTCGTTGTCGTCGTCCGTGGACAAAACTATAAGGGGTAGGGCTTTGATATTTCACATGTAGATACCTTGTGATGAGACCTTTCATTTGAGACCATGACCTTTGACCTAGCGACCTTGACCTTGGACTTTGACCTACTTTTCAAAAACTTTAACCTGGTTTCTGACAAAAACCTGTATAGGCGAGCTATGTAATCTTTGATTACCCTATGTTCTCCTATATAACAATGTGATTTTGTGAACCCAATTCTCAGAAAGTATGAAAGAAAGAGAGTTAATTCTTTTGCATTATAATCAGTTTTTTATGTAGTTGTGCACCTGATATTTTGTTTGAGCGCCTGATCCCCAGGGTGTTGGAAAAAGGGTGTGGCCATTTTCTTCTATTTAACTCTATGTTATCATGTGAACACTAATTTGCAGAGAGAATAATTGATAGAGAGATATTTTTTCTGCATAATACTATGTTTGTGGTCTAGTTGTTTATCTGATATTTTGTTTGAGTCCCCTGCTCCTTAAGGTATTAGAAAAGGGGTGTCGTCTTTCTTTTATGGTTATCTTATGTGTAAGTTTGGAACTCAAATTCGTAAACAGTAAAAATGATAGAGAGTTTTAACTCTTTTTACATTATACATGATTGTATACAAGTATGCTTGTATCTAAATGTTTATCTGATATATTTTGTTTGAGCCCATGACCCCCAGGGTCTTGGAAAAAGAGTGTGTCACAAAGATGAATTTTACCAAACAACCAGGAGAGCTTCAGTCTCGTCAGAGACTTCTAGTATTCTTAGTACGCCCGTCATAGAATGTGACTGATTATGGTATGTCCGTCTGTCTCTCCGTCTGTTTTATTGTTGTTATCCCCTCGCGTGGGTGGGTTAGTTTGTGGGTCAATGAAAGCTTGTCCACACTTTAGTGGTCACAATTTACATTGATTTCAATCTTCATCAAACTTTGCATGTAAGTTATCCATGGTGAGAAGACGACACCTATTGATTTTCAAGGCCAGAGTTCAAAGGTCAGGATCACAACAGGCGATAATGGAAGACATTTGTGGACACTCTAGAGGTTATTGTTTAATTCCAATCTTCATCAACCTTTGTATGTAATGCGTCCATGGTGAGAAGACGACATCTTTTCAAGGTCAAAGGTGAAAGTCACGATAGGCGATCAGAGAAAAACATTGTGGACACTCTTAAGGTCACAGTTTACTTTCAATAGTCATATAGTTGTACATAGTGAGAAGACAACAACTATTGATTTTAATGTCAAAGGTCAAGGAGGACTCAATGTTGAAAAACCTTCTCATATTAAGATGATTGTATGAGACAAATATTAGATATTGTTTCGCCGCGCGACAGGATACTACATGTATGCTTTGTGTGGCTTATGGTTATTTTTTGTGTCACCTGCAAAGCATAGCGACACTCCGTCCGTCTGTCCTCCTGTGTCTGTCCGTCTGTCACACTTGGATGTCACACCCTATAAAAGTGATTCCTGAGTGTTGCTATGTTTCGCAGGCGACACATGCATTCCTTGGAATGATTTTATTTTTTTTATATATTCTACTTAACACAGACATACACGCAGACATACAAATACAAGTAAAATAAGGCTAAACAATACATGTAGGTATAACATACACACCGAATACGCTCATTAGCTCTACTGGTCAAAGACCAGTCGAGCTTATGCGATCGCCCTGTGTCCGGCGTCTGTCTGTCTGTCCGTCCGTCCGTCCGTTAAACTTTTCTTGTGAGCGCGAATTCCCTGAATCTTTGAATAGTACAAAATAATTTTTTTTGCATTATAATGGGCCTGTGGTCTAGTTGTGCACATGATATTTTGTTTGAGCCCCTGACCCCAAGGGTCTTGGAAAATGGATGTGGTCATTTTCTCCTATATAACTCTATGTAATCTTGTGAGCACCAATTCTCAGAAAGTATAATTGATAGAAAGATAATTGTTTTTACTTTATTCCTAGTCTGTGGTCTAGTTGTGCACCTGATATTTTGTTTGAGCCCCTGATCCCCGGGGTCTTGGAAAATGGGTTCGGTCATTTTCTCCTATATAACTCTATGTGTTCTTGTGAGCTCCATTTCTCAGAAAGTATAATTGATAGAAAGGTAATTGTTTTTGCTTTATTCTCTGTCTGTGGTCTAGATGTGCACTTGATATTTTCTTTGAGCCCCTGACCTCCAGGGTCTTGGGAAATGGGTGTGGTCATTTTCACCTATATAACTCTATGTAATCTTGTGAGCACCAATTCTCAGAAATTATATTTGATAGAAAGATAATTGTTTTTGCTCTATTCTCAGTCTGTGGTCTAGATATGCACCTGATATTTTGTTTGAGCCCCAGACCCCCAGGGTCGTGGAAAATGGGTGTGGTCATTTTCTCCTATATAACTCAATGTAATCTTGTGAGCACCATTTCTCAGAAAGTATAATTGATAGAAAGATAATTGTTTTTGCTTTATTCTCAGTCTATGGTCTAGATGTGCACCTGATATTTTGTTTGAGCCCCTGACCCCCAGGGTCTTGGAAAATTGGTGTGGTCATTTTCTCATATATAACTCTATGTATTCTTGTGAGCACCAATTTTCTTAGGAAGTGTGATTGATAGAAAGATAATTGTTTTTGCTTTATTCTCAGTCTGTGGTCTAGATGTGCACCTGATATTTTAATTGAGCCCCTGACCCCCAGGGTCTTGGAAAATGGGTGTGGTCATGTTCTCCTGTATAACTCTATGTATTCTTGTGAGCACCAATTCTCAGAAAGTATAATTGATAGAAAGATAATTGTTTTGCTTTATTCTCAGTCTGTGGTGTAGAGGTTCACCTGATATTTTGTTTGAGCCCCTGATCTCACGGTCTTGTAAAATGAGTGTGGCACTTAGATTAATCTAAGCAAACAACCAGGATAGCTTCAGTCTCATCAGAGACTTCTGGTTTTACTATTAAGACAAACAGACTGATCTTTTATCTCATTTTAATGAATCGTATGCTGGAACCCCCATCCAACCCCCCCCCCCTCCTTGCCAAGCTTGCTTTCCCTCCTTACTGAGTTTAACCCCCCCCCCCTTTGGGAAAAATCTAGATCTGATCCGCGGTATTGACAGACAGGAGAATTGTTGGCTTTCCCTCCTTCCTGAGCATTAACTCCCCCACCCCCTTTGGGAAAATATCTAGATCCGCGTTTGTATTTTAAATGTATTGACAGACACGAGAATTGCGTAACGACACAGCTTGGGGTCATTTAAAATGGAACGACGATGAAATTCACGTACATAAAGTGTAATTATATATGCGCACAGTGATATTATGGTGTAATTATGTGCATTTAAAACCTGATAAGGGAAATCAGCGGACCGCGTCGAATAAACCTTTAAGTTACATGTATTAAAATCTTGTAAACGCCATGTCAGATGTTTACGACAGAAAATGTAGATCGCATATAGAAATTTTCTGACTCAACTTTTTTTCAAATTCAAATATTCTTTATTGACTTTCACCATATAATTGGCATATACGTGGTCGTCGTATATCAACTGTCAAACACAACACATGATATGCATTACATATTTGGTTCACACGTACATGTATGTACAAAGTATAATAACATACAAAGGCTATATATGTAAGTGTTTTGAATATATTTCCCTGACATTGTCGCCATAGCACTTTCTATATAGAACGACGTAAGACAATACGTGAATTTTATATATTGTTTTCAGTTTCGTGCTTAAACATCGACGGCGGCTGCGGCTAGCCAACAGGGGATGCTTACTCCTCCCGGGAACCTGATCCCACCTCTAGCTTGCTAGGGGTCCGTCGATGCTTAATTTTGTGCTCTATTGTGAGTGCTGTTGAGGTTATCGTCAGGATCTTCTTTAACTCATTTGAACTAGTGATATATTGTGTACTAAGGTTTTATGAAGTCATCTCTTAAAGCATCACATTCTTTCAAAAAATGAATGTTTTATTCATCATTGTTAAGGTTTGAGGATTCATCAAATTAAGAAGAAATGTATCATCATTAGTAATATATATATAGTGGACATTTTAGTATGAAATGCTTTAAAATTTTCATTCTCAATTTCATTCGTAATATATTTACAAAATCTTTCTTCCCGCAAAATTATTGGCGGTGAATATCTCCCTCTTTCAATTTCTATGTATATGTAACTTATGAGCACTGATGGCGCATTTTTAGCTCTACTGGTCATAGACCAGTCGAGCTTATGCGATCCCCCGTCGTCCGGCGTCTGTCCGTCTGTCTGTCCGTCCGTCCGTCCGTAAACAATTCTTGTGCTCGCAACTCCTCTGAAACTATAAGAGATAGAAATGTAACTCCTTTTGCATTACACTTGGTCTGTGGTCTAGTTGTGCACCTGACATTTTGTTTGAGCCCCTGACCCCTAGGGTCCTAGAAAATGGGCGTGGTCATTTTCTCCTATATAACTCTATGTAATCTTGTGCTCGCAACTCCTCTGACACTATAAATGATGGAGACTTAATTCTTTTTGCAATATGATGGGTCTGTGGTCTAGTTGAGCACCTGACATTTTGTTTGAGCCTCTGACCCCCAGGGTCCTAGAAAATGGGCGTGGTCATTTTCTCCTATATAACTCTATGTAATCTTGTGCTCGCAACTCCTCTGATACTATAAATGATGGAGACTTAATTCTTTTTGCAATATGATGAGTCTGTGGTCTAGTTGTGCACCTGATATTTTGTTTGAGCCCCTTACCCCCAGGGTCTTAGAAAAAGGGTGTGGCCATTTTCTCCTATATAACTATGTAATCTTGTGCTCGCAACTCCTCTGACACTATAAATGATGGAGACATAATTCTATTTGCATTATGATAGGTCTGTGGTGTAGCTGGGCACCTGATATTTTGTTTGAGCCCCTTACCCCCAGGGTCATAGAAAATGGGTGTGGTCATTTTCTCTATATAACTCTATGTAATCTTGTGCTCGCAACTCCTCTGACACTATAAATGATGGAGACATAATTCTTTTTGCAATATGATGGGCCCAAGGTCTAGTGGTGCTTGATATTTTGTTTGAGCCCCTGACCCCGAGGGTCTTAGAAAATGGGTGTGGTCATTTTCTCCTATATAACTCTATGTAATCTTGTATTTGCAAATCCTCTGACACTGTAAATGATGGAGACTTAATTCTTTTTGCAGTATGATGCATGTGTAGTTTAGTTGTGCTCCTGATATTTTGTTTGAGCCCCTGACCCCCAGGGTCTTAGAAAATGGGTGTGGCTATTGTCTCGTATATAGTTGTGCTCTCAACTCTTCTAAAACTATAAATGATGGAAACTTAGTTGTTTTTGCAATATAATGGATCTGTAGTCTTATTACGTCATTGATAGTTCATTTGAGCTAGCAGCCCCTGACCCCTAGGATCTTTGAAAATGGGTATGGCATTATTTTTTGAAATTTTTTATCTCGGATATTAAAAATTACATGACTGATATTCTAGTTGCAGTCTAATGGATTTGCTATTTCGATGTGCTACTTATAATTTGTTAGAGCGCCTGCTTGCTATAGTCTTTGGTTTAAAATAAAATGGAAATTGTTATTTATGTATATGTATCTTATTTACTTGTCAATGAGTGAATAAAACAAAACAACCAGGAGAGCTACAGTCTCGTCAGAGACTTCTGGTTATTAGATGGTTTGAATTTCTCCCTTTAAGCTTAAAAGGAAATGTGAGGTAAATGTATTTTTGCAGTTCAAATTTTTCTAATACAGTACTGTAAAAAGTAAAGTTTCCTGTATTGCTTAATCTGCTTATTATTGCTGATTTTTTATATGTGAAATACATCTTATTGTTATACAGATCAAGTTCCAGTTTATATTCGATTGACCAACTTTTTTTTTACAGGAGTTATGACCCCTGGACTGACTGTTGTTGTAGATATTGAAATAATTATTAATTATGTAATTACATCTTAGTGCTATACAGATCAAGTTCGAGATTGGTATCGATTGACATATTTTTTGCAAGAGTTATGGTACCTGGACTTAGCATATTTCATGAAATTCTCAGTTTTCATGAAATTCTCAGTTTTCATGAAATTCTCAGTTTTCATGAAATTCTCAGTTTTCATGAAATTCTCAGTTTTCATGAAATTCTCAGTTTTCCGGACTGTTTTGGCCTTGGATATAATGCCATGCTGCATATATGTATAAATAGATACATTGATGATTCATGTAAGAAGAACCTTTCGAAATTGGGTTTTGAATTTTATCCCCTTGTGACAAGGGCTTTCATTTTATTTCAAGACCCTTGACCTAGTGACATTGATTTTGAAGTTTGACCTAATAATAATATAACCCTGGCTGTATCTGAACAATAAGGGATCAGAGCTTAGATTCTTATGTACATTGTATACTAGTATTCCTTGTGACGAAAACTTCCATTGTATTATATGCACCATGACCTTGACCTTGTGACATTGACCTTGAAGTTTGACCTACTTAAGAAAAATATTAATCTTGGGTATACCTGAACCATAAGGGATCAGGGCTTGGATTCACAAGTACATTGTATAATATTATTCCTTGTGACGAGAACTTCCTTTGTATTCTTTTGAAATAAGCTTTCATTATATGCACCATTTTTAATTTTTTTTTTCAGTCTGAGTTGATATGATACATATATGAAATATGTAATTTTGTGTTTTTAGTGTAAATCAATACATTTTAATCTAACGACCAATCTAATGACTCATATATGCACCATGACCTTTGACCTAGTGACAATTGACTTGAATCAAAAAGGGACCTTG
Source organism: Pinctada imbricata (assembly GCA_033119305.1). NCBI lineage: Eukaryota > Metazoa > Mollusca > Bivalvia > Pterioida > Pteriidae > Pinctada > Pinctada imbricata. Next base: position 782,028 of record VSWD01000002.1, read on the forward strand.
TCAGGTGGGCGCGAAACAGAGTTATAAAACAAGTTATAAAAACTTGGAAGCATAAAATCTATATTTGAATATGCAAAGTGGATAATTGACAACAGTGTGAACAATCTAACAGGTATCACTCAGACAGATGGCAAAAACTACCAAAATGTTCAATATGTTATAGATTGTTTCAACTGAAGGAAGCGAGCGAGCTCTTATAAGTTCGATGTTAATTAGTGTATGATATAATACGAAGTGTTCGTAAGCGTTGTGCCTTTATAGATACTTTATTACCCTGTTTTATTACTAGACAAGGCTGATATCAAGTGCTGACATGGAAATTGTCGCTGGAAACGTGATTGACACAACGTCGCATAGGAGCGTTAAATATTATTAAAAACACTAAAGTTAAACACTGTTTGTAATAACGTTTTAATGACTGAAAAAAAAAAAAAACAAAACATTTTAAACAAAGCAAGACATAAATTGTTCTACTAAATATTTATGTCTTCGGTCTAGTGCTACATTATGGGTAGAAAATAAAAAGTCACTCAATCATTCATACATATAATACCTTTAGTCCTATTTTTTCGCAATTTGGTAAGATTTAATTCTGCTCTAATTCTCCGCGCTCAAACGAACATAAATCGTTTATCAAAAAAAAAAAAAAAAAAAAAAAAGAAAAAGAAAAAACAAACAACAAAGCTCTCATAAGGGACGGTGCAACTTGTCACTCAGCTCGATTTTTTTTTCTCCTTTTGGTAAGATTTAAGGAGTTTTATGTAGTATTTATACTTGGTTGAAATACGGGGAGTCTTCCTATAGCAAATCTCCACGAAACTTGTTATACGGTGTCAGAATTATATAACAACTACATGGTTTTATGCAATTATATTCTAAACATAGTACATGTAGTATAAGAGTGGTGTTTTTATACAATGATAACCTAGGCTATATGATCTATATTTTCAGGACACCCTGTCAAGAGCAGACAGTGACGTAACCAGTACAGGGGAACAGGGCGGGTCTGATCATGAATACCCAGAGGACCTCATTGTCCGTAAAGTATCAGCGGCAGAGGTAGGTTTATGGTACATGAAACAGAAAAAGGGAAAAGGGGGGTTTGAGGAATTAGGCCTAGGCCCACCTGGAATTTGCAGAAAAAAACCCTCACTCTTTAGTTTAACTGATAATTTCTTCTTCAAAAGCATGGTCTTGGTTCGCCACTTTGAAGATTTTCTAAATCAGCCCATGCCTGTTTAATCCAAAGCTGTATATACAGAACTTGAATGACAACAATATTTTGATACTCTGTACAATTTCTGGATCCGCCCCATTCACTAAAATATTCACATAGATGTACATGTAACTGTGACCCGGGCCCTTTACTACATTTTGTAATGCTCTGATTGTTCCTATCACGCTTGACACGTTTTATTTCGCGGTTTATTTCTCGTGACAGCTGATGTCAGTGATGATTGGAGTCGTAATTGATAGTAAATTCAATGATTTCATCAAGTGTGGATCTAGAGGGGGTCACGCTGATCAAGATACCCCTTTTTCCTGGAATTTGTCGAAAATTGATTATTTTCCCATTTTCTTGGTATTAATTTTATTAAAATCATAGAATGTTTGAATGTACCTACCTGACATCTTTGATGATCCAGATCCCCCCCTTTTTTGGCAAAAAATTCTAGAGCCACCCCACAGGAGCTCGATGTCAACAACCCTCAATGACACCCGCCCCTTCCCATCTCTCTCTAGTCAAATACATGTATATAAGGAAAGTAGGGGCGGATATTCTTGTGGATCTTTGGCATCGAACTCCTGTGAACCACCCGTCCCATGTTTTGATTTGTAAGGGGGAAAAGGACAACTGATATATACTTTCATTAAAAGGATAGAAGCTTCCCTTGAAGCTGATTGGCTTAGATAGTTTAATAATTTTTAATGCTTAAATACAAATCTTGACACAGATATGAATTTTTCGCGTTTTCGATATTTCATGGTAAACTGGCAGCAAGAGTTTTCGCGTGAAAGATCAATATGATGTGATACTGACTCGTAACGTTACATTGTTCAGCCAATGATAGTGGGAATAGCAATATACTTTATAAAAGTATCATACTATACATTTATTGCCAAGTTTGGAGTGAGAATTTAAGATTTTTTCAACCCAGAAAATTCAAGTCACCCTCCAAACTGGGCAATAACTTGTTTATCATACAGAAAGCTGATGGAAGGTCATTCTTGTAGCCTGCTATAGTCAACGTAACAAGAAAGAAAACTTACTCAACGAAGAATATTCAGTAGCGAGCATAGTAGCTCAATGTGTATTAACTCTGATCTAAACTTATTTCTTGAATATATATTGTTTAAACCACGCACAGTACGAGGTTACGTGAGGCCGTGAGACATGATGTCTCTGGAGGTTAATGTGACGTCTCTGAAGGGAGACGTGAAGTTTTGTCGCCCACCCACGTGACCTCTCTAGACCAATCATATTTCTTTATTCGTAATAATATGAGAAATAATAAATAAATATATTGGGTCGATGAAAAAAGTTGTAATCCCCAATTCATGTCAGAAAATTTTCTAGATTATACATTCCTTTTAATTTTACCAAGAGCAATGTCAGCTGATAGATGTACATTGTATAATGTGCAAAACAAACTTATTGAGCATATTTTCAATACTAGTAGTATTTCATTATGTTCACAATTTCTGATAAAAGATAAAAATAATTGAATATTGACCATATATAACGACGTCTAATTTGACATGTATAATGACCTGTATATGTCATGTTTTCTCAATTCATGTAGATAGATATATGAAGCTGGCTTAAAATTGATTTTTCACAATGTATAATACATATATATATATATATGACAGTGACTGTTCAGTTTTCTCTTTTTCGCCAGATGAAAATTTCCGATGAATTGACAAGGACTAGCAGATCGTCTACAGAAATGGTAAGTTGTGGCAGATCCAGATTTTGAGTTGGGAGTTGGAGGGGGGGGGGGGTTGAATTGGCGATGGGTTAGCAGACCGCCTACATGTAGGTCCCTAGCGTAGGGCTTAAAACGCGTAAATTTCGCAATATAACGCGAAAGTTTCGCGATATAACGCGTAAGTTTAACGATATAACGCGAAATTTTCACTACGTTGCTATGCTATGCTGAAATGCGCTAACGTTAACGCTGTTGCATACCCGTAACAAATCACACTTATTCTCTATATGATATTTGTATAGAAAGGTCGCATTTGAAGTGTGATTCCCCAGAAATATCGCCGCCCTTCGTCAAAATCATACACTACTAGAGATTCTGTATCATGACTTTTTACCTATTGACCTTTGAATTTGACAATTTGAAATGAACCCGACAAAAGTTCGTATTGTTTAAATGATATGATGATATAACTGATATAAGGCATTCAAGCGGCCCTATAATTTCCTATAAAATCCCTATATTTTTGGATGTGCATATTTTCCCGATATTCCCTGAAAGGTCCATTTCCCTATATTATCCCTATGATAAGATTTCACTGGTAGTACAATCTGACTCTAAAATGATTTAAGAATATAATCAGATTATATTCTCTTTATTCAATAGTACATGTAAGTTGAATAATTTACACGAAATACTGCTGTACATGTACATCTGTGAAGAAACCGTCTTCATGGTCGTCATGGATTCAGCATCCTACAAAAGCTGAACAGATAAATATGTGGCACGAGCGCGGCTCGAGCCCAGACTTTTTCCAACATAGCATGCTAGCCGGGCGCGCTAACCATTACGCTACCGGGGTAGCTGCTTCCCTGACGCTCCGCTCATTTCTCATTCATGCAGGAACTTCAAATTACCTTCTAACCTATAATTTCCCTATTTTATCATGATTATGTTAGAGTTTCCCTATAATGCCTTATTTTTCATGAAATTGGGCTTTACAAAAATCCTTATTTTTTATTACTCAAACACAACTTCAAATGTTAAACGTCTTCAAATTCAATAGCATCATTTAAACGCAGATAAATATGCTGCATTGACCAGACATGCACGTTTCGGGTACTTAACCCTCACCAGTGATCCTCAATCAAACAATGTAATATGACCAAAGAGTGTGGAAAATATTATGTCCAAATGTACCGAAAATGTAGCAGGATGGTTGGGATAAGATGGTACAGGACCCACGTTTTAGAATGAATTTTAAGAATTTTTGATAACAGAAATTTTCGAATCCGTTGAAGAGACAGACGATCAACCGAAGTTGATCGAACTTGGCTACATGTGCCCTCGGGGACTCCTGGTCCACCAGCAGTGATATTCACCAAGTGGTTCAAATATTAAACGTCTTCAAATTCAATAGCATCATTTAAAAGCAGATAAATATGCAGCATGGACCACACATGCACGTTTCGGGTACTAAGATGTAACCCTCGTCAGTGATCCTCAATCTAAACAATGTGATATGACCAAAGAGTGTGAAAATTATTATGTCCAAAAATGTACCGAAAAATGTAGCAGGATGGGTGGGATATGATGCTACAGGACCCACGTTTTAGAAATTGCAAGAATTTTTGATAACAGAAATTTTCGAATGCGTCGAAGAGACAGACGATCAACTGAAGTTGATTGAACATGGCCACATGTGCCCTCCGGGACTCCTGGTCCACCAGAAGTGACACTCACCAGTGGTACAAAAGTTAAACGTCTTCAAAGCCTGAAATGAATATATTATTTGATAATAAATGAACATAAGTATGAACAAAGGTATACTATTAGTATAAAGGTTACTTTCCTGTTCACTAAATCCAGAGCACCCTGTTTTGGCGATTTAGGCAAAGAAATGGCCTATTTTCTGTTTTGCGTCATCGCGCTGGTTGGTTTTTAATCTCAAGTCACAAAACAAAATTAAAATGATTGAATCTTTTGCAAATTAAATGTATTTTCTACAATAATTAAGTAGAGGTTATTTCAAATTTAAAATTTCATGTAAAAATGTAAAAGTACTGCACTGATCCAAGACATTGCATTATCTATCGTTATTTTGTTGACTAAAATCTATCAATAATCAAATGAAACAAGTTTTGTCATATTTCAAATAGCCATACAATTTGAAATTGAAACTTTGTTTTATATGCTTGTTTGTTTTTCTCCCTGGCTGGCTTGTAGCTTTCTCAATTTCAAAAGGACGCAAAACAAAATAAACACTGGAAAAGGCCTTATTCTGTCGTCTGAAGAATTTTCCTATTTTGAAATTATTGTTTCCGTGAACTGACCTTCTTTAGTCGTAACTGGAAATTAACTTTAACTTACCCTATCAGCTGCCTTCAAGACCGCAATATGAAAAATAAAATGTGTACGGGAAATTTCCATGTTAATTTTTAAAAAGCCGCCGCCATATTTTTCTCCGTGTCAACAATAGTAAACAGTGACGTCAAAGCGTCCGGCGTCACGCATTTTCAGTGATTTTACTATAGAAAATCCCCGCAGACTTTTTATTTTCCGTCCTATTTCTAACTTAATTGACGCACAGTCAAAACAATGGTATTTTCTGTTACGACTAAAGGAGTACTATAAAATGGATATCTTTTTGGAAGATGCCAATATGATATTTCAGAGAAAACCGGAAAAATGGCGTGTTCTGGATTTAGTGAATAGGACAGTAGGGTTATTATACTTTAATTTACTACAGTCTATGCATTCCAGTTGCGTAGCTACCATGTATGCTTTAATGCAAGATGCAATATATATTACTACATACTATGTTTACCAGTGGCGTAGCTACCATGCACTTTTTCAGAAATTTTCGAAATAAAACGTTTTTTTCTCTTTAGACTATTTCATGAAGAGCTGCTGTGGTGCCCACTTCATAGATGCCCAATTTATTCGCCCTCCCTCAAACCAATGACATGGTCGCCGTAGCATTTTCGATATAGACATAACCATAGACAGTGCAGTGCGTGTATTTTATATATTGTTTTTTATTTTCGTGCATGAACATCGACGGCGAATGCGGCTAGCCAACCCGGGATGCTTACTCCTCCCGGACACCTGGTCCCACCTTTAGCTTGCCTAGGGGTCCGTCGATGCTCAATTTGGTGCTCTATTGTGAGTGCTCTTGACATTATCGTCAGGATTTTCTTTAACTCATTTGGGACAGGACTATTTGGAGTCCCCTAACCCTATTTTACGAAAAGCATCCGCTTAATTTTGCCCTAGCTATGCCACTGTATGTGTACTGTCCAACCAGGAAGTGTCATTATACTGTATTAATTATATATTTATTGGTTCTCCATCTGTTACGCCGCGCGTCAGTTGTAGAGCGCGACCTTTCGACTCGTGTAAATTGATGTCTCACGCAATTATTGTACAAACAATCATTCTAGATAACCACATCTTTAAAGCTCTGTAGAACTGACTTGTAAAATAACAAAAAAATGTGAAGTCACTTAATGGAATTGTGCGTCATAATCACAGTTTATCACACGATATACCTTTATTCAGTTGCTTAAAGTTACATAAAGCTATTTCATAAATAAATGTTATAACTTGTCACTTTTGGCGCGTTGTCATTGGATGAAGTGCTCCAGATCCTGTGTGACGTCACAATAGAAACGCGACGTTGGCGCGCTTTTGGCAAGAAAGGAAGTCGAAATTATAAAATTTTGATCAATTACGTCATGTTTCATGTGATAAAAAGGAATCTCAAATGATTTTTCTATTCCATACAACAACTTGTTGCGTGATATCAATCCCCTCACCAAGGCTGTAAAATTTACAAAACTCGTTTCATAAATACTATATGGAATAGAAAATCATTTGAGATCCTATAAAAAGGTAGTTCTGGTATAATTTTTAACGATACAACACTTAGAAAATTGGTAGAAGAACTAGCCGACTTTATGGGATCAATAGGTCAAATGCGAAGGTTATGTCATTGTTGAAAAAATGCACATTAAATTTTCGTTTCCAAAATATAACTTCAAAGACCTTTCACCTTTCTTAACCTTTGTAAATTGATACTTAATTCACATGAAAAGAAAGCTTGGGACAATTATTCTAGTGATTCAGAAAAAGGTATAGGTATCAACTCACCTGTCAGTTTGAGAAAATATTGTTTATTTAACCACATGGGCACCTGCCGAAAAGTATTATAATGCTGAAGGATGTGAATACCCATATAACTACACTGTATACACGAACTTAACACGGTCACAACTTTTGTGAAAACTTAAATCTGTCCGTTTTGTATTTCTATTTTAAAATTAGATTATTGTTGGTCGTTTCTTCAAAACGTATGAAAATGAATTTATCCAAAATCTTCAAAAGCAACGAAAAAATGATGATGTGAAATGTTTCATTGGTACTTCTAGGATCTTCTTTTACTCATTCTAGGTACATGTATGATATTCTTGCTATCGACAGTCCTGTTTTTGAAAAGTATAAAAATGCTATTCATCCACAAGAATTCTAAACAAGGCAAACGCTACAAACACAGAAACACAATTTTTGGACCTAAATATAAAAATTGAAAAATTTCCCCTGGCATGACGGTGATGTTCCTCGATTACCGTCCTATGGTATCTACATTTCACAGCTCATCCGGTATGCTAGAGCATATACTGATGTTTTGGATTTTCATTGTAGATATTTACAAATTACCAAGAAACTTTTAGGACAAGGTTTTCGCTTTCACAAACTAGTCAGACTTTCTGGAAATTTTACCAAAAATATTGTCAACTTCTTTTGAAATTCGGACCAATACAGGCAACAGAGTATATTACTTTGAGTATTTCACAACCTGCATTTTATGGTGACATAATTAACGAGATAAGAAGGATCAAAGATATAGACAACATAACTATCGAAAATGCGTCAGAATTATCAAACGCCTTTTATACCGTGGATATGATCCTAATGTCACCAGACGGAAACTAGGCTTGGTACTTGACCAATCTACAGTCTTGTACCAGCGCATTCTTAAAACTTGCACTCTGACTGACTGTGACGACGGGACTATCACTGATGAGAATTTAATATTCGAAACACATGTCTGGTGCATGGAAATTGGTTTGGGATTTTCTTCAAGAAGGTATAGAGTTGGAACCATTCGAAATTATCCATGACGTGCACTGTCCAAACCTCTTTAGAGAGGACAGGGCCCCGACCACCTGTCCTCTCTGAATGTCAGTCGGACTCCTCGGGTGATAACATACATGAGCTCGCGGCGGCAAAGCACGGATTGTATTACGTACGCCCTCTACATATTCATCTGTATTGCCTGGTCTCGTTGGTTTATGTGTAGTCCTTTGTGTTCGATGTTTGTGTATTTTGCGTTGACGTTCCTTTTCCCTTTTGCGTCTCTTTGTGTGCTTGTCTGCTCTGTGTTTTTGCATTGGGTGTTTTGGGGTTTTTGCTGTTGAACCTGGTGTTGTTGGAGATCCCCTCCTTTTTTTCAACGCATTCGAAAATTCCTGTTATCAATTTTCTTTGTTAAATTTCTATAAAACGTGGGTCCTGTAGCATCATATTCCACCCATCCTGCTACGTCTTTCGGTGCATTTTTGGACATTATAACTTATAGTGAAATTAATTTGGAGTGCTTACGAAAAGAACTTTGGCTGGAAGCATCACTGATGAGAATTTAGTATTCGAAACACGTGTCTGGTGCATGAAAATTGTTTGAAATTTTCTTCAGGAAGATATAGAGTTGGAACCCTTCCGCATTATTTTACACTGTTTTGCCATATTACATTGTTTAAAGTGAGGATCACTGACGAGGGTTAAGTACCTGCAACGTGCATCTCTGGTCCATGCTGCAAATTTATCTGTTCTTAAATGATGCTATTGAATTGAAGACGTTTTAAAACAATTGACAAGTTCTATCAGCTTGATAAGTAAGATCGTGTAATAAGGTGGGAAACCATGTCAACCTTGAGATTTTGAGTGCATGTAGCCTGAATAGTCAAGTGTTTTATTTTAACGTCGAAGTCTTTATGTCATTATCATCGTTGCTTTAAATCCCCTTACAAATTTTTAACAAGTCCTTGTCATTCAGCAGAGTATTGATGTTTTGAGTGCATGTAGCCTTGAAGTTTTTATTGTTACGTCAAAGTCTTTATTGCTGGGTCCTCGTCGCTTTTAATTCTCTCACAAAATTTCAACAAGTCCTTACCAATCAGCCAGCAGGTGCCTGTCCCATTTGGGAAAAAATTGCGACATTTTGCTGAAATTGGGAAAATTTTTATACAAATTCTTAACAACGTCTTACCCTAAAAGTATAATTTATTAACACTGCCAATCATTTGATTTGCTGGAACTGAACGAGGGATGCATGAAAAAAAAAATTAAAAATGCTTGTAGAATTAGGACATTTTGTGCTGACTTCTGGTTACTAGTCTTATTTTTATGTAATTTTTTCATAATTACTCTTTGGGAATTTCAGAGTGATTTTAGGGGAAAAATAAAGGAAATTTGGCATTGGGAAGGGGCCAAAATTTGATCCCAAATCAAGGAAAAACACTTGCCAGGTATCAAATAAAGAAGAACTTTGGAAGTAATACAGATGTTTTTATTTGAAAATGCATGGTCATTCTTAGCGTACTTACAGGACCTTAAACAAACACAAATGAAAACATATACCTTGCTGTTTTCTACATCGTTATATTAATGAGCCGCCCATTATACATGTACATGTTACGTAACTCTCCTGGACCCGCATCTCAAATCAGGGTGAACATATGTTGCAGAAACAAGATTGATGTTAATGAGTTTGTCAATATGCTACGACTCACAATGATTTCTAGAAAGATATAGAAATTACAGAAAAATGAAGGTAAAATGGGAAAAATAATTACAAACATCTTTATCTCTAATGAGAATGTAACCACCTGTACATAGTTTGGAATTCATAGTTTTAGAAATCAACACCAAATGACGGTAAATTATATTTTGAGGCCAAACTTACAGGAACATGGCGGAATCAAACCGACACTCGCTTTAGATGATTGCTATTGTAAAAGACATACTACTTCTTAGTGACCTACGTTTATGTATTATGTAATGATAAATTTATGTTATGATTCATAAAAAAATAATCAATGAAAGATGTTAGTGGATGACCTGTAAGTCGGAGTAAAACAATGTTAAACGTCTTTCAATTCAATAGCATCATTTAAAACCTGATAAATTTACAGCATGGACCAGACATGCACGTTTCGGGTACTAAACCCTCGTCAGTGATCCTCAGTCTAAAATATGTAATACGGCCAAAAAGTATGAAAATTATTATGTCCAAAAATGCACCAAAAGACGTAGCAGAATGGGTGGGATATGATGCTACAGGACCCACGTTTTAGAAATTTCAAGAAATTTTGTAACAGAAAATTTCAAATGCGTTGAAGAGACACACGATCAACCGAAGTTGATCGAACTTGGCTACATGTGCCCTCGGGGACTCTTGGTCCACCAGCAGTGACACTCACCAAGTAGTTCAAATGTTAAACGTCTTTCAATTCAATAGCATCATTTAAAACCTGATAAATTTACAGCATGGACCAGACATGCACGTTTCGGGTACTAAACCCTCGTCAGTGATCCTCAGTCTAAAATATGTAATACGGCCAAAAAGTATGAAAATTATTATGTCCAAAAATGCACCAAAAGACGTAGCAGAATGGGTGGGATATGATGCTACAGGACCCACGTTTTAGAAATTGCAAGAAATCTTCATTTTCATTATTTACCCATTTTGTCAGCTTTTTGTGGAATTTTAAATCATATGAACAGCATGAATTCCATTTATGACCCAAAATTGTTTTCGTCTATTTCATTTTCCCCCATATCTGCGCTAATGTAATGCATATTTGTCATAGTTAAGTCGATTAATGCATAGATAGATAACTATTTTATGCTTAATTCTGTGTTTTAGAGTTTTCATGATTCTTTTTCTTTTTAATCATGAATAGTTATCTTTACTCTGCGCATGAACCAAAGGGTTATGGGTTCAAATTCTTACACCACACTTTTAGAAAACTACTATTATTATGCATAGTCATTATATGTTAAATGTGTGCAATGGTATCAGGTGAAGGGTTGTGGCCCCTGGGGCTATTGTAATCCCTCCCTCCCTCCCCCTTCCATGCAGGCCCCGGAAAATTGTTCTTGATTCGTTCATAGACTGACTGAACATATTTCTTGACTATAAAGTCGTAATAACACAATTATTACTTCAATCGATTTTTCCCCCTTTAGAGTTGACTTAAATGAGCTGCACTTGTGATACAGTATGTTTAGTTACGTTCATATGAAAGTTGAGGAAGTGACTGTCGCGTGTCAAAACCGTCTCGCATGAGAGATAAAAAACCAAAGGATGTGATAATTCGGCCAAACTGAATCAATTTCACATTTTCTTCTTCAAATTTAGATTTTAGATTATAAAACATTACCCGCATGACATGGAATGGCGTAAATCACCAAGTTGACTTTCGTCCTTGTGCGATGGTGGTTGTTTTCATTTCTTATCAATAATACGGAAGCGCTCCAACTCTTTGATATTGAATTAATGTAGAACTCTGCTAGTAGTAAAGTGTACGTCATAATGTGTGCTTTACTGAATAAGATGAGGTATTTAGAAGGATATACTGGGAATCTGACCACGCAGGTAAGTGGTCAAGACACGAAACTATAATTATAATTCAAAAGAGTTAAAGAGGATCCTGACGATAATCTCAACAGCACACACAATAGAGCACAAAATTGAGCATCGACGGACCCCTAGCAAGCTAGAGGTGGGACCAGGTGCCCGGGAGGAGTAAGCATCCCCTGTTGGCTAGCCGCACCCGCCGTTGATGCCAACTCACGAAACTGAAACAATATATAATACATGCACTGTCTGTCAAAAATCACAATCAACATTTCTTAAAACGCATTCGAAAAGTTCTGTTCACAATTTTTTTTTTCGAAATTCTGAAAAGTGGGTTCTGTAGCATCAGATACCACCCATTCTGCTACGTTTTTCTGTATTTTTGGACATAACTTTCAAATTCTTTGGACATTTTCATAGTTTGGATTGAGGATCACTGACGAGGGTTCAGTAGTCGAAACTTTCATGTCTAATCCATGCTGCAAATTTAACTGTTCTTAAATGATGCTATGAATTTGAAGACGTAACATGCATACCCAACTTTTTTACTTCTAGTAACCTTGATTCGACCGGTGCAATTTTTGATTCGGATCTATTTTATTCATGCATGAGAAAGCCAAACCAAAATTATTTCAGTTAGGTCAAGAGATCAGCCTGTGGAAAGAAAATGTTAGCAAACCAAGATTGTTTACAAAGAAATATCCAAACTGCTATTGAATTGAGAAGACGTTTAACTTTGAGTTTTTATCATAGATTGAAAAGGATAGAGTTTCCGCAGAGGAAAGGGTGTATGACAAAATATGATACTTCACTCCTGTGTGAAAAACCTTGAAAATACAAGGGAAAAAAAAACAGGATATACGTTACATTCCCTTACATTGAAAACAGCGAAACATACTTTCACGAGATGAGACAGAAATGAGCAAAGAGACAGAGACAAAAACATCACAGCAAAGAAACATTGAATACATTACTATCAAATAATGCGGATGGTTCCAACTCTATACTTTCTCGAAGAAAATTTCAAACCAATTTATTATGCACCAGACACGCGTTTCGAATATTTCAAAAATTCTCATCAGTAAAATGCTTCCCGAATTTAAAATTCTCATCAGTAATGCTTCCAGCAAAAGCGCTCTTCATATACCGCCCAAATTCGCGCCCTCCGGTTTTATTTTAACAGGAAACCACAATCAGAATCCAATCAGAATCCAAAAATCACAATGAATAGGCATACAAAACTTTGGAAAAAAAAAGAAACAATGATATGACGTCATGGCGCAGCAGTGCATGTCACGGTTTAGAGCTTTATGACGTCATTCCATTGTTTTTAAGTGGAAAAAATGCCCTACGAAGAGACAGAATTGATTCGAGCAAACCTTATCGTGAAAGGGTCTTTTCAAAACAGATAAGGTGGAGATCCTTACAAGTGACAACAGCGGGACATAAGGCAAAACGACTGAAATCTATTGGTGCCGAGTAACACTTAAGAATATGTTATGAGTCTTTGCGGAATACAGAGCTTTTCCCCCTTACTGACGGTATCTGACGTAATACCATTGTGACGTCATGCTAACGTCGATTTTATACCGTCATTTCCCAGACTTTTAATAATGTTTCCATAGAATTTGATGGCACCATAATCTGTCTACGTCAGATACCGTCTCAAATGGGAAGTAACTCTGGTTTTCGAAAATAGCAATCTTTTGAATGTTAGTAATTTTACTTTAAAGCGTTCAGAGATAGTTTTGTTTAGCACAGTTGAGAAGTCATTCCGATCCGCAAGCATAAAAATAAAATTACTGAAAGAGGTCTTAAGTTTGAAAACACATTTTGACAGTAAGTGTTTTGAATATATTTCCCTGACATTGTCGCCATGGCACTTTCTATATAGACATAACGTCAGACAGTGCATGAAGTTTATATATTGTTTTCATTTTCGTGCTTAAACATCGACGGCGGGTGCGGCTAGCCAACAGGGGATGCTTACTCCTCCCGGGCACCTGGTCCCACCTCTAGCTTGCTGGGGGTCCGTCGATGACTAATTTTGTACTCTATTGTGAGTGCTGTTGAGATTATCGTCAGGATCTTCTTTAACTCAAATGAAAATTTCTATTGATAATTTAATCTCAATTATGAAATTGAAGAAAATCGAGGAAGTACTTGAAAAAGAAGTTAGAGAAATGAGGGAAGTAATAAAACAAGAATTACATCGGATATAACAGAAATAGAGAAAGAAATCAGACAATTGGTTAACGATACGAAAAAAAAGAGAGAAAAGAAATTATATAAAACACAAAAGCAACGTCTCAAGCGAAAAGTTTGCCATTCTGGAGATGAAAAATCTGAATAGGAAAAATCAAAAAGCAAGACGTTGAGTCGAAAAAGTGGAGGAAAGATTGAGAGAAAGTGGAAGAGAACCATTTAAAATGTGTAGGTGCTTAAATGAAGGGAGAACAGAAGTGGAAGGTATAGAGTAAGGCATATTTCGGCTGATTTACATGCCAAACTTTCATTGGGTCCCACATGAGGCTGTAGGATAAAAATGGACCGAAACCGGTTGTTATCTCGTGTTAAGGTAGTTCCATACTCGCAGAATCCTCACAACAATTTTTCATTTCTTAGTCTTATTTTGTAGAAAAACATTCCAGCTATTTGGACATGCAAAATTGATGTGATTTCATCATCTTGATTTGTCATTATATAGCTCAGAGTATGTACTTCATCGTGCTTAGTGCGCAGCATTTTGAAATATTCCTATAGATTTTGTTTTTCCAAATAATTTATACCATTTCAATTCAGAATGTCATGAAAATATCAGAAATTGAAAGAATCAATATAAATCATACTAAGAATCTTGAAAATTTAGATTCCATGCACTATTTAACTATTTGAAAAACCTATTAGAGCACTGTCTTACGAAAACTTTGAGAAAAATTAAAGCTGTTGACACACAAAAAGCAGTATTCCGAGTGATTTCTCACAACAATTTCTTTAAAATGGATTTCATGATGATGGATTATTATATTGTGATACAAAAATGAAAAAGTGTAGTGAATTAACCATCTAGTATCTATTTTATGGGCTATCTAGGAACCATACCCCTTTAAATTTTCGATAAAATCATACAACTTACAAGAGTAATAACATTTTTTTGGACAAGATCCATCATTCTTATTGATTTAAAAATGATTTCATTTTATAGATATGACATCATTTTCTCAATGGATACCAAATATACATTCTCTAAAACACCAATGTCTTTATCACACATTATCAAAAATATCTGCAATCTCAAAACTCATGTCGAATTTTCAAGCATTTTCTCACAAATCAAGATCATTTATTTGTGTCTTTTTGGAGGAACGTTTAGTAACATGTACGTACGAACCTCCGAAGGTGTAGGTATAGCTAAGTTGGAAGGTGTACGTGTAGCTAGCATGTTTTCAATCAATTTAATCTGCGAGAAATGTTCATCGAGATTCCTAAAACCTCGACGTAAGGAAACTATTATCCTAAACATGCTTTATAACACCGAAAAAATAGAAGTTCGATCATTGATAAGTGTGGAAATTTTCAAAGAAGTTACCCGTTCTGTCGTTACGTGTAGAGCATTGTTTACACGTCCATAACGTGTAGCTATATGTCACGTCATGACGTCACTCGATCAAAGATCGCAGGAAGTGATGACGTCATACGTTCAAGTCGCGCTAAAACTTGTTATTAAAAATTTCTATTATTGCAACAGTACACATGGGGGTAGTTTTGGCGAAATTGATAGGGATTATTTTCGCGATAATAGAAGAATTACGAAACGCGCGAAAATAAGCCCACGACTAAATTTTCTAAGTATTTTATTTGGTCTTTCAATGTGTGAATTGTATGGTAATTCTTATAAAAATTCCAAAATAAATAGTGATTAAGTATTTTCGTTGATGCAGACAAGATCCATTAGCAACCTGTGGTTGAATATCTTAGCCCAGGGATAAAACGAGAGAAAAAAGAATAAACGGACTTACGCTTGGAATAGATCGTTTTATGCTAAATCAATATTCAAATGATACTTCCTTTCTATTAGATTTTAGTGAATACTCTTTTCAAAAATCAATGTATCTGATCGCGGCAATTGGCAGAATTTCTGGTCATGAAATATAACATCGAATCGATAATGAAGCATAGACCAATAAAATTGTCTTATTTTATTATCAACATGATTAATAATATTATATCTTGTGACATTTAAGGAATATTTTTATCAATATTTTAGAAAATTTGGCAGATTTACAGGAATAAAATTCACGTATCAGCCATTAAAGTCAGGGTTAAGACTTTTAATAGACTTGATATAGAAGAAAGTTAGCTTTATCCATGTCGGATTTTTAACTACAAACGTCATTTGTTTTTACTATTTTATTAATTTTGTCTAATGCCATACTCTCAGTGGCGTCGTTGTACGCATACAAAACTTTAACCATGGCTTTTTCTTTTGAAATTTAAGTTATAGGGCTTTAATATTTCACATGTTGATACCTTGTGACAATACCTTAGGTTTGAGACCATGACCTTTGACCTAGACCTTGAAATTTGACTTACTTTTCAAATCTCCAACCTGGGCTTTATGCCTTAAATTGTAAGTGGTAGAGCTTTGATATCATACCTTTTGATGAGACCTTTCATCTGAGACCATGATCTTTGAACTAGTTACCTTGAATTTGGACTTCGACCTACTTTTCAAAAAAATGATCTTGAACTGAAGGGGATAGGGCTTTGATATTTCATCAGAGATGTTGGAAACTTTTGAGGCATGTCAGTCATTTTGAAACAGGCCTGTCCAAATAAATGGTATAGCAAAACTTCAAAATTTTTGTTAGTTCGAATGGCATTTTGCCTGTCATATCATTCGGACTTGCACTTTTCAGCATCACTGTTTCACGAGAAGACGAAAAGATTTTTTTGCAATGAACGCCAGAGACGCAAGGATGGATTTTACTTAGAATTGTTATAGATCGTCGTTTTTTACACTTGATAAAGGCCAAGGGGCCGAAAATTTGTGTATTTGAGTGTTTGTGTTTTTATTTATTTGCAAAACTTTTTCGTATATTTTCAGCACTCCCTATTTAGGAGACGACTAAAACCGTATAGTTGTCTTCTTCGATCATTACAGACAATATATATTTTAATTACTTGCTATATTTTGTGAGAATAGTACATTAAAATCTATATTGTATGAGAAAAGTACATTAACCGAGATAATATGTTCTCTCCTTACAGGAGGAGGAAGGCGGGAGCCCAGACTGTTCTATTATCGGTATATCCCAGGGGAAGAAGGACAAGACTTGCCTAGTCTGTGGAGATAAGGCCCTGGGGTATAACTTTAACGCTGTGTCATGTGAGTCCTGTAAAGCATTCTTTAGGAGGAATGCTCATAAGGTGAGATTTTAGGATTTTTATTTTGGGGTCTTTTGTCATAAACAGCAAAAAAGTATCTATTAGTTTAATATTTAATCTCAAAGTGGAGAAGGTAAGGCAAAATCAATAGAATTTCCATTGGAACAGTTGCCAACCTCGTAATTAACAACATATCGAATTCACGAAGTGAGACCAGGTGTCCGGGGAGAGTCAGCGTCTCCTGTTTGCATGCAACACCCGTCGCAACAGCTCCATGAAAACTTGTCAAATTCGGTGATTGTCTCGAGCATAGCGATACTTTTAGAATCACTGGGTTTGGTATTCTGTTACTTGCTAATCTACATACCTGTCTATCAGTTACCCACATGTGCTCGATTTTCTCTTATCTTTAAGTAAAATTACTGTAGAGAAGGGCGTAATTAATTGAGGGTTGTTGGTGCCAGCTCCTGTCCAGATACCATACCTTTTAAACCTAAAATATGTTAGGTTGATGATATTTGACATGTTACTGCACTCACTGAAATATTTGACTTTGTAACCTTGACAAAGGTGTTTGACAATGACCTACTTTTCTGCATGGTCTGAAATGCATAAAATTCTGATGAATTATTTTTAAAACGAAATTACTATCATTATACTTTTATAATTGAAGCGACGGATGTTGCATGCAAGCAGGAGATGCTGACTCTTCCTGGGAACCTGGTCTCACTCTTAATTGGGAATTCGCTTCTTTTCTTGTGGTGTAGGTTTTTGTTTGTTTGCTTTGGTTCCTGATTTTGTATGCCCTCGGTTTGTGATTTCCTGAATTATTGATTTTGTACTGTGTATTGGGATATGGTCATTGTCCATATTTGTCATATCTTATGAAAAAATGGATTTACAGTAGTGATTTCTTGCTTCAACGAGGTGAAAACTGCTGTTTTTGCCATATTTCGAAGCAAAATAGATCTATGAAACGACAAAGTCCTTCAGTCCGTCCGTCATTCCGTTTGTCAACGTCAATATTTTGGTTAATCTTTCGCATTGAAGCATCTTCGATAAAAATTGTTTGGAGTACCAACATGTAACTTTCCCTGACATAATCGCCATAGCATTAGGGTTAGAGTTAGGGAGCTCGTAATAAAGTTCCCGACGAGGGATTTGACAATAAGTGTTTTAAATGTATTTCCCTGACATTGTCGCCATAGCACTTTGTACAGAGACAAAACTTCAGACAGTGTATGTTTTTATGCCCCCCTTCGAAGAAGAGGGGACATATAGGTTTGCCGCTGTCGGTCGTTCGGTCGGTCGGTCTGTCGGTCGGTCCGCGACATCAGTTTCCGTTCAATATCTCTGGAATGGATTCACATATTGAAATGAAATTTGGTATACAGACACATCAAACAAAAATCTAGGTCAAGTTCATATTTGGGTCCGATCAAAAAAATTTTGACAGAGTTATGCCCCTTGCATATCGAAAAATACCAAAATTTCAGGGTTTCCGTTCAATATCTCTTGAATGGAGTTACATATTGAAATGAAATTTTGTATACAGACACATCAAATGAAAATCTAGGTCAACTTCATATTTGGGTCCGATCAAAAAAAATTTGACAGAGTTATGCCCCTTGCATTTCGAAAAATACCAAAATTTCAGGGTTTCCGTTCAATATCTCTTGAATGGAGTTACATATTGAAATGAAATTTTGTATACAGACACATCAAATGAAAATCCAGGTCAAGTTCGTATTAAGGTCCGATCGAAAAAAATTTGACAGAGTTATGCCCCTTGCACTTCGAAAAAAACCAAAATTTCAGGGTTTCCGTTCAATATCTCTTGAGTGGAGTTACATATTGAAATGAAATTTTGTATACGGATACATCAAATGACAATCTAGGTCAAGTTTTTATTTGGGTCCAATCAACAAAATTTTGACAGAGTTATGCCCCTTGCACTTCGAAAAAAAAACCAACAAAATTTCAGGGTTTCCGTTCAATATCTCTTGAGTGGAGTTACATATTGAAATGAAATTTTGTATATGGATACATCAAATGACAATCTAGGTCAAGTTCTTATTTGGGTCCAATCAACAAAATTTTGACAGAGTTATGCCCCTTGCACTTCGAAAAATACCAAAATTTCAGGGTTTCCGTTCAATATCTCTTGAGTGGAGTTACATATAAAAATGAAATTTTGTATACAGACACATCAAATGAAAATCTAGGTCAAGTTCATATTTAGGTCCGATCAAAAAAATTTGGACAGATTTATGCCCCTTGCACTTTGAAAAATACCAAAACTTCAGGGTTTCTGTTCAATATCTCTTGAGTGGAGTTACATATTGAAATGAAACTGTTACTTTATACCCCCATAGGTTGTATCAATGCAAGTATAAAGTTGTGACAGACTTTAATCACAGAAGGGGTAGGGGGGCATTAATGTTTTACAAACATGACTTTTAACTTGTTCAAATATTATTTTCTTTTTCTTGTGTGAACATCAACGTCGGGTACGGCTAGCCAAACAGGGTATGCTTACTCCTCCTGAGCAGCTGTTCCCTCCTCTAGCTTTCTAGGGGTCGGTTGATCCTCAATTTGGTGCTCTCTTGTGAGTGATGTTGAGATTGTCGTCAGGATCTTCTTTATCTCATTTACATGGTGATAACCCATGATGATACTACCGGTAATTTAACACAGCAAAAATATTAAACTTCACCCATGATCCTGACATATCAAACACGTCATTTATGTTTGAGCCAATAGGGGGAGAATACGATGAGGAGAATTGTAATTGTCAATATACCTCACATAAAGAAATGATGAAAGAAACCCAGCGTAATTATTATTTTTTCCCTGACCTTTGAACTTTTGACCTTGAACTTGAAGTTTGACCCATGTTTGAAATACTTTAACCTATGGTTAATCTCTTGAACCGCAAGGGACAAGGTTTTTTATATCTCACATGTGAATTCATTGAGATTATACCTTTCATTTGAGCCCTTCACCTTTCACTTAATTGTATGACCCTTTACCTTGAAATTTGACCTACTTTTCAAATACATTAACATTGGCTATGTCGGTGTACCTTCCATATTTCACGTGTAGATCCCTTACCAAAATATCTTTCTCATGAGACTTGATATTTGACTTGGTTCCAGGTGGCCTAACATTGAAAGTACTTTTCAAAAACTTTAAGCTTGTCTTTCCCGATTGCGTGATGGATCTATGGGTTATGAAACTCGACAATCATAAAAATAATCGACATGTATCCGTTTCAGTCTTTAGAAAAAAAAGGTTGATCATAGTTTAAACTACCTTTACATGTCCCCCGGAATCATAGATTCGGGGCATATACCGTACTACTGTGTTTTTCTGTCTGTTTGTCCGTGGTAAAAACTGTAGCTTACATTGGGCTTAACTTTTAAATGGTAGGTGATAGAGCTTTCATATTTCCTATGTGTATGATTCCTTGTGACAAGACATTTCCATAGATACGAAAATCTTTGATCTCGTGCCTTTGTCATCTACATGTTATTGTAAAAAAAACACTTAAACATCAAGCACTATTTTTGAATGGTAGGTGATAGAGCTTTCATATTTCACATGTGTATTCCTTGTGACAAGTATTTTCTGTTGGTACCTAATTTTGATCTCGTGACCTTGACCAAATTTTAGACCCCTTGACCGCTAAGCTACTTTTGAAAAAACTTAAACATTTGGCATAACCTTGAACTTAAATCCCCCCAAAACACACTAGAATTGCAGCAATCAGTCTTTCTCAAGCCCTTGTTGTTGCATGGTAATCACACGAGACCTTTTTGAAAAATGATGGCTTGTCTGCATGGAGCATTTCTTCGGTTGTAAAGGAGACGCTGATTTTCAAAATTTGGCACTTACTAGCTATCAAAAGAGAGTTGAAACATTGATCAACCTATTTCTAGAGACTGAAAACGTTACTTCGTGATTTTTCGCTAAATACCCAGTAAGATCGTTTACATAACCCATTGTACTGTCACGCAATGGAGCAGTGTAATTACTCCGTATGCACGTGTCATATCACCCCATTAGCTTTACAATTAACTAGATGTTGATGATGCTTGACAGGGATGATGTAATATGTAAACGGAACAGGTAATTCACAGCAACTTAAAAGACAGT
Source organism: Pinctada imbricata (assembly GCA_033119305.1). Classification (NCBI taxonomy): domain Eukaryota; kingdom Metazoa; phylum Mollusca; class Bivalvia; order Pterioida; family Pteriidae; genus Pinctada; species Pinctada imbricata. The sequence goes on from VSWD01000002.1 coordinate 803,205, forward strand.
CGATTTTATTAACGGTATATCGAAGAGGTGTATTATGACCCCTATTCAGGACACAAGATACCATTGAATTTTTCATTATCGTTCCATTCTCTATATAATAATATCGCTTTTTGTTGTGCTTCAAATTAATTTTCTTTACGTTGGATCCAATTTGATTTTTAGCTCACCTTGACGAAGTTGAGTGAGCTTATGCTATAACCCCACGCGTCCGCGTCCGCGTCCGTGTCCGCGTCCGCGTCCGGTTAAGAAGTTTGGGGTAGCTCAGTATCTGACAAAGTACAAATGCTACAGTAACCAAACTTGCACAAGTGATTCATCTTTGGATGCTGAGGTGAACCCATGCATCGGATGCAGCATCTGACCTACATTTTCCACTTGGGTGACTTGGTTAAGAAGTTTGGGGTAGCTCAGTATCTGACAAAGTGCTAATGCTACAGTTACCAAACTGGCACAAGTAATTCATCTTTGGATGCTGAGGTGAACCCATGCATCGTATGCAGCATCTGACCTACATTTTCCGCTTGAGTGACTTGGTTAAGAAGTTTTGGGTAGCTCAGTATCTGACAAAGTACTGATGCTACAGTAACCAAACTTGCACAAGTGATTCATCTTTGGATGCTGAGGTGAACCCATGCATCGGATGCAGCATCTGACCTACATTTTCCGCTTGAGTGACTTGGTTAAGAAGTTTGGGGTAGCTCAGTATCTGAAAAAGTGCGAATGCTACAGTTACCAAACTGGCACAAGTGATTCATCTTTGGATGCTGAGGTGAACCCATGCATCGTATGCAGCATCTGACCTACATTTTCCGCTTGAGTGACTTGGTTAAGAAGTTTGGGGTAGCTCAGTATCTGACAAAGTACTGATGCTACAGTAACCAAACTTGCACAAGTGATTCATCTTTGGATGCTGAGTTGAACCCATGCATCGGATGCAGCATCTGACCTACATTTTCCGCTTGAGTGATTTGGATAAGAAGTTTGGGGTAGCTCAGTATCTGACAAAGTACTAATGCTACAGTAACCAAACTTGCACAAGTGATTCATCTTTGGATGCCGAGATGGACCCATGCATTGGATGCAGCATCTGACCTACTTTTTCCACTTGAGTGATTTCGCTTTTAAAAGCCAATATTGAGCAAAGTATAAGTGCTACATGTACCAAACTTGCATATTGGATGTATCTTTGATCAAACTTTTATAAAATGACCTTGACCTACTTTTTCCGCTTGAGTGATTTTGCCTTTAAAAGCCAATATTGAGCAAAGTTTAAGTGCTAGATGTTCCAAACTTGCATATTAGACGTATCTTTGATCAAACTTTCATAAAATGTCCTCGACCTACTTTTTCCGCTTGAGTGATTTTGCCTTTAAAAGCCAATATTGAGCAAAGTATAAGTGATACATGTACCAAACTTGCATATTGGATGTATCTTTGATCAATCTTTCATAAAGTGACCTTGACCTACTTTTTCCGCTTGAGTGATTTTGCTCTATAAAGCCAATATTGAGCAAAGTATAACTGCTACATGTACCAAACTTGCATATTGGATGTATCTTTGATCAAACTTTCATAAAATGACCTCGACCTACTTTTTCCACTTGAATGATTTTGCCTTTAAAAGCCAATATTGAGCAAAGTATAAGTGATACATGTACCAAACTTGCATATTGGATGTATCTTTGATCAATCTTTCATAAAATGACCTTGACCTACTTTTTCCGCTTGAGTGATTTTGCTCTATAAAGCCAATATTGAGCAAAGTATAACTGCTACATGTACCAAACTTGCATATTGGATGTATCTTTGATCAAACTTTCATAAAATGACCTTGACCTACTTTTTCTGCTTGAGTGATTTTGCCTTTAAAAGCCAATATACATGTACTAAGAAATATGTTTGAATTGAATTTTGCTGTCACGAGGTGAGCTTCGTAATCTGTGATTTGGTTTGGAATTTTCTTCGACATTATTGATAATAATCATCATATATAGACGATGAAGTAACTTGGATAATCTCAATTTACCTGCAACCCATTTGAACATCGAGTACAAGCGCGAATGAAGGCGTGTCTAATTTTTTACTAGCAAATTGGGGCCGACTTTTGGCCCTTTCCCAATGCCAAATTCCTACAATTTTCCCCCCAAAAAGACTTTAAATTCCCAAAACTTTAGCGTACAATTTGATTCAACATGATATAATTTTACGAAGGTCAAATATTTGACCTCATCAAAGGCCAGATGACAAGAAATTGGCCTTTTACATGTAAGTGACTGACATGTACAATGTGGATGTATTTTGATAATAAGCTGCTCCAAGTATTCCCAATTTTCTTTATTATGTCGCTAATTTTCCAAAAGTGAAAGGCACAGTCACCTTTAAAAAAAAACAATCACTGTGTGAGGATGTGTGTGTGTGTCAGTGTGTATGTTTGTGGAAACGGGGGTTGTTCAGGGCACGACCCCTGGAAATTCAGAAATATTGGTTTTTCCCTTTATTATACCCCCCCCCCCCCCGGAAACGAAGTTTTTCTGTCCGATTGGTCATCTGTCCGTCTGTCTGTCTGTCTGTACGGCTAAGAAATTTTGAAAGCTGATTTCTTTTATACTATCATTGGTAGAACTTTCATATTTCATATACACATTCACCATGAAGAGTCCTAGATTTTGGTACCATCACTTTTGACCCTGTGACCTTGAACTTTAACCTATATAACATATTAGATTGAGAAGTTTTGAAAGCAGATTTCCATACTATCAATTGTAGGCCTTTCATATTTCGTACACGCATTCACAATAAAGGTTTACTACAAATTGGTACTATGACTTTTGATCATGTGACCTTGTGACCTTGAACTTCAACATATACAACATATTAGATTAAGAAGTTTTGAAAGCAGATTTCTATACTATCAATTGTAGGCCTTTTATATTTCGTACACACATTCACCATAAAGAGTACTACAATTTGGTACCAGGACTTTTAGTCTATTTTGATCCTGTGACCTTGTGGCCTTGGCCTTCACCCTATACAACATTTTAGGTTAAGAAGTTTTGAAAGCAGATTTCTTTTATACTATTAATGGTATGCCTTTCATATTTCATAAACACATTAACCATTAAGAATACTACAGTTTGGTATCATGACTTTTGATCTTGTGACATTGATTTATGCCTTATGTTGCAATTTAAGTTTAGAAGATTTGGAAGCAGATATTTTTCATACTGTCAATGGTAGGCCTTTCATATACATGCACGCATTCGCCATAAAGAGCATTACATATTTTAGTATCATGACTTTTGACCATGACTTTGGGCCTATGTAAGAAGTAATGAACTTTATTCAATTTGAAGACGTTTAACATTTAATATTTATAACCAGAATATAATAACAGTATTTTTGTTATGAAGTTCTGAAAGCAGCATACCAAGTACTAAATTTCCATACCAAAGTATTTAGTCCTGAATGGGAGTTTCAATTTGAACAATTGAACTGTGCGTCATAAATGGTCCAGTTTATAAAAAAAAAAACTACCCACGGGGGGGGGGGGGGGGGGGGGGGGGGGGGGGAGGGGAGGGGGTATATAATTTGTCCGCTTTAGGGCAGTTCTAGTTTAGTTTATCTTTCTTAGATCCAATATCCCTGTCCAACGGCTTGTACACTCTAGAAAAATATCTAGATCCACCCATGAAAAAAATAGCGAGGACATTTAGTCCGAAAAAAACCTTTTAAGATAAAACGAGAAAGTAGGATATTATGTTAATACGTTGTATTTCACATAGCCGAGGGGTCTATATTGATTTTTTCCCTACCATGAAGACATGATCCCTTGTTTTATACACTGGCGGATGACTTTAAGGTAAATGACAGGAAACATAAACCAGTATATATTATCTGTATTGATTGATCACTTAAGTACTCACAAAAATAGCGTGGGTTGAGGCTGAATAAGAAAGTTTGTAATCCAGTAATAATTCTATCATAGGGCGGATATAGAAATAGTTGGGAAGGCGGGTAGCTAAGGCTGCAATTGATATTTTGCTGTGTCATCACTATGAAGAGGTTAATATTTAGGATAAAGGGTTAAGAAGACAATATTTTAAACCAAATGACCTTGACCTTTTTGGAGTAAGACTTAACGGCGAAAGACGGTAACACTGAGCGGTATCATACATTTTCATTAGCCGGATTCCGAAGTAAAAAGTAAAAACTGGTCTATGAAATGTCAGAGTGCGTCTGTCTGTCCGTCAGTGCGTCAACATTTCGGTTGAAGTATTGCGTTTAAGTCCTTTTTGAGAAAACTTATTGGAGCAGCAACTTGAGACTTTACATGGTTATATGGACCACGAAGGGACGAATCAAATGCTTCAACAAAATTTGACCTTGACCTTTGACCTTGATAGAAATGTCTACATCAGCCATTACGGATTGAACAATTTGGAGAATTAACAAGCGTCTTTACATAATGGTTAACCTTGATAACACCTTTCATTTGAGACCTGGACTTTTCACCTAGTGACCTTGAAGTTTGACCTACTTTTCAAAAACATTAACCTTGACCACATCTTTTTTAACCTTATTAGGTAGGGATTTTTATACTTCATGTGCAAACATGAAGAGATCATTCATTTGATACTATTCATTTGTGACCTTGATTTTGGCCCAGTGACCTTGACCTTGAAGTTTGACCTCTTTTTCAAGTCAACATAAAACTTAGTTTTATTTTTATACCTCCCGCAAACAAAGTTGAGGGGTGTATTATACAGTATAGGATGTCTGTCCGTCCGTTAAGAAGTTTTGCAGATCTCTTTTATACTATTAATGGTAGGCCTTTCATATTTCATACACACATCCACCATAAAAGAGTACTACATTTTGGTACAATGACTTTTGACATTATGGCCTTGACATTTACCCTATACAACATTTTAGGGTCAAGAAGTTTTGAAAGCAGATTTATTTCATGTAATTAATGGTAGGCATTTCTTATTTCATACACACATTCACAATAACGGTTACTAAATTTTGGTACCATAACTTTTGACCTTGTGACCATGACTTTCACCCTGTTTAACATTTAAGGTTAAGATGTTTTGAAAGCAGATATCTGTTATTCTATTACAAACGTAATAGTAGGCCTTTGATATTTCAAACACACATTTACCATAATGAGTACTACATTTTGGTACCATGACTTTTGACTTGGTGACCTTGACCTTCACCCTATACAACATTATAGGTTTAGTAGTTTTGAAAGCAGATTTCTTTGATACTATAAATGATAGGCCTTTAATATTTCATACACACAATCACCATGAATAGTACTTCAATTTGAGTATCATAACTTTTGACCTCTTGACCTTGAATTACGGCTTATGTTTCAAATTAGGTTAAAAAATTGAAAGATTTTTTTTCATACTATCAATGGTAGGCCTTTCATTCACACATTCACCATAAGGAGTACAACATTTTGTTATCATGACTTTGACCTTTTGACCTTGACCTTGATCTTGACTATGGAGCTAAGCTATATCCTTTGAATTATAAGGTGTATTGCTTTAATATTTTACATTAAAGATTCTATATTACAAGATTGCAAGTGAGACTGTGACCTTGACCTTGAACCTTTCATTTATAAACGTGACCTTGACCTTCGAATAAGCTATATCTCTTGAATGGGGTGTATTGCTTTAATATTTTACATAAAAGATTCTATATAACAAGACCTTGCAAGTGAGACTGTGACCTTGAACCTTTGATTTATAACCGTGACCTTGATCTTGACCTTGGAATAAGCTATATCTTTGAATTATAGAAGGTGTACAATTGCTTTAATATTTCACTGGTAGGCTCCTTTTACGAATAAGTATAATACATCAACTAAACTAGCGCTTCGCCATCCGGCCTTACCGCATTTAGCCGTTTATTGTTTATTTGTATTGTATTTCATAATTATGTCGTATGCATTGATGCTCACATATTTGTATAGAACAAAAGTGGTATATTTGAGATTCAACATACTTAATCTCTACTCTAGTGTCATCATGGTCATTTTGAATCTGTTTCTAAAACAAAACACAGTGATTTTTTTGGCCCGCTTTACCGCCGAATATCGGTGGCTTCCCCCCCCCCCCGTAAAAATTAGCTTTATTTTCCAAAAAAATCGGCCACACGGAGATCAAAATTGTTTTCAAGATTGAAGTGAATTTGACATGAAACGTGCACAAAAGTAATTGAAATCTCTTTTGTGTCCCTTTGAAAATTTTGCGAGGAAAACACATTTGTTAATGTTTGATATTAAATGAAAATTGTTGTTTTTAACCAATAATTTGAGCGTTTCTTAAAAGAAATTTTGTTTCTAGATTTTCCCAATTTGTTCCAAATTGCCTCATATTTTCCCAAATGAAAAGGTACAGGTGGCTTTTAAAAAAGGTAAAAATATCACTGAAACACTGATTTTCTTTCTTTTTTTAAACACACAAAACCACCCTCATCAATATGACAAATGTACAGAAGACCCCCTCCCCCTTAGGTCCGCGCCTGATTTAACCGATATAATACATGTAGCGTCATTTTATTATACAAGGACGGGAGTTCAACCGAAGTAGGCCATATCGATCCAACGTGTCTGTATGTATTATGTAGTTTAGGATCTATTTAGAGGGATATCGATTTATACTTCATTTTTACTTTCAGTGACATAAGATCACCAGTTATAAAAATCCACAATGTTTCCATAAGGAAATATGATTAAAACTTAATTCATGTAAATTCCCAATTTTGTTTTTATGCGTACACTGTCAAAATTAAAATTCTGCAATACAGTAACTGCAATTAAATGGGCGGATCTAGAATTTTTGTTGTGGTGGTGGTGGTGGGGATTAGCCCGTCAAAGGGGGTCAAATCTGACGAATTCTTATATTGTACTCCCATTCCTTGGGCGTGTTACTATATACAACGGATGGAATTATACATATATGTAGGTGATCTCTCTCTCTCTCTCTCAAACATCAGACTGATTTCATATTAAATCTATTTGAAGTGAATCAGAAAGCATCATTGCTTTTTCTTTGTGAGGAATACATTATAAATCACAAAGCTTTATATGCACCGTCCCACACGTTTACTAGTATCCCTTTGTATCACAGTAGCATATGTTACCTCGTGATGACAAAATGATAGTGCATATTCTGAAAATGCTGCTTTGCTGAAATCCGTCTCTGATGTCTGATATTCGATGGGGTGGACAGGGTGTAAGGGAGGGGGGCAGGAGGAGAGAGGGGGGGGGGGGCGAAGGAGGAAGGGAAGGATGGGGGAGGGGGTAAAAGGGAGGGGGAGGAAGGCGGAAGGGGGATTAGGGGGCAGGAGGGGTAGAGTGGTCCCCCCTTAATCGGTATATATAAGTTGAAAATATGGGATACTGTAAAATTTGTAATGTAGCAATAAACAATGTTGACATACATGTGATTGAACTGCAACTGTTGATTTATGTCAGTGGTGTTCAAGACCTCTGTGGTTTAAAGAGAAATTGTGGTTATCTATTATATAACTCAAATGGGGAATCCCCTTATTACCTTGCAAGGATTTCGCATGATGCCCATGAGTTGTCATTTTACTTGAAGATTAATTAAGGGACCTATTGGAAGTTTTCCCTTTTTGAAATTGTATGACTTTTGCGTACAAGTTGTAAATTGTCTTCTTGCTGTACAAATTCATATATTAACGAAAATCTGATGTAGGTGAAAATGAGTCTAGTACTGGGTAATCATCGTTTTTGGTGATACTGACACTTGTTGTATACGGTGGAAGCAATTAGCTAATATATTTATGTCACATAGTAGCTTTCTATCAAACCAAAACAGTTATGTGTAACAATCGGTTGCCACGGTAACAGAATTAAAAGATTTCGTGGCTCTTATCTATATTCTGGTATATTGAGACCTGAGCCTTGTGTAACATTGTGCTGGTCGCCGTTAAGGCAAGGCTTTCAAACAATTTTTCGTTGCAGAATATTGTTTAGACGAGGAATTATGGAACGCCATCGCTGTCTTATGATGAGATATTTCAATATATGGTATGGTTTAATCAATATATGCGGTGGTAGGTACATTATATGCAGTAGTAAGTACATTATATGCGGTGGTAAGTACAATATATGCGGTGGTTAGTACATTATATGCGGTGCTAAGTACATTATATGAGGTGCTAAGAACATTATATGCGGTGGTAAGTACATTATACGGAGTGGTAAATACATTATATGCGGTGCTAAGTACATGATATGAGGTGCTAAGAACATTATATGCGGTGGTAAGTACATAATATGGAGTGGTTATTACATTATATGCGGTGCTAAGTACATTATATGCGGTGTTAAAAACATCATATGGGGTGGTGTGTTCATTAGATGGGGTGGTTAGTACATTATATGCGGTGCTAAGTACATTATATGGGGTGGTATGTTCATAACATGGAGTGGTTAGTACATTATATTCGGTGCTAAGTGCATTATATGCAGTGCTAAGTACATTATATGCGGTGCTAAGAACATTATATGGGGTGGTGAGTACATTATATGCGGTGCTAATTTCGTTATGTGGTGATTTCGTTATGATAAACATTCTCATGACCAAGATTAAACATTTCTGAGACTCGGATCGCAGCTACGTTAAGGCACTCCTCGTTTTTACGTGTTTGTGGCCTTTATATTTATCTGAGAAGATAAAATAAATTCTATGTTGTTTAATTAAGGTATATTTCATTGTACATTGTATCTTATTCAAAAAAGTGAAAAGATTAAATCTTTGGCAATCAATGAAATTTATTCTACAATTTCGTCCGCTTCACGAAAGGGTGCGGTGGCGTAGTGGTGATGACGCAAGACTGCAAATACAAAGGTCGCGAGTTCGATCCTGGCCACGGGTACATTTTATTTTTCAAAAATTTTACAAAGTTCTTGCTTTTTTTAAAGTGAGAGGCACCATGATATCAATAGGCATTGTTTCCGTATATTGTACATGCTTTTACTTATTAGAAGAGCTTTGTACAGTACAGATAAATTATGTGATATTAGTAAAGAGTAGATTAATTCTGTAACACTACGTTACTAATATATAAATTATAATTTTTATTTTAGCTTGTGATATTCAATTTACGTGGTCTAAGAGAGAGAGAGAAAAAAAAAAACAGGGTGACGTGAAAATTCTATATCATTATCTTTTTTTTATTCTAATAATTAGAATAAAAAAGAAATAATGATATAGAATTTTCACGTCACCCTGTTTTAAGAATATCAATGTAATCGGCAATCTTTGAAATCCAGAAACTGAAAAAAAAAAAACGGTTGTATTTCTTTCTTCTCGGCCACTTATTTAGAAATACACACGGTGTAGATATAGACAAATTTATTTCCTTCCAAACGGTTAAATATTTGATCGGAACACACTATAGATGAATAGAATGGTCCATGATATAAAAAGAAAAAGATGGCAATTATAACCTACTTTTAATATCGCTCTAGAGATAAATTTTAAAATAGTCATCCATCCCCCGTTTCGTTTTTGTCTGTGGACATTGTTTCCCCCCTCGCTTCAGAACCCCACTTGTCCAGAAAATGTGTTTTATTGATATATAACACCTTTGGTGAATGTGGCATTGTAAAGCGAGGGGGGACGCTGTTGTGTAAAAGCGTTTAAATTTTCCATTGTTTTCTGTGTAAAAATGCTTATTTTGACCAAAATACCGGTCTTTTCTTCCAACCATCCCCCCCCCCCCCCCCCCTGATAGAGCTGGGAAAAATGTTGAATCCTTTTGTGTTTATGTGTCCTTTTGGGTTCATGATAAACCGAGTCTCAAAAATGTTTAATCTTGGTCATAAGAATGTTTATCATAACGAAATCACCACATAACGAACTAAGCACCGCATATAATGTACTCACCACCCCATATAATGTTCTTAGCACCGAATATAATGTACTAAGCACTGCATATAATGTATTTAGCACCGCATATAATGTACTAACCACCCCATGTAATGAACATACCACCCCATATAATGTACTTAGCACCGCATATAATGTACTTAGCACCCCATATAATGTACGTACCACCCCATATGATGTTTTTAACACCGCATATAATGTACTAAGCACTCCATATAATGTACTTAGCACTCCATATAATGTACTTACCACCGCATATAATGTTTTTAGCACAGCATATAATGTACTTACCACCGCATATAATGTTCTTAGCACCACATATAAAGTACTTATCACCGCATATAATGTTCTTAGCACCGCATATAATGTACGTACCACCCCATATAATGTTCTTAACACCGCATATAATATACTAAGCACTCCATATAATGTACTTAGCACCGCATATAATGTACTTGCCACCGCATATATTGATTAAACCATCCAATATATTGAAATATCTGATCATAAGACAGCGATGGCTTTCCATAAGGAATAGTTTGCTGATATTCTGATAAGGTTGATTTTGTCACGGCAGTTCAATATTCTTTGTGGTTTGATGATTACACATGTATATGAAATGTGATATTGTCATGAAGCGGTAACATAATCAAATCGGCTTTTGTTATAGAGATGGAAGCCCACCTACATTCAAATACTGAAATAAAAGAAGACCTACAACGTATGGGACGGGTTCCAGGGAAGCTGAGAATGAAGTCATCTACATAGCACAACGCGACTTTTGCGGATGATTACGATCACACTTTTCCGAGACCGAGGGAAAGGGGGGGTAGCCAGAAAAAGAATGTTGATTTTGGAGGGGAAATTGGGTCACTGTCGGGGTATGGGGAGTGCTTGAATTGTATTTCTCAAACATACCCCACCCCCGCCCCCCGACACGCACAAGATTACTTGACCCTGATTCTCACACATTTGTATTTTCTTTAATTGTAGACCATTCGTGGGAGATGTGAGGGAAAATGCGATGTGACAACGGAATCCAGGTCATTTTGTAAGAGATGTAGACTTGCTAAGTGCTTCAGTGTGGGAATGAGGAAAGATATGATTTTAAGTGAGTTTCAATCAAACATTATCATTCAGTTTGATATTTTACAGATTATTTCAATGGAACTGTTGAATTTCTCATCGTCTGTCTGTCGTTCCGTCCATCCGTCCGTCCAGATAAGCTTGCAATTGCAATGCGATCAAAATCTGGGGGGAGAGAATATGTATGTAATGGGAGAGAACTTTCTTTTCCAAATTTTGGAAGGAGTTATATTTCCTTTCGAACTTGACAATCAAAAAATAGTTATAGGGGAGATCATAATTGCAAGAGTTTTGGCCCCTTGCATTATCTAAGTCATATACTTTTAAATCTACTAATAGCTACAGGTGGATCTAGAAAATATTTTCGGGGAGGGGAGGGGCAAGGAGGGGGATTCCAAGCCATGAAGGCGTCCGGTCCAGCATGCTGTATGGGAAAAAAAATCAAAAAATGGAAAATTTTAGCAATTTTTGCAAATTCGTATAGGATGGGAGAGGGGGGGGGGGGGTCTTTGCTTGTATTGTGAACATCAGTATCATCGTGACAATTATCTTATCTACATGTATACTATCTTTATACCTGAAGCAGTTCTTAACATATTCATGTAACAATTATTGTTTTCTTGTTTTTTTTTTTTTTTTTGTAGATGAGGAGCAAAAACAAGTTCGAAAGCAGAAAATAATCATAAACAAACTCAGGAAGCAGGGTCAACTTCCGCCGGAAGACACGTACGCCGCGTCAGAACGTGATCTCAATGATACCGTACAGGTGCGACATAAAATTTCTTATTTTTATCCCCCACTTCCCCCATCTCATATAATTTCATCCCCCCCTTTCCCCCATCTCATATAATTATATTTCCCACCCCTCCCTCTACCCCAATCACAGTATGACATCGGCATTTTGATTTTTTTCATGCTTCAGTATCGCAGGATCGCAAAGTTTTACGTCAGACAGTTTGTCGGTCAATTATGTCAGCATAAAATTTAATCTTTGTCGCAATTTAGAAAAGTAAGTGATAACTATTAAACTTTAGGCATTCATATCCCACATGCATTTTTACATGCCTCGCATGTTTTGGACAAGACCTAATTTTTCACCTCGATTCCTTGACTTTAGATTTTTACATTCCTCGGGGAAAAAAGGCTTTTCGCGATTCCTATCTGAATACATATACTGCATAAAACTTTTGATCGTTAAATGTACTTAGATAAGCGATACATTTACAATGGATCCCTAATTTTTTGGTTTTGTGAATTTTGGTTTTAAAACCTGCATGATTTACTGGTAATACTCAGCGGATTCTCTTGTATGTCATCGTGTGAATCCCCGGGGAGGATCGTTCCTCACGAACTTCCCCGAGGGTTACACACGATTTTTGAGGATATATGACTATGTTTATCAATGATCGTAACTGGAGATTCTGGTCATACCGGATGTTGTATTGTCCTGTCTGTCAGTTTGTCCGTCAATTTACTAAAGTGCGAAAAAGGAGATCAAGTGTAACTTTAAATACATATATTTCTCAGTTGTATTGCTTATATTGAGACCTCCCATCTGACATATCTGACACAGAACATTGCAGGGTATATTTCCATATGTAGTAAGGAGGCACAAACCAGCGATCTTTTGGACACTGGCCCAACGCCCTAACCACTATACCACGGCGCCCACATTCATTTGTGGATTTTGAATTCGAATGACCTTGACATTGGAGTCCTACCTCCTTTTGGAACAATACTCTAAAGAACTTTTCATTTAGAGTCAATTTCAGTTCTAAAATTTACAATGCTTGAATCATTGTTCAGTTGATTAGAATTTCTAGTTTTATTTCAGGACAATCTGAAAAGCCAGTCTTTCCATGAACTACGAACAACATTCCCAAATTTGTCGGATACTGACATCCGGGCACTTATGAATTTACAGTCAGGAAAAGACGGCAAGACTTCTTCCGAACCAAACAAATATCCTAGTTGGATCGATTCTCAGGAAATTGTGGCGGATCTAATAGCAGAGCTCCCAGAAATAGATCAGTGTATATTGAACGAATTGCGCGTTGCGCATGAGCAAAGCTCGTTTCTCGGAAGCACTCAGACGTCTTTGAAACAACTACCCACAAATCCCACGGAATTTCTAAACGTGGCTGAGGGTTTTGTTAGACGGATAATAAAACTTGCTAAGAATATAGAGTTTTTTAAAATGGTAATTAAAGAGGACCAAATTGCGCTTCTCAAGGGAGCAGTGGTAGAGATCCTGATGCTAAGGTCAGCGGTCAACTATGACATTCACACGGAGACTTGGAGTTTAAACACAATGAAATGTTTAACGAAAGGGGCGGCACCACTGCTGGGTACTTCTCCTTCCACATCAGACCCAAGCAGTTCCCTCCCGTCCTCCACAAGTACACCGTCTGAAAGTCCGACATCCACCAGTGTCGCTAATCCTCTCATTTCATCAAATATTTCAGCCGAACATTTGAAGAGTATGGCAAAAGCATCAGGTATTGATATTGAAAAATTACGTGCAATAGGGCAAAAACAAGGTGATTCTGTAACATTGAAAAATAGTCAAGCTCCGAGCCAGTCGGCAAGCGAAATATCTACAACAGGAAACCTGGAAGCAGGCGGAACTACAACGAAAACGCTACAAGATATCGCTCAATCGTCAGGCCAGAGTATTGATACAATCAAACTGAAAGCAAAAGCTGTAGGTCTTGATATTGATAAATTGACCTCAAAAAAGACGAGATGGTACAGAAAGCTAAAGAACTAGCGAAATCTTCCGGACAGGATATCGAGGCATTACGAAATATGGCGAGAGCGGCCGGGTTTGACGTCGACAAACTTCGTGAAATGTACACAGGTGTTAGCTCCACCCCTAGCGAGGACGGGGGGTCGGGTGAGGGAGGTGCTGACCGAATCAATTCCAGTATACTCAAAGGGAACGCGCAGTCCCAGACAATGTTTCTTACCTATTCCAAATTTATAAAATCTTTGATGCGAACTATTCACGGCGACCTGCTGATTCTTAAGCTAATGATTATGATATCGTTATTTTCTGCTGACCGACAGGGAATCAAAGAGGGCGACAAAATCCGTGAGATTCAGGAATGCTACGCCGGTATATTACAGAAATACGTTAGCCTACGCTTCAAAGAGGAGAAAAATATGCTAGCCAGGATTATTATGAAACTGACCGATCTGCGCAATATCAACGAGGTCCATACTAAAATGTTGCTGAAAATGAAACTAGACAATATAGAACCGTTGCTATTGGAGATATTTGACCTTCAACCTTAAAGGCCATTAGAACATGCTATAATTTTTTTTTGTATTTTTTATTTTTGGCGTACTGATCAGGTATATATAGTAATCGACAATCGATTTTCTTTCTTCAGGTGGATCGGGTATTTACGGTACATACCGTTGTATAGATTCCATTGGCTAAAAAAGCTGTAAATAATATTGCTAGTAATTGTGCACAACTTTGTTCAATATTAAGATTTATTATCTGTTGATCATTAAGAGTTTGGCTTTTTGGGGTTTCGCAGGATTGCTTGGGGGGGGAGGGGGGTTAGGGAGGGTGTTATTTGTGGGGAGATGAGGGGGAGGTGTAAAACTGAACTGCCCGGTGAGTTTATGAAATAGTATGACCGCATTTAGTCAATACAAAGACGTTTTGTCTGTTCCTTGCCTCAGTTTACATTCCCAATCCGAAAGTTAGTGAAATAATCTTGTTCAGTTGTCTAAAATGTAATTCTGTTGATAACAATGCAGCTCCCTAAAGTACTCTTTCATCCGGAATCTTATAACTGACAATTCGATGTCATCTCACGATGCTAATTAGAAAAATACACCGGGAATCTTTCCGTCTTTTACACTTGTTACATGTAACAGTCATTTAATGGACCGTCTTAGTATCGTAATCCTCCAAGTGAAAAGAGAGGAGAACAGAGGAGGAGTGTGAAAACACGGTGGGGCCTTATGTTATACATGTAGGTTTTTTAATCTGATCAATATTGGACTTCCTGTTTCCGTTCCTTAACGATACTCTCCAATACAAGTATTGAAAAGTATCTGAAAAAGCTAATTGGATTTTAATTAAATTGTTGGCATCATTGCGTACACCCAAAAGAATTTTCAGTCTTTCTTATCCGTGTTGAAAATGTATGAGGTAGAACTTAAAGCAGCACGTTCAACAAGAATTGTCATTAAAAGTGAGGTTTTGATTTTTTATTTTTCATTTCAGCTGTCCTGCCAGTAGCAAAATCAATTTTCACATCGCGTAGTTATATGGAAATAATTTTTTATCAAGAGTATAATTGAATATTGAATATTCGTCGCAAATTTCAAGGACATTTATAACGTTATGAATTCTTTTGATTGTTCCTTTACCTTCTCTTTTTACAATCCCTGTCACCAGACGTAAGTTTCCCTCCAGTAACTGCTTTATAAACACTGAATATTTTCTTCACTCTGGTCATTCCAGACGATGTAAATTGAGTATGTTTAGTTAAGTTAAATCGGCAAGACATACGCTTTATTTAGATAACTTATATGGGGAGGAGTGTAATATCATAAGGACGGCCGTTTTGCTTCGTTTCAACTTTTGCCACATTGTGGGCACCGTCAACGTTCGGACTATTCTGCCACTGATTGGTGTACGCATAAAACTTATAAAGAAAGAAGAAAAATGGTGAAATATATATATAAGTGATTAAAAACAGTGTCCTCGCCGATTTACTTATTGGGACGAACATGAAGACTCCGGACCTATACAGGTTCGGTAAGTAAGGTATTTCTATCCGCTGATCACAATTAAGTCCGTTTCCGGACAGCATTCATGCTTAGAATGAACGATTTCGAAAAGAAACCCAACAATACTCATGACTGAAAATCGTGAATGAAAATCCTAGTATTAGATTAGTCATTTACTTTACTATTAGACTAACGAATGTTCCTAGTTCGTAATGGTTACATATTCAACCATATGACCCACATCCAGTTTCGCTACGTTCACTTGCCGATGGTCGTTGTGTCTGAATTTCGTTTGGAATGCTTCAAGAAAAAATGGAATAAATGGCATTATAAACTAGAGACATCGATCTGAAGATCGTCATGCTGTTATACCCCGGGCACCCGGTCTCACTTCCGAATGTTGTTCATTCCGGGGTTCGCAACCGTTCCGATAGGAATTCTCACGATTTGGCCTTGCCTTCTCAACTTTGAGACGGAATAACTGTTACTAATAGGTACTTCTTTGATGTTTATTAAATATTTTCTTTATTGGCGTTATGAATTTTTTCTTTATTGGTCATGGAAAAGGCATCAATGAAGGTTGACAGTCGTATACCTTATACTTAAGTTATATTGATTCTGTCATCCCTCGTTGAACTTTTGTTGACAAATAATTAAAACAAAACAAAGTACATTGATAAGCACAGACTTAACATTTGTAAAGCATTCTGATGGTAACGATCCACGGGACGTAAACGCAGGTCTATGACGATGTTAAGACAGAGAGACAGACATACAGACAGAGGGAGTAAGAGGGGCGCATACTTCACTGTTTCATGGCGTACAACGAAATACAAAAAAAAATTATGTGATACAAGTGCATTGTTTTTCAGACGGTAACCATGCAGGTTTTTATAGCTGCCTGATTCCGGATGTTGTAATTCAGAGTATTTTTGACAATTATTCTTATATATATATTTCCGGTGAAAATATTAGTTGATATATTATACGTCCAGTACAGTACGATAAGGGCAATTCATGAATATTCATGTTTTTACCATATAAATATGACATAGTCTAGTTTTCTGTTATTTTGTAAAAGTTATAATGTAGAAGTATATGTCTGCAGATTGATTTTTGTCTATGTCACTGTTGTTAGCATTCCTGTTATTGTTCCTTAGAGACGCTCCGACCTCTGCTTTATTCTGATTTAGTCAATACTGTGAAACCATCATGGTGAAAATATGTATTTATTTAAAGTTTGAAACGTTGAATTCTTGACAAGATTATCATTTATTCAAAAGAATGGATCATTTTGATATCAATTTCTGAACTTTTTCTGTGAGTCTGACACTGAAAATGTTGGCAGCTAGACGCCAAATACGATTTGGAATCGCCTACGCTAACAGAAACTATCTCTGATTTCACTGTGAAATGGATCACACGTTTTGCGTAATGAAATATCAAAATAGTGCTCAAATTACCCCTATTAGTCACCGTGAAAATGTGGGGTTTTCCTTGTATCCCATTTTCCTCTTATAAGTCAATTAAAAAGTGCTATTTTATTCGAAGAGTTATTGTAAATCATTTAAAATATTGAGAGAAAATGAAGATTTTTCTATAAAAGTCGATATTAGGAAATTAAAATAATTTTAAAATACGTAAGTTTCGTAAGGAAGTTTGTATGATATAATTAATAACAATAAACACACAATATCCACAAATTTTTGGCAACTCGGCCTTTTTCAAGTGAAAAAGCACGAATATAAAAGAATTCTACGTAATATTCATAACTGCTGGTAAACAGTTAAGGAAGACAGGGGCGTTTAACACGGGGGAATGTACTAGTAATGTAAATATCATGATAGCAATCAAAACAAATCTTTATGCTTAATGTACAAATTATTGTCGTTTTCTAATAATAAATCCAAAATGTTACTTAACTTGAATTCTACACATTCATCAACAGTAAGAATAAAAAGATATCTTTTTTTTATAGACGCCATACCTTGTTCTTTTTACACTGGGTTTTGTTTACCAGTAGTGATGGATATTACGTCGAATTCTTTTATATTCGTGCTTTTCCACTTGATAAAGGCCGAGTGGCCGAAAATTTATGGATTGTTATTTATTATATTACGTTAGTATTCATTACAAGCTTTTGACATTTATATGTATTATTTGTATGGGATATTTTGGTTGAGCCTTAAAGCACGCATCAGTAGACTTTCTGAAGTCAAAATTTTTCTTTGTATTGCCAAGTTATGATTGTTCTTTTGAAATGCAGCCACTGTTCATCTTATCTTATATGCATAATTGTAATAATTAAACTTTTTTTATTTACCTTTTATAGTATTTCAGTCTTATATGGGCATATGAAAGACAAGTGCATTTTTTTTATCATTTTTTCTCATGAATATTTAGACAAATATTATAAGACACCCGCCTACAAATCCTTGGCGGCCCTATGTTTAACTGTCTGACTATACAGTGAATTTTATTGGTCGATTGTTGATATATCTATTCAGTGAACTCTATTGGTTGGTCGATATACAAAGAATTTTATTGGTCGATTGTAAATATATAACTGTAACGATGAATTCTATTGGTAGTTTTGTTGCACGTGATATTGTTTTATTGTGATGCTAACCATAATATGAAGTTTGCTCAAATTCAATATACTCACATTGTTCATGTATAATTCTTTAGAAATTCATAATGTATCATAAATTTGTCAATACATGTATCAGTATGAAATGTGTTTCTACAATTTTGGAATTTAAATTATTTTTGCCAAAATAAGGTAATTCCAAAATTAATGAATATATTTTTTACTAGTCCATGTACATAAAATGTGAAACGTTAAAACGTTTACTGATAATTAATCATAGTGTACACATGGTCCTTGATTCATGATATGGATTTGCTTGTATGACTAGTTGAAGTAGATGCCTAATAGAAATCTTCTTTCAAGAGAGGGGTCCTATCAATAATATTACATTGAAGAGTTGCATAGGAAAATATTTCACGAAAGAGAGTGGTAATAAAATTTCAATTGGGGGGGGGGGGGGTCACAAAATATATAACTTTATAGAGGGCCTTAACAAAAATATAAGATGGACTAATGACATGGTGTTTCATGAAAGAGGATCATAACAATAAAGGGTCAAGCAAAAAAAGAAGGGAAAACAAAAATTTTTATGAAGGAGGGGCATAACAAAAATATTTAAAAAGAAGGGGCATATCAAAAAATATATTATGAAGGAGCGACGTAACAAAAATTATTCATGAAGGAGGGGCATAACAAAAATATTTCATTAATGAGGGGCGTAACAAAAATATTTCATGAAGGAGGTGCTTAACAAAAAAATTATGAAGGAGGGGCATTACAAAAATATTTCATGAAGGAGGGGCAACAAAAATATTTCATAAAGGAGAGGCGTAACAAAAAATATTTCATGAAGGAGGGGCATAACAAAAAAAAGTTCATGACGGAGGGGCATATCAAAAATATTTCATGAAGGAGGGACGTAACAAAAATAATTTCATTGAGGAGGGACGTAACAAAAAATATTTCATGAAGGACGGGCGTAACAAAAAATAGTTC
Source organism: Pinctada imbricata (assembly GCA_033119305.1). Lineage (NCBI taxonomy): Eukaryota > Metazoa > Mollusca > Bivalvia > Pterioida > Pteriidae > Pinctada > Pinctada imbricata. The sequence goes on from VSWD01000002.1 coordinate 822,573, forward strand.
ATGAAGGAGGAGCACAGCAAATATATTTCGTGAAGGAGGGGCGTAACAAAAAAAAATCATGAAGGAGGGGCATAACAAAAATATTTCATGAAGGAGGGGCATACCAAAAAATAGTTCATGTAGGAGGGGCATAACAAAAAATATTTCATGAAGGAGGGGCATAACAAAAACTTTATGAAGGAGGGGCGTAACAAAATATAGTTCATGAAGGAGGGGCATAACAAAAAATAGTTCATGTAGGAGGGGCATAACAAAAATATTTCATGAAGGAGGGCATAACAAAAACTTTATGAAAGAGGGGCGTAACAAAAAATAGTTCATGAAGGAGGGGCATAGCAAAAATATTTCATGAAGGAGGGGCGTAACAAAAAAATTATGAAGGAGGGGCGTAACAAAAAATAGTTCATGAAGGAGGGGCATAACAAAAAAATTATGAAGGAGGGGCATAAAAAGATGTTTCACGAAAGAGGGACATAACAAAACTAAAAAGAAATAAGGATCAACTCAATGTTTCCTTTCAAACTTTAAAAGGAAGTGTGTTTAACTTGATATCCGGTGTATATAGCCAGAGATATTTCGCTGTTACACATTACAGTTGCTTTGTAAGTACTGCTTTAGACTTCTGTTTTCATTAGCTGCTATTTTTGGACTTATATCTATAAATAGTAACTAATTTAATGTGAATGATGTAGCGCTCAATGTGATTTAAAAATGTTGCTCAAGTAAGTTCGTTGTGATTGTTAACCAGGTAGGAAATGAATCATAATCATAAATTTATCCCCCATATTATATTATCTCATTTATATTAAGTACTTTCTTCATTTTCTTTCTCTTTCTTAAATATCGTGTTAAAATACTGTACGTGTACTTATTTTAGTGCGACCAAATTTCAGCAAAAATAGAAGCAAAGAGAGACAATGGCTTACACATATGTAATTTATTTTTTCACTCATATAAGCTCTTCTTTATCACTAAAAATTCATAATTAAATTTAATTACATGTAGTTCATCATTTATATAATATGAACCACTAAAAGAAGTACACGTACTTTATTTGTTTAAAATTGTGCTGGGAGAAGGTTTATTTTGTATATGTTAATCATTCTGTTACTGAAAATTATAGTACCACGAAGGTCCGTATGGATGACATACATTTATATAGGGCTTTTTGTATAATTTTTATTGAATCCTTGCCGATACTATTATTTATTTCTGTATTCAGTTTTATTGATCATGGTTTATTAATAGCAATTCTCTGTAAGGACCAAAATCGTTCGGCACGGCATGTCATGGATTTTGATGATTTTCGGTATATTGGGTATATATTAAGTACTGAGCATGAAAATAACACTTTTCATCCGATGTGACCTCCGGTTGCCATGGTAACAAGGTCATTCTATTTATAGCACTTTTGGGACCATGAAATAAGCCAGCTCCAGAGACTTCGTTGCCATGGATACCACTGTAACAGCTTGTTCATCTTTATATAATCTATTCTTCCTTACTTCCATTCTTACTTAGTACACTTAGTTATGTGATATTTATTACAGGAAGCTTATTGTATTAAGCCAAAATAAGTCAAAATGAAGCGAAAAATAGAGGTGAAAATAAGGGCCAATTTAGTGTGTTTTTGACCATTTTCAATCTTAAATATCACAAAAGGCACCAATAGGAGACTAGTGATTTTCATCAATGGAAATGTATGTTTATTGACAAATAAAATGAACGAAAAATTGGAGTGGGTATTTAAGAGTTTTACCTAAATTCTGTCGTCAAAGACCGTTGCCATGGCAACATTAGACCTTTTTGCTTGTTTCATATTATCTTTGAAATTGATTTTATTCCTATTTAGAGTTACATAAGATTGTCAAAATGTATGCATGTATAGATATGACTTGTATCTTTTACATAAGAACAATTAAAATGTTCAAGGTCATTGGCTTGATGTTCAAGGTCATTTATACTTTGAGACTCAAATTTTGCATAAAATATTGATTTTTTAATTTTTTTGTTACCGATTTTAGTGATTTTTTTATTTAGATATTTTCATAGGTCACATATATTATGAAAGCACATGAATATAAGAAAGACAAATCTTAGAATTTATTGAATTGTAGCTATTCAATAGGAAAATATTTTTCCGTCAAAAAACAAGAAAAATACAGATTTCGTCCCTTTTTTATCAACATACTCACCAAGAATTTAGATATTCGAAGATGTGAAGAAACGTAATCAATAGTTATAAGAAATAAGTGATACATTTTATGGCAAATAACTGTTAAGTTCAATATTTCAAGGTTTCTAAAATATTGACACCTTCATTTTATGAAAAATCAGGATTTTTCGTCAAATCTGGTCACTTAAAGTTTAATGACCTTGAAAATTCAGTGGGTGACCTTGAAATATTTTCAAGGTCATTTTTATATCAAAACGCCTTTGATAGATGTATACATGAACTTCTGTTCCAATATCATGCGTAGATAGTTTGATAGAGGTTGTGTTTAAATTCATCGTATTGAAACCTTTCAGCCGATTGTTGCCATAGCAACTAAATTTGATGCTGCTTTGCATATAAAAGGACAAATTAGCCCAATTAATTTTTTATATTCTTGTAGAGTTCAAAGATGATACTAATTGGATAACTACAATTTGGACTTCAAAAATTGGTGCTTTTATGAAATTTTTAACCTTGTAAAACAGTAAAAACATGCAAAAAAGGGTCTTTGAGTGCCCAAAACAAAGCCTTTTGATACCCTGTTTCGGCCCAATTTTTCATCTTGTATACATAAGGCATCCGAGGTGAATGTAAAAAACTTTACAAATATGCGTAATAATAAGGATTAAAAGAAAATAATCAAAGCAATTTAAGATTTAAAATGTACCTGTTTCCATGGTAACGAAGCCTACAAATATGCCTTGTCCTATAGATTTTCCCGATTTTTGAAACTTCAGACACGGTTACCATGGCAACGACAACCTTTTTGAAAAAACTGGGGTTGATTTACATACTAGTACTTCATATTGAACTTCCATACCAAAAATCTCAAAAATCCATGACATGCCGTGCCAAAATGTTTTGAAATTCTTTGGTTCTTACAGAGAATTGCTGTTAAGTATTGGGAACAATTTCATGTAATTTCAGTAAGTTATTATTTCAGTTGAGTAAAATTAAAGTAAAGAAAGAGGCGTTCTCCATTAAAATTTTGCGTTCTATTCTTACATCTAATTTTCTTCAGTTTCCATGGCAACAAGAAATACATAATACAGCAGTCTTACCTTGAATATATAAATATCGTAGTGCACTGCATGCTGTCAGAATTTAAAGAATCAAATATAAGAATCCCTTCTCAGACGAAAAAGAAATTTCCCCAATTTGGTCTTTAATATATTTCTTTTGTTATCTGGTCCCACCTCTAGCTTGCCAGGGGTCCGTCGATGCTTAATTTTCTGCTCTATTGTGAGTACTGTTGAGATTATCGTCAGGATCTTCTTTAACTCATTATCAGTGAATGAAAGACATTGTTCATTGAAAAGGCCAATTTCATCACATAATTGATGCTGTAACTACAATGGTTATTATTTTGATTAAAATTTTTTTCAAAAAATCTTTTTTTGGTACAATTCTGTAATACACAGAATCTGTCGAGAAGTGCATTTCAGTAAATGTCAGAATGAGGTGTTTATATTTCAATTTCGTTTCTATGGAGATATATAATGTTATATACTGTGCCTTTATACATAAAATGTTTAGAACAATCAAATGATACACGTTCTATCTCATTCATACTTATAGTTTGTTTGCTAATTACCGGTGTTAATAAGATAGTGGCATTACTATTGTTTGATACACAATTACATTTGTATGTAAAACTTTGTCTGTTAAACATATCCTTGATTATTGTCCAATTATTTTCCAAGGTTTTCTGAAATTTTACAAGAAAATTTAAGGCTATCATCTTATAAAATACATGTTAGGTACCATCTTTATCGAAAGAATAAAAAAAAACCTTTTGACAAACAATCACATAATATGTATGAAAAACTTGATCTGTAAGACTAAGTCCCTTAATTATTTTTTAAGATTTTCTGAGAATTTGTACAAAAGAGAAAGGCTATCATATTCACGAAATACATTTTCGGTGTAAAATATGTGTATTTGCTTCGATAAGAGTTTTTAAAACTTTGATTTTTCAAATAATAAGATTTTGAGATTATTTGTAATAAAAAGACAGGGCCTGTCATGGAGTCCAATCTTTACAATCATATTTATAACGGCTTTTATCTGTATGAAATACTTATATGGTGCTGAGTATGTGCCACTTTATTAATTAATTATGATTAATTGTAATAATTTAATTTGACGATATATGTTGTAAGATTTTGATCATATGAGACAAAATTTTTTTTTCAGATTATCTGAAGTTTGCTTTTGAAATTTCAAACAATTGTTTAATAATTATGGCTTTCATTAGTATGAAATACATTTAAGATAACGAGTGTGTGCCATTTATAGATTAATTAAATTGAACTTGAATATTTTGAAAGCTTTTGATCATATGAGTCAAAGGTTTAATGATGTATGTTTGTTTCTTTGAAGTTATTCATATATTTTGTTTTGTATATTATCCCAGGAGAGTACGGTAAAACCGGTTTATAGCTCCTGAAAAGACGATCAGTGAGCATATTGTTTTTATCCTGTCTGTCTGTGTGCCTGTCTGTCTGTCCGAAACGTGCCTTGTGCATTACCTAAATAATTAGGGGTTTTAGTTACTTCACATTTGTATATATTCTTTTGGTATTAAATCTCAACCTAGTTACCTTGAAGTTCTGGTTCTGGCGGTCTACCTTGTGAAAAGGCGGGAAGGGAAAGTGCTTCACAAACAAATCTTGCTATATGTTATTGCTGGTGTCATTTAATTTTGGTTGTAATCCCTGTGTATAAAACAATCATATCAGTGACACTAAGTGTTATTAACCCCTATCATTCCATCATTCTAATAAATTCTGTTTAAAAATACTCTTGTTGTTTCTTTATTGAACCGAGCTATGCTATTGGCAGATTTCAAATTAATACAAACTTAGGGATAAATGTTTCAATCAGTATGATCAAGGGAAGCGAATATTGTCTAACTCTGTACCGTAACATAGGGAAGCCGTCTGTACAGAAATGTCACCTTGAAAACACAGAGAGAACATGCATTCTCAATTAAGTCTAATCACGCTTCATTCAAAACTCATTCGAAACACTCAAACGTAACTGGTATAAATAAATTTTCTCTAAAGGCAATCAGGAGACGCTGACTCTCCCCGGGCACCTGGTCTCACTTCGGAATGTTATTCATTCCGAGGTTCGCAAGCCTTTCCAACTGGAAATTCTGATGATTTTGCCTAGCCTTCTCGACTTTGAGACGGAATAAGTACAAAATGACGGGCAAAACTTTTCATGAGATCACATATATTGAATATCGTATAGCAGCGAATGGAAGTCATACACAATACATTGTACCCGAAATCAGATTTCAAATCACAAAGGCTTAGAAGTTCTTGACGAAAAAACAATATATATATATATATATATATATATCGGAACTTTCTATCGAGACAAACAAAAGGAGACAATAACACAACTTCATGGGAGCACGAATTTAACCAAACGTAATGTAATGAACAATCTCCAAAGCACAGTCCAAGTACGGAATGCGTTGTAGGTGGCGCTTTAAACGCGGTATAATGCTTATTAGTATATGTTCAGTTAAAACATTCAAATTTCGTATGAACTAGGACCAATTTAAGCAAGCTGAAGGGGTATGGACAAAATGTTATTCGCCATTTTTGATTTTACATGTATGTATTATTGAAAATCTTTCCTTGCACTGAGTCAAGGCTCCAACTTTAACTGTTTAATTCTATACCTCAATAGTTACATTTCCCCATCTTTTCTACGAAAAATTACACTAATATTTTAATACTTGAAATTTTTTAATTCATGCACCGAACTGCACAGCTGCACCTCAAAAGAATTCATGAATATCACTATTACCTAAATTAAACATTACATTGATTCTTTGTCTACAAACGTTTGTCCGTACAATTTTGACTACACGATCTCATAATCTTATAAATCTTGTGTTTATACAATACAGGATCCCTTCGAATGACAAATATGGATAATGACCATATCCCCGCACACAGCACAAAATCGATAATTCAGAAAAAGAAGGCATACAAAATCAGGATAAAACAAGAACCAAAGCAAACAAACTAAATCATCCACCGTATGAAAAGAAGCGAACTCCCGATATGGGAGTGAGACCAGGTACCCAGGAAGAGTAAGCATCTCCTGCTTGCATGCAACACCCGCCGCTTCAATTCGGTAGAAATGTCACATCCGGTTACTTCCATTTCAGAAGACATAAAGTACAATCTTTGGTTGGATGGTTCAAATGGTTTATGACAGAATATAATCCACCATTCTTGAGAGTGGGACATCATAGTGTATGAAGAGTTACCCATATCGACCGTAGCACTTCCTCCGTGACGATGCTAGTCGGTCACATACATATTCCTGACTGAGAAGCTTATCTGAAAGACGCCTAGCTCTCAGAACAAAATCCGTATATTTGGTACTTGCTGTGACATAGCGTATCAACTGAAATATGAACTGCCATAACAGGCGATGAAACGATGTTGCTACTCAGAAAAGGAAAGTTTGTAATGCTGAAATTCATGTGACCATCAGTTTCGTAGGACAATATTATGTCCAAATAGGATGCTGAATTATTTGTCTCTGTAGTTTCTTTGACTTCAAGCTCCGTAAGATAGATAGTGCTGAGGTAATCCGCGAATTTTGGATTATTGATGGACAACACATCGTCAATGTATCTGTACGTGAAGTTAAAGTCAGAAGCTAAGTATCTTTTCCCTTCAGAGACCAAAGATTGAATGAATTCAGCTTTGTACGAGTAAAGGAAAATGTCGGCAAGTAGTGGGGCACCATTGGTCCCCAATGGAATTCCGACAATATTCTGGAAGACCTTTCCTCCAAACACCACAAAAATGTTGTCGACCAGAAAGTTTAACATCTGAATAATATCTGTTTCAGTGTACTTATTTTCAGAATCGGACTTTTCTCTTACAAAGTAGGTTATGCAGGTAGCCATTTGCACGTTCCGATCCGCCGAAACATGGGTAGAAAAAAATAAATTTAAAGCTTTCAAAGTTCCATGGGTAATTCACTAGAATTTCGACTGTTTGCGATTCATTTATTATTTACAAGATATATGTTAGAAAAGTGGAATAGGCTTGTGAATTATTGGTGAGAAATTACAAATGTGCAACATTGCGAGGATCTGCCTCTGGATTCCTCTCTATGTTGATATGGCTACTAGCCCCTGCGTGTAGAATTAGTAGATCCGGCATTTTGAGGAAGTATGATCAAAATTGGAGGACAATCGTTTGTAAACATATGATCATAGTAACGTTTTAATGGTAAATAGTCACCTAAACATCAGTACCTCGTTATATGACAAACGTCTCTGTCTTCAAAATAACAAGTTTTTAATTTCTACGCTGTGCGATGCAGATTTGCTTACTTTTACGATTTTTGACCTACAATTACGCTTTAAGCTTTTGTTTTTTTTTTTCAATATGTTTCCAAGCGGGGTGACTTTTTAAAAGCATCTCTTACAAATGAATAGACTCGTATACATAGATTATTTGAATGTTGAGGGTTTGATATCGTTTATGCAATGGTGTAAATGATTTAAATTTATAACATTGTCAAAAAGTTGAAAAGACAATGTTTGAAATAAAGTTAGTCAGTTTTTGTTACATTACGCTTTACTTCCCTTAATTGTACTTTCTTGAGCGAAGTATTACACTTTTTCAAATAAATAGGTAGGCAGGTCTGAAGATGTCTTCGTCTCCTGTCTATCGTAAATTCATGCTTTAATTGATGCACTCTTTCAGAGGAAGCTAAAGCTATAATGAAAGAAAGGAGGGGGTGATCTCCAACAACACCTAGTTGCAGCGCCAACAACAAAACCCCAAAACACCCACTTGTAAAAACAAAAAGCACAAGCACAGAAAGAGACGCAAATGGTACAAGGAACGCCAAATCATAGAGAAACAAACACAATTGACTACACATAAACCAACGAGACCAATGGGCAATCGGTGCCGACTTAGGACAGCCATCTGCTACGTCAATAGCGTACGGTGTGGTTATCCTGGATTACGTGCGCACAACCCTCCCACAATTCCTATTACCCAGAGGTCTCGAAGAATGTACAATTGTGGTGAAAACAACCTTCTCACTGTTGGATGACTTTGTTCTGAGGACAACACGACCAACACAGAGGGTACATATGTGAGCGACTGACTTTTCGTGCGTTTGCGTCATGTTTCTATGGTGTGAGTTGGTGTTCCTCGTCCATTTTGCGTCTCTTTTTGTGCTTTTCTGCTTTGTGTTTTTGCATTGGGTGTTTTGGGGTTTTGCTGTGGGTGCTGCAACGGAGTCTTCTCCTTTCTTGGTGATACAAAAAAACTTGTTTGGTACATTCGAATGTTTCGATCTGTCTTGCACGGTAAAAGTGTCGGAAGTTGCCAGCAAACAGGAGATATTTTTTAACCGGGGCATCTAATTTCGTTCATGTTTGAGAACCATTTTTGCTTATGTTTTGCAAATGGTTTTGGTTTTTTCATTTGTTCAGTTTTGTATGTTTTAAAGTTATGTATGTAAGTTTATTAATTTTTTTGAGCAGTGTATAATTTGTGGATTCTTATTTTAAATCGAAACGTAGAAAACACTTTAATATCAAAATATGCAAAGACGCAATTTTTTCTTAAATGAAAGAAAGAAGGATAGCATGATTTCAAACGCATGACTATCATTGTATGAAAATGTGCACTTACTTACTAATTTATTGAAACTGTGCTCGTTTTTGTGTTTTCTCATCGGGGGTTTTGCTGTTGGTGCTGCAACAGGGTCTGGTAGGAGATCCCTTCCCTTCTTTCAAAATTCCTGGTGTGTTAGGTACATTTAAATGACTCCTTGATATAAACAAATAGCGTAGCGCGTTGATGCAAAAGTTTTCTGTCCAATTTTTTGGGTGATACCTGCACCAGCAGAAAAAATATATGATTCATTTCTTATCACTTTACTATCATCTACTTATGGAAAACAGACTGTTTTCTTTGATCTAAAAACAATCAATCACTGCACTATATTTCGTAAGTCGGAAGGGTGTCGCAGTGATACGTCTGACAAAACAAGTTATGGCAGCCGCCATTATTTAAACAGCGAACGATCGTCTCTCTATAACTTTGGAGTAAGGACCAGTTTGAGCAAATTCTACATGCACAGTTAATTTTTTAGTAAGTAGAAAAGAAATGGTACCCTTGAAATGATAAGCAAACATCAACAAATTGTATTTTCAGCAACGAGTTCATTTGTGTTTGAGGGAACCCCCGGTTCTGAAAATAGTGCTATAAATAGACTTCCGTGAAAAATTGTGTTGATCGATGTATCAACAAAATTTTTCAGCCAATCAGAATCTTCGTTTCTTGAAAATGACAATGGAAATTGAATGATTCACGTTTCATTGCAGTTTCTGCTATGATGTCATACGTTCCATGGCGATGTCATGAAAAACAGACGTTTTCTAGCGCATTACTGACCATTTGAATTGGAATAGGGTTACCATACTGATGTTTTACAAAAACTGACGGGGTATAGACGAATCCCTTGTCAGAAATATCCGTTTAAAACTCAATTTCTGACAGGGGATTCGCCGATACCCTTTCAGTTTTTGTAAATTACACGCATGGTAACCCCTAATTTATTGTAGATAGCGTTGTGAAATGAAATGTCTTCAGAACAACATTAGAAAAATACATTTCAGTGTGTTGCAAGATTTTGAATAAGGTCCATTTGAGATACAACATGTCTTTAGTTGAACTTTGTTTGCATTCAAATACACCGGATTTGACTGTTTGAATTAAGAAAATTATTAACCACGACCTTTCCATTTGACCGTCTTTCACCTATTTGGATATTACCGGATTTGACTGTTTGAATTAAGGACATTCTTGATCGCGATATTTCCAACTGACCGTCTTTCACCTATTTGGACATTACCGGATTTGACTGTTGAAATTAAAGACAATCTTGACCACGACCTTTCCAACCGACCGTATTTCATCTATTTGGACATTACCGGATTTGACACGTTTCTATTTGGCATTCGCGGGGGGGGGGGGTGTTGCATGCAGTCAGAGGACGGTTACTCCTCTCGGTTACTTGGTTATACCTCCATGCGCGATTTCGCGTTTGATTTTAAATGAAGACTTACATAAATATTGGTACTGATGAAACATCTCTAACAAAACCTCATTTTGTATCATATTCATGACGTACGCAAATTTCCCGATGAATAGATGAAATAAATATTCCGACAACACCAAAATAAAAAAACCCACTAAATTCAGCATTAAAAGTCGTGTTGACAAATATCTCAAGTGTTTATGACAACAGCACATAATAGTGGAATCCTTCGATTAAGTCCAACTGGAAGAAAACGTCATAAAAAATTGAATACTCTCATACATTCCAACATTGAAAGTTAAAATCTCGAAAGCTTCAATTAAAAACCATTAAAACAAACAAACAAAACTTAATAATAATAAAAGAAAAAAAAAAAGGAAATACAATAAAACATACAAAACTACAACTAAACAAATGAAATTAATGAAAGTTGATATATATATAAGAGCAAAACATGTCTTATGAAAATCCCGAGTGCTTAATGGTTTTGATTCTACTATTTCCTGTCATACATAAGTATACAATAATAATCTGAATTAGGAATATTCCTTTTTTTCTAATATTAACTTGAAAGATCCACATTGATTGGCTTCACATAATTCAAAATTATGAAATGTGATAAAAAAATGTGAATAGAAATGGTTTTCAAAAATTGTCATTTTTATCATGTTTATACAAAAATCATAAAAATAAAAAACAAAAATGATGATTTTTGGGTCAATTTTTCCAAGTGATTTTATCTAGTACAATGGCATTGGTACTATAGAACATATATTTCAATATTGGCAATTTCTATAAGGTTCATCTTCAGTATCATACTGCAAAGAATTCAAAACAGTGCATATATTAATGAGTTAAAGAAGATCCTGACGATAATCTCAACAGCACTCACAATAGAGCACCAAATTGAGCATCGACGGACCCCTAGCAAGCTAGAGGTGGGTCAGGTGCCCGGGAGGAGTAAGCATCCCCTGTTGGCTAGCCGCACCCGCCGTCGATGTTCATGCACGAATTCAAAATGGAAGTATATAAAATGCATGCGCTGTCTGAGGCCGTCTATATAGAAAGTGCTATGGCGACAATGTCAGGGAAAATATTCGAAACACTTACTGTCAAACCCCTCGCGGGGAACTTTTTTACGAGCTCCACACGGCAAATGGCATAAGTGTGACACAAATGAGTTAAAGAACATCCTGACGATAATCTCAACAGCACTCACAATAGAGCACCAAATTGAGCATCGACGGACCCCTAGCAAGCTAGAGGTGGGATCAGGTGCCCGGGAGGAGTAAGCATCCCCTGTTGGCTAGCCGCGCCCGCCGTCGATGTTCATGCACGAATTCAAAATGGAAGTATATAAAATGCATGCGCTGTCTGAGGCCGTCTATATAGAAGGTGCTATGGTGACAATGTCAGGGAAAAATATTCAAAACACTTACTGTCAAACCCCTCGCGGGGAACTTTTTTACGAGCTCCACACGGCAAAGGGCATAAGTGTGACACAAATGAGTTAAAGAAGATCCTGACGATAATCTCAACAGCACTCACAATAGAGCACCAAATTGAGCATCGACGGACCCCAGCAAGCTAGAGGTGGGATCAGGTGCCCGGGAGGAGTTAGCATCCCCTGTTGGCTAGCCGCACCCGCCGTCGATGTTCATGCACGAATTCAAAATGGAAGTATATAAAATGCATGCGCTGTCTGAGGCCGTCTATAATAATATAATATATGGATGGCAGTTTATTCCTGGTCCCACCTATAGTTTGCTAGGAGTCCGTCGATGCTCAATTTTTTGCTCTATTGTGAGTGCTGTTGAGATTGTCGTCATGATCTTCTTTATCTCATTTCCATTACGGAATAGCAGATTATGCCATTCGTCTTTGTGTCCAGAAAGACGTACATTAACCTCAAGTCGGCATTTCCATTGTCAAAAGATAACCGAATATAGTGTGCCCTGATAAATTTCAAAGGCGTTGTTTTTCCAATTTCTAAATGTTTATCATGTACTTGGTTTTTCTTTCCGTTTTTATTTTTGTTGACATACGTGATGCTAGGAGTATGTCTGCAGACACCTCAGCGGAGACAGAAAAGCTGCTCAGAAAAGTTGAGGAATTGACAAATGCCATTGGAACACTGAATGCAACTGTCATGCGATTGACCTCACAAAAGGGTAAGTGTTAAACGAAACAAAGTGATGAGTGTGAAGTGATACAAAGTGATGAGTGTGAAGCGCAACAAAGTGGTGAGTGTGAAGCGAAACATAAGTGGTGAATGTGAAGCGAAACAAAGTGGTGAGTGTGAAGCGAAACAAAGTGGTGAGTATGAAGCGATACAAAGTGGTGAGTGTGAAGCGATACAAAGTGGTGAGTGTGAAGCGAAACAAGATTGGAACTGTGAGGCGAAACAAAAGATAAGTCTTAGGTAAATAACGTTTCAGAACACAGTACATTTACGATGTAGAAATAACAACGATATCGCCGGCCTAAATTTCATCATCCATACACGTGCAACATTTAGTCCTACTAGTCCAGGGACAACCTTCCTTGTAAAAGTATAAGTCGTATAAAATCTCAGTCGTCAAACGCCACAAATCAGTTCTATTCATGAAAATCTTAAGAAGTAAATGTTTTCTTCCAAGCATATCTCCAAGAGCGGAGTACTGTAAATCAGATGCGGATTAATGAATAAAATCAGGAAACTGCCATCCATTACATATAACATCCATGCAATCATTCTTTCTTTCTGTGTTCCCTGCCCCCTGTTTATTGTTTTGTTTGTGTGTGGTCATCTAACGTTGAGGAGGTTGTTTTATACCACAATTGTACGTTCTTCGAGACCTCCTGGTAATCGGAAAAGTGTGAGGGTTGTGCGCACGTAATCCATCATAACGACATCGTCTGCTACTTGCGTGACAGATGGCCGTCCTAAGTCGGCACCGGTTGTGCATGGCTCTCGTTGGGTTATGTGCAGTCTTTTGTGTTTCATGTTTCTATGACGTGAGTTAATGTTCCTTTTCCCTTTTGCGTCTCGTTTGTTGATGTCTGCTCTGTGTTTTTGCATTGGGTTATTTGGAGTTTTGCTATGGATGCTGCAAGCTAGTGTTGTTGGAGATCTCCTCCTTTCTTTCACGATTTGAAATGCTTTCTTTTCATTTGCAGATGTACGTGTCAACAGCACATACGGTTTCTATGCCTATGCAACACAGAGACAAAATCTCTACAGTCAACAAGTAATCAAATTTGATTACGTGGAGACGAATGTTGGCAATTGTTTTGACGTCACAACAGGAAAATTTCGGGCACCTGTCAGAGGGCTTTATTTCTTCGACGGAAACATAATGGCAGCACCCGGGCATTACATCCATATTGAAATGGTCAAAAATGGCCGCCGAGTCGCGAGCATTTTTGCCGCCAAGGGAGAATATCCTTATGACGACAATACCGGAAGTGCTGCGATTAACCTAGTTTTACAGAAAGGAGAGGAAGTTTGGTTACGAGATCAGAATGATCCGGACGGCGAAGCAGTTGTCACTGATCCTTACGCCATGTTCTCCGGGTTCTTGATAAATGAAATTGTTTGAATAAATGCAGTAAATCACCTCATACGATGAGCATTATTTTTTTCGTACTTCAGTAAAGACTTAAAGGAGGATTGTTCTTAGCCACGGAACATCCTTCTGAATAAAAAAAGTAAAGTGCGGTGCACCAGACTAGCAAGTTTCGTATTGTAAATATTGAAAAACTAAAGAAAGGAAGGGAAAGGATCTCCAACTAGACCCTGTTGCATCACCAACAGCAAAACATCCGATGCGAAAACACAAAGACGAGCACACTAAGAGACGATAAAGAGACATACGACATATAAACATCAAACACAAAAGACTACACATAAACTAACGAGACCAATGGGTAACCGATGCCGACTTTGATTTGATTATTTGAGTATCAATACATAGTGTCTCGCAGTGATGCCTGGTGTTATAAATGGTTGAAGTAGACCAACATTATTTGCTGTTCCAAATTCCAACCCCTTTTGCATGCAGCTGTGATAACAATGAATCCTTATACTGTGTTTAAGCGGAGTTGGTGATGCGTGTAGAATTGTCAATAAAGCAAGTGCGAATGAAGAAAGTTTTTGAAACAACATGACTGTATGAGTGAGGTTTATGTAAATGATAACGTAATTTGCCTATGAGACTTTTATAAGAAATTAACATGAAACGATATTGAGTTGACATTCAAGAATTTCTAGAACAATGTGTAAATGCATGAACTACATATGTTACAGAAGTAAGACGCTTTATGCAAATGGTATGCCAGTTAGCAGTAGTATTTGTCCGATTGGCTCTTTTTATGAACAAGGATGTCTCGACTTTGACTAGTATTACCATTAAAACCCTAAAATTTAAACCAAACAGAAGGTGCCGCTTTCTCGAAGTATTTTTTTTTATAGAAGTTCAAATCTCTTCAGATGTTTCATTTCCTGCAATAACTTAGACTACAGCATTTGACGTCACGATATTTCTTAGAAATCCGTCTAAGATTAATTTCATTAACATGCCGTTGGAAATTTTATCATGGGCAGATCTAGGAATTTTTCAAAGAGGTCCAGTCAGTCTAGAGGGATCCAGCTTAAGGAGTTTAAAAAGAGTAAGACGTATATATAAAAAGTTAAAATAAGAATGCTTTGCAAATTCCAGGTGTGGGTATGGGGGTTGGGGGAACTCAAGAATATATACCCCCTAGTTCCACGTCTGTTGTAATATGCAGAAATGGTGTAAAATGTAAATTGTCTGGAGAGGACCTGTCAAGGATATCTAGAATTGCTATTTTCCTGGAAATTACATATTTTGTTTTGATTATTTCAATATATTAACTTACGAAATATTATTGATCCGCAGAGAAAGAAGTTTACATTTCCCAGACTGAGTTCTTAATCAGTTTTGCACCTATATTCTTCCTTCACTTTTCTTTCTTCCTTTAACGGAAGATAGTTTAAATGTATACATAAAACAAAGATACAAAGGTCATTATTTTTTTTCGAATTGATACTAAATATTACTCTGTACTTCCTGAAGGAACTACATATTTAACATATTAAAAAAAAAAGATGAAAGAGATATTAGGCAAACCTACCCTTCGCTGATCACAGAAATAAAACTAACTATAAACACAATAACTACATTAACAATAACTTACAAAGAACAAGAGAACTTCAGAAGGCGGGGTTGGGCAACAAGACAACATAGTATTTTAGATATTGTTTTCATTTTCGTGCGTGGACATCGACGGTTGGTGCGGCTGGCCAAACAGGGGATGCTTACTTCCCCCCGGACCTGGTCCCACCTCTAGCTTACTAGGTGTCCTTCCATGTTCAATTCTGTGCTCTGTTGTGAGTGCTGTTGAAATTATCGTCAAGATCTTCTTTTACTCATTTGATGGCCATTCGCGGTTTGGTTATATGGTCAAAACTAGCATCTAACTCCCCCTTGTCGGGTGTCATACACAAAACTACGTCTTCTACGCCATGATCAGAGTCTATATTTTAATATGCTTTCACATACACGTTATTTTGAGAGTACATTAACAAGTACTTCAAAATTGCAAGTAAATATTTCGAGGTTTTGGCCTGTTGGGTCTCCGCCGCTAACCTCGCCGTAGACGCAGTTTTGTGAATGTCATCCGACAAAGGGGAATATGGAATTAGAGACACTTGTCTTGAGAAGATAGAAAACTATATGCATTGTGTTAAGTACTGCTCTATAGTAAAACTATCATATCCAGTCTAAAAATGCATATGTCGGGAATAGAACTGTGTAATGAATGTAACTTCGAAATTGTGTTAGAATCATCAAACGCCTTTTATACTGTGGGAACAATCCATCTGTCTACAGACGGACACTTGGCTTGGTTCTGGAGCAATCTGCAGTCTTGTACCAGCGCATTCTTAAGAATTGCACTCTGACTGACTGTGACGACAAGACTTCATGACGGACCCAGTCAAGACCTCTTTAGAGAAGGCATGGTCCCGACCACCTGTCCTCTCTGAATCTAAGTCGGACTCCTTGGGTATTCACATGCATGGACTCGCTACAGCCGGCAGAGCACGGACTGTATTTTGTGTTTTATATTCATTTACATATCAATCTGTGTCATGTTATCTGTATGGTAATCTTACAATGTGAAGATTATTTCAAACCTCCATTTTGCGTTCCTCGAGACATCTGGATGATCGAAGGAGTGGAGCGGTTGTGCGAGCGTGATCCGGATTACTACACCTTCTGCTACTTGCCTAGCAGATGGTCGTCCAAAATCGGGACCGGTTGCCCATTTGTCTCGTTGGGTTATGTGTTGTCTTTTGTGTTTCACGTTTCTATGGTGCGATTTGGTGTTCCTTGTCCCTTGATAGTATATACTGCACTAGTTTGCACGGAGATGTTTATCAAGTTGTCTTTATCACTAACATGAAAGTAGAATTAGGTCTTGACCGAATTATGATTCTATATGGTTATGGAGGTGTTATATGTACTAACGATATGTATTTTTCTGGGTGAGTGTTAAACGTCTTTAAATTCAATAGCATCATTTAAGACCAGATAAATTTACAGCATGGTGCAGCATGACCATGCTCACCCCTTAAAAGTGAGGTGGTCCGAGGTACCTTTTTTTCGAAGAAATAGTTCTTAAAAGTAAATGAAAAGAATGCCGTTTGTGATTCAATGGAAAAGACAAAACTAACAAAGCATCGTAAAAGAAGAAACTAATCGTAGTCAATTGTAGAGGTCGTACTTAATAGTGTCCTCAATCATCCTTGATAGGCAAATGTCAAAATGTACAAAACGTTCTTTGTAGCGATCATAGAGCTTCCTCAGTGACACAGTGACATCTTAGGCCGTTCCCCGATATAACCATGAGCACACAGCTTACCGACGAGCCTCTTTCCACTCAACAAAGAGATGAATTGACTCAAGTAGTTGAGTATTAAAGAAGCCGCAGATGTAGTGAATTGGAAAGATGATTCTGAGATTCCCTGTAACTGACGTGGCGATAGCTTTCTGCAGCAGTCACCACTTATCTATTGGTCTCGTTGGTTTGTGCAGTCCTTGGTGTGAAGTGTTTTGAAGTCTTCTATCGCGTTTTGTCTTCTTTGTTCCTATGTTGTCATTTGTTGTGTTGGACCACTCTGTGTTTTTGTATTTTGGTGTTTAGGTGTTTTGCTGCTGGTGCTTCGATGAGTCCTGTTGCAGTTCCCTTCCTTCCATACACTTTTGTTCTCAAGGTTCGGTCCTCGTATTGTTGTCTGCCTATCTCACAGCATAGCTACAGTTTTCTGAGAAGATATTTGATTATAATAGATTTACAAGAAAATGAAAGTGTAGTTATATTTGTTTTGTTTTTCCATATTATTGTTTTTAAAACTTTGCACTGTATCCTCCATACAAAATAAAATGTTTTCGTGGTTAGTACACGTTCCCAAAATGTCATCGTTCGGGTTAATGGAACCCAAAAGAGCACATGTTCTTTAAAATCCGTCCCTTCTCAGTATGATAATTTTTTGATGATTTATCGTGTTTTCAATATGTTTTATACTATTAGTTACACGGTTAGTTAGTGACCTGATATGGAAAAATACATGGTGTGAGCTTTAGTACTGCGCATCGTTGTACATGTTTATTCCATTTGACTATGTATTTGTTGTAAATTGTCTCAATATGTGTTCTATGATGAGATTGAAATAAACTTGTAAACTTGTAACTTGAAAAGAAAACCCGTATCGGGTGAGGCGTCATAGGACCATGATCTGACCAATCAGATCCAACATTTTTGTCTGAGGCGTAATAAATTGTCTTCCTGGTCAAAACCTTTTTTTTGATAATGTTTATGTGTTTTTCAACCTATTGATTTCACCAAACAATGGTCAAATGTATGCTCGCAAGAGGGCATAAATATAACTCTCATTCTCAAACAAGAAACACTGAATTGGGTTATCCTAATTGTTATATAAATAGTGATTTATCATGCAAACAGGAAACGCTTACTTTCATCGGACACCTGGTCCAACGAGTTTACAACTGTTCCAATGATATTCTTATGAATTCCCCTGACCTTGTCAACTTTGAGACTGAATGACGCATGGGTACTCGAAACCGACGGAGAGGAAACCCCCCCCCCCAAAAAAAATATGAATATATGAAGAGCATAATTCTGAACATGACCTAAAATGTATACCAATAAGCCAGCTGTGGACAAAGCTATACTATGAGGAGGTATTGCCAAGTTTTAAAATGATTTATCAAATTTTATAGTATCGGAAAATTTACAAATACATTTCATTTCAGGGCAGAAGGATAGTTATTCTCGAGGATTATTAGTTCACCGTATACTGAGACATGACAAAATCTGTTGAATGGGAAAACGCAAAGCGCGTGTATAGTGGGGCTAGGGTATCAAACCCCTTCTCCTGGAATTTACCAACAAGCCTGAATTTCTTATTTTTACGTATAACTCTTTTCAAAATCATAGCCTAGACGCCCTTTCCTCCCCTAGAACAAATTCTAGATCCGCCCATGTACGACCCTAATCAGACTGAAAGGAATTATATTTGTTTTGTATGGTATTTACTTTCTTTAATGTATCCTTTTTGAAACTTTCATAATTTTCCAATGAAAGAAGGATTTATTGATTGCTTTTTCTCTTGATTTTTCATAAAATCATGTTTAATGCACTCATTTAAGTTACTTTACGTTTAAACACGATATTGACTTTTTTTTATGCTCAACCGTACCGATATATTTAGTGCCAAAGGGCCATATATCAGCAACTTCAAAGACATTGACCTTTTAATTCCACTGACGCACGTGACTCTACATACTCTATGAATTTTAAAGTGGTTTTTCGTAAAATGATGGAGAAGAATCAAACAATTCTCAGTTTAAACTCTCTTAAAGTGACAGATGATGGATGTTGACTCGAAACCCTTATGGTAGATATAAATAACATGTAACGTGAGATCGGGGATAATCGACGATGCATCATTTTCGAATAAAGGATTAAAAATTTAATTTTACATTAGCAAGATCGTTATATTTATGCAGTTAGGTACAATTATTACATGTATCACCATACAGGGATTGGGACTCAATTAATTGCCAGGAACCTTTTGCCATTTAGGAAAAAATCAGCATACTCGTGCTTCGAAGCAAACATAATCAGCTATTATCTAATATAGATTTTGTAAAAAAATAATTCATTACTATGATAATTGCATCCTTGCAACACTTGATTTTTAAATCAAGAAGATGTATTGGCCTGGACATGAATAGAAGAAATGTAATAGGTTTTATTTTTATCGTTATATTGACTGTAATCTTCCTTTCTGTTAATATAATGGGAATAAGGAAAGAGTTTGTATAAAACGATCTTTAAATGATACTTGAGTGAGGAGGTTGTTTTACACCACAAATGCCTCTGGGTAATCGGAAAAGTGGAAGGGTTGTGCGCACGTAATCCAGGATAACCATACCTTCTGCTATTTCCGTGGCAGATGGCCGTCCTAAGTCGGCACCGGTTGCCAATTGGTCTCGTTGTCTTATGTGTAGTCCTTTGTGTTTGATGTTTCTGTGTTCTGTGTTGACATTCCTTGTCCCTTATGCGTCTCTTTCTGTGCTTGTCTGCTTTGTGTTTTTGCATTGGGTGTATTGGGGTTTTGCTGTGGGTGCTGCAGCCTGGTGTTGTTGGAGATTCCCTCCTTTGTCTTTTTTAACTCAGGACTTTATTGAAAAGATTATCACGAGTTATTGGGACGATTAGCATGTAACATTGTGTCAAAAATCATCATGAGATTCGCATTGATAAGAAGGTAAATAAGACATAAATAAACAAGATAATTCAAGAATATGTAGGACAGCATGTTAATGCAAGAACTATTTATGTTACAGAAGTAAGACACTTTATGCAAATGGTATGTCAGTTAGCAGCAGTATTAATTGTCAGATTGGCTCTCTTTATGAACAAGGATGTCTCGACTTTAACCAGTATAACCCTAAAAGTTAAACCATGCAGAAGGTGCCGCTTTCTCGAAGTTTTTTTTTTATTGAAGTTCAAAACTCTTCAGATGTTTCATTTCCTGCAATAACTTAGACTACAGCATTTGACGTCACGACATTTCTTAGAAATCCGTCGAAGATTGATTTCATTAACATGCCGTTAGAAATTTTATTATGGGCAGATCTAGGATTTTTTCAAAGAGGTCCAGTCAGTCTAGAGGGATCCAGCTTAAGGATTTAAAAAAGAATAAGACGTATATACATGTACAAAACGGTAAAATAAGAATGCTTTGCAAATTCCAGGGGTGGGGGTGGGGGGACTCAAGAACATATACCCCCTAGTTCCACGTCTGTTGTAATATGCAGAAACGGTGTAAAATGTAAATTGTCTGGAGAGGACCTGTCAAGGATATCTAGAAATGCTATTTTCCTGGAAATGACATATTTTGTTTTAATTGCTTCAATATATTAACTTACTAAATATTATTGATCCGCAGAGAAAGAAGTTTACAATTCCCAGTTCTTAATCAGTTTAACACCTATATTCTTCCTTCCATTTTCCTTCTTCCATAAAATATACGAAAGGCAACTTTAAACGGAAGATAGTTTGGATGTATACATAAAACAAAGATACAAATGTCATTATGGTTTTTTGTCGAATTGATACTATTACTCTGTACTTCCTGAATGAATTACATATTTGACACATTAAAAAAAAGATGAAAGAGATATTAGGCAAACTTACCCTTCACTGAATGCAAAAATATAACTAACTATAAACACAATAACTACATTAACAATAACTTACAAAGAACAAGAGATCTTCAGGAGGCGGGGGTTGGGCAACAAGACAACATCGTATCTTAGATATTGTTTTCATTTTCATGCGTGGACATCGACGGTGGGTGTGGCTAGCCAAACAGGGGATGCTTACTCCTCCCTGGCACCTGGTCCCACCTCTAGCTTACTAGGGGTCCGTCGATGCTCAATTCTGTGCTCTGTTGATAGTGCTGTTGAAATTATCGTCAGGATCTTCTTTAACTCATTTGATAGCCATCTGCGGTTTGGTTATACGGTCAAAACTAGCATCTCACTCCCCCTTGTCGGGTGTCATACACAAAACTACGTCTTCTACACCATGATCAGAGTCTATATTTTAATATGCTTTCACATACACGTAATTTTGAGAGTACATTAACAAGTACTTCGAAAGTGCTAGTTAATATTTCGAGGTTTTGGCCTGATGGGTCTCCGCCGCTAACCTCGCCGTAGACGCAGTTTTGTGAATGGGGACAAAGGGGAATATGGAATTAGAGACACTTGTCTTGAGAAGATAGAAAACTATATGCATTGTGTTAAGTACTGCTCTATAGTAAAACTATCATATCCAGCCTAAAAATGTACATGCCTGAATTAGAACTGTGTAATGAATGAAACTTCGAAATTGTGTTAGAATTATCAAACGCCTTTTATACCGTGGGTACAATCCATCTGTCTACAGACGGACACTTGGCTTGGTTCTGTAGCAATCTGCAGCCTTGTACCAGCGCATTCTTAAGAAATGCACTCTGACTGACTGTGGCGACAAGATTTCATGACAGACACAGTCCAGACCTCTTTAGAGAAGGCATGGTCCCGACCACCTGTCCTTCTCTGAATCTCAGTCGGACTTCTTGGGTATTCACATGCATGAACTCGCTACAGCCGGCAGAGCACGGACTGTATTTTGTATTTCATATTCATTTACATATTCATCTGTGTCATGTTATCTGTATTGTAATCTTAAAATGTGAAGATTATTTCAAACCTCCATTTTGCGTTCCTCGAGACATCTGGATGATCGAAGGGGTGGAGCGGTTGTGTGCGCGTGATCCGGATAACTACACCTTCTGCTACTTGCTTAGCAGATGACCGTCCTAAGTAGACACCGGTTGCCCATTTGTCTCGTTGGTTTATGTTTTGTCTTATGTGTTTCATGTTTCTATGGTGTCAGTTGGTGTTCCTTGTCACTTGTTGCATTCGCACAGAATAAACTTTTTCCTGTCATTAAAAACATTCCCCTTAGAAGACGATTCATAAAAATTCCATTTATTAACAAAGGTTTCGATCTTCTTAACATCTCTAATATTTTTCGGGATCATCGCGTCCAAAGTGCTATTCCTCAATATTTTGAGAATTTTGAACCTCCTCTTATTTGTTACAAGTATGAAAAACCTATTCGAAATTTCGTATTTAACTACAATAAAGTAACATCAAATCCTAAAATTCTTGAATCAAGTCCTACTTCTTGAGAATGTGCAACTTCTGAATACCTTTATAAACCAGCTGGCCATATTGTAACAGGTGACTTTTCAATTATCCAGGACAGGCAGCTCCGCAATCTTCTCAAGAAAGGACCTAAGTACAGAATTCCATCCAAGATAGATTTTATCAAATGTCGCGAAGAACTAAAGGAAGCCTTAGATAACTACACAAAAAGATGGTGTAAATCGGAAGGGGTCGAATCACATTCTCTGAATGACTGGAAGAACCTCATATTGGATATTACCGATATTCGAATAGATAACTTCCACAAAAATCCTCATCTTTTCGAAAATCCAAGTTCTAAATCTGAAAGATATTTCAAATCCAAATTACGCAATTTACACGAAAAATATGTCTTCGCTCCTGCAGACAAAGCAGCCAACAACACCATAATCATTTGAAAACGTTACTACATATCAACTTTGGTTTCGGAACTTTCGTCTACAAACACTTATATCAAAAGCAATGAAAGTGTTCCTAACATTTTGAACAAACACAACAGTGAAATTTCTTCATTCAAGATCCCTATTTCTAAACTGGATCTTCCTACACTATACTGCATACCAAAATTGCACAAGTCTCATTACAAATTTCGATACATTGCTAATTCTAGCAACTGCTCAACTACAATTTTGTCTAGAAATCTGACGTCAGCACTCACGTTGATAAAGGAACACATTGCAAAATATTGTGAAACTGTTCTAAACAGGAATGATGTAAACTTATTTTGGTCTATTAAAAATTCAGGGGATGTGATTGACAAAATGAAATCGAGAAATTTTCAAGCCAATTCGATTTCTTCGTACGACTTTTCAAATATGTACACCACGCTTCCTCACGATAAGATTAATGATCAATTGTCCAAACTCATTAAATGGTGCTTTAACCGAGAGGGTAAAACTTATATTTGTACATCTGAATCAAAGGGTTTCTTTTCCAATACAGAATACAAATCATATAAATCATGGACATGTAGTGACCTTTGTATTGCCTTGTCCTTTCTTTTGGACAACATTTATGTAAGATTTGGTGAGAATCTCTACAAGCAGGTTGTAGGGATCCCTATGGGTACTAATTGTGCGCCTCTTGTTGCAGATTTATTTTTATTCACGTATGAAAAAGAATTTATCCAAAATCTTCAAAAACAAAGAAAACATGATGATGTGAAATGTTTCAATGGTACTTCTAGGTACCTGGATGATATCCTTACTATCGACAATCCTGTTTTTGAAAAGTATAAAAATGTCATTTATCCACAGGAACTGACTCTAAACAAGGCGAACGTGACAAACACAGAAACACCATTTTTGGACCTGAATATCAAAATTATTAATGGAGAGATTCATACAAGGGTGTATGACAAAAGAGATGACTTTGGATTCAATATAGTAAATTTTCCCTGGCTTGACGGTGATGTTCCTAGATTACCGTCTTATAGTATCTACATTTCGCAGCTCATCCGGTATGCTAGAGCATGTACTGATGTTTTGGATTTTCATGATAGAAATTTACAAATAACAAAGAAACTTTTAGGTCAAGGTTTCCGCTTTCACAAACTTGTCAAGACATTCTGGAAATTTTACAAAAATTATTGTCAACTACTTTTGAAATTCGGACCCATACAAGCAACAGAGTATATTACTTTGGGTATTTCGCAACCTGCATTTTATGGTGACATGATCAACAAAATTAGAAGGATCAAAGGTAGACAGAATTACTATCGAAAATGCGTCAGAATCATCAAACGCCTCTTATACCGTGGATATGATCCTAATGTCACCAGACGGACACTAGGCTTGGTACTTGACCAATCTACAGTCTTGTACCAGCGCATCCTTAATACTTGCACGCTGACTGACTGTGACGACGGGACTCCATGACGGGCCCTGTCTTAACCTCTTTAGAGAAGACAGGGCCCTGACCACCTGTCCTCTCTGAATGTCAGTCGGACTCCTCGGGTGTTAACATACATTAGCTCGCTACAGCCGGCAGAGCACAGGTCGTATTACGCATGCCCTCTTTTTATATCAATTTACATATTCATCTATGTTGCTTGGGCCCCTGCGTCTTGCGGTCTTGTTTGTGTGTGGTCATCTGACAGTGAGGAGGTTGTTTTACACCACAATTGTACGTTCTTCGAGACCTCTGGGTAATCGGAATAGTGGGAGGGTTGTGCGCACGTAATCCAGGATAACCACACCGTCTGCTACTGACGAGGCAGATGGTCGTCCTAAGTCGGCACCGATTGCCCATTGGTCTCGTTGGTTTATGTGTAGTCATTTGTGTTTTATGTTTTTCTGTGATTTGACGTTCATTGTACTACTGCGTCTCTTTCTGTGCGTGTCATTTTTGTGTTTTACAGTGGGTGTTTTGGGAGGTTGCTGTTGATGCTGCAACTAGGTGTTGTTGGAGATCCCCTCCTTTCTTTGAGAGTATATACTGCACTAGTTTGCACGGAGATGTTTATCAAGTTGTCTTTATCACTAACATGAAAGTAGAATTAGGTCTTGACCGAATTATGATTCTATATGGTTATGGAGGTGTTATATGTACTAACGATATGTCTATTTCTGGGTAAGTACCTTTTTTTCGAAGAAATATTTCTTAAATGTAAATGAAAAGAATGCCGTTTGTGATTCAATGAAGAAGAAAAACTAACAAAACATGGTAAAGGTATAGTAGAGAAGAAGAAAGTAATCGTAGTCAATTGTAAAGGTCGTACTTAAGAATTTTCTCAATCATCCTTGATAGGCTAATGTCGAAATGTGAAATAAGTTCTTTGTAGCGATCATAGAGCTTCCTCGGTAACACAGTGACATCTTAGGCCGTTCTCCGATATAACCTTGAACAAACAGCTTAACGACGAGCCTCTTTCCACTCAACAAAGAGATGAATTGACTCAAGTAGTTGAGTAGTAAAGAAGCCACAGATGCAGTGAATTGGAAAGATGATTCTGAGATTCCCTGTTACTGACGTGGCGATGACCTTCTGCAGTAGGCACCACTTATCTATTGGTTTCGTTGGTTTGTGCAGTCCTTGGTGTGAAGTGTTTTGACATCTTCTATCGCGTTTTGTCTTCTTTGTTCCTATGGTGTCATTTGTTTTGTTGGACCACTCTGTGTTTTTGCATTTTGGTGTTTAGGTGTTTTGCTGCTGGCGCTCCGATGAGTCCTGTTGCAGTTCCCTTCCTTCCATACACTTTTGTTCTCAAGTAATGTTTTCTGCCTATCTCACAGGATAGTTACAGTTTTCTGAGAAGATATTTGATTATAATAGATTTACAAGAAAATGAAAGTGTAGTGTTTATTTGTTTTGTTTTTCCATATTATTGTTTTAAAAACTTTGCACTGTACCCTCCATGAAAAATATATGTTTTCTTGGTTAGTACATGTTCCCAAAATGTCATCGTTCTGGCTAAAGGAACCGAAAAGAGCACATGTTCCTTAAAGTCCGTCCCTTCTCAGTATGATAATTGTTTGATGATATAACGCGTTTTCAATATTTTTCATACATTGTCTTTCTGGTCAAAACCTTTTTTGATATTTTTTGTGATGTTCGATCTATTAATATCACCAAACAATGGTCAAATATGTGCTCACAAGAGGACATAAATATAACTCTCATTCTCAAACAGGAAACACTAAATTGGTTATCCTGAATGTAATATAAATAGTGATCTAGCATACAAACAGGAAACGCTTACACAGCCAATTGTGCCTCATATGAAATTCATGTGAAATTTACATGAACTTTACATGAAAGTTCACATGAAAATTATGTAAAACGAGCATGAACATGAAATTTACATGAAATTTTTCACATGAAATTCATGTGAAGATTTTTACATGGATGTTATGTGAATTCGGTTTCCAGTGAAGGTCACCTAGAAAAATTCATGTGAAATTCATGTGAAGGAAATTTATGTGAGATTCATGTGAAATATTTTCACATAAATTTTATGTGAAATTTATATGAATTTTACATGAACTTTCATGTGAAATTTACATGATGCTCATTTCATATGAATTTCATGTGAGGCACAATTGGCTGTGTACTCTCATCGGGCACGTGGTCTAACGAGTTCACAAATGTTCCAATGAAATTCTTATGAATTTTCCTTACCATGTCGACTTTGAGACTGAATAACTGATGGGTACTCGAGATCGACGGAGAGGAAACCCAAGGGAAAAAAAAAGAATATATGAAGAGCATAATTCTAAACGTGACCTAAAATGTATTTCAATCAGCCAGATGATGACAAAGCTATATCATGAGGAGGTACTGCCAAGTTTCAAAATAATTTATCAAATTTTATAGTATCAGAAAATTTACAAATACATTTCATTTCAGCGCAGAAGCTGTTTTATCCTGGTTCTGTATGCCTTCGGTTTCTGATTTTCTGAATTGTCGATTTTGTACTGTAGACAGGGATATGGTCATTATCCATATTTGTCATAGTTCAATCTACATGTATTCATGACAAATATGAATAATAACAATATCCCTGTATACATATCACCAAGTAACATTCAAATATGTGCTCACAAGAGGGCATAAATATAACTCTCATTCTCAAAGAGGACACACTAAATTGTTTATCCTGAATGTTATATAATTAGTGCATCATATGATAAATCCTTGGAATTCCATTGGTTGAGCACGCGGGGACTATGAGAGAATAGTGCCCGGCGACCGGGCACTATTGCTTTTTACTTTACAGAGTTACGTCGCTTGGAGAGTAATGCGCTATAAATAGGTGTCGCCACTTTCCGTGTAAATAATCTGAATTGCTTAGTCTATCCTTTCAAAATGCTATCGAGGTCATGTGATGCACTAAAGCTATTAATGCATAGTGTTGCTTTTAAAAGGTAAATAGTGCCCTCACTGACGCTCGGGCACTATTCCTTCCAAAAGCAACACTATGAGAGAATAGTACCCACACAAACGGGCATTAATAGGTAAATAGTGATCTAGCATGCAAACAGGAAACGCTTACTCTCATCGGGCACCTGGTCTAACGAGTTCACAACTGTTCCAATGAAATTCTTATGAATGTCAAATTTAATAGCATCATTTAAGAGCAGATAAATTCTCAGCATGGACCAGACATGAAATCCACTTACATTATCGACTTTGAGACTGAATAACTGATGGGTACTCGAAACCGACGGAGAGGAAATCCCCCCCCCCCCAAAAAAAATATGAATATATGAAGAGCATAATTCTGAACATGACCTAAAATGTATACCAATAAGCCAGCTGTGGACAAAGCTATACTATAAGGTGGTATTGCCAAGTTTCAAAATGATTTATCAAATTTTATAGTATCAGAAAAATTACAAATACATTTCATTTCAGCGCAGAAGCATAGTTATTCTCGAGGATTATTACTTCACCGTATACTGAGACATGACAAAATCTGTTGAATGGGAAAACGCAAAGCGCGGGTCTAGTGGGGCTAGGATATCAAACCCCTTCTCCTGGAATTTCCAAAAAAGCCTGAAGTTTTCCATTTTTACGTTACATTCTTTTCAAAATCATAGCCTAGACACCTTTTCCTCCCCTAGAACAAATTCTAGATCCGCCAATGTACGACCCGATCAGAATAAAAGGAATTATATTTGTTTTGCATGGTATTTACTTTCTTTAATGTATACTTTTGAAACTTTCACAATTTTCTAATGAAAGAAGGATTTATTGTTTACTTTTTCTCTTGATTTTTCATAAAATCATGTTTAATGCACTCAACTTATTTTATGTTTAAACTCGATATTGACTACTTTTTTATGCTCAACCGTACCGATATATTTAGTGCTAAAGGGCCATATATCAACAACTTCAAAGACTTTGACGTTTTAATTCCATGGACGCACGTGACTTTACATACTCTATGAATTTTGAAGTGGTTTTACGTAAAATGATGGAAAAGAATCAAACAGTTCTCAGTTTAAACTCTTTTAAAGTGACAGATGATGGAGTTTGACTTAAAACCTTTAAGGTAGATATAAATATCCTGTAACGGGATATCGGAGATACATGGTAATCAACGATGTATCTGTTTCGAATAAAGGATTAAGAATTTAATTTTACACTAGCTAGATCCTTATATTATATCATATTGATGTACATGTATATCCATATAGGGATTGGGGCTCAAATTATTGTCAGTAATTCGGAAGGGTTCCAACTCTATATCTTCTTGAAGAAAATTTCCTACTAATTTTCATTCACCAGACACGTGTTTCGAATATTAAATTCCCATCAGTGATGTTTCCAGCCAAAGTACTTTTTAATAAGCTGCCTAAAGGAACCTTTTATCATTTAGAATAAAAGAAGCATACTCGTGCTTTGAAGCAAACATAATCAACTATGTTCTAATTCAGATTTAAAAAAAAAGATTATTACTATGATTATTGCATCCTTGCAACACTTGATTTTTAAAACAAGAATATGTATTGAACAAATGTGATAGGTTTTATTTTCATCGTTGTATTGACTGTATTATTCCTTTCTGTTTATATAAAGGTAAAGGTAAAGGTAGGGTTTATAGTCTCGTTCGCCTAAGCCTCACGCGACTTCCACAATTACCTCCCTGGCGAGACCTGTACAATCCAGTGCAATCTCAACTCCCTTATGAGTATACAAGCAGAGCTGCCGTTCAATATAATGGGAATATGGAAAGGGTTTGTAAAAAACAAACTTAAAATGATACTCTTCTTTAAAATCAGGACTTAATTGAAAAGATTATCACGAGTTATTGGGACGATTAGCATGTAACATTGTGTCAAAACTCATCATGAAACTCGCATGACAAGAAGGTTAAAAAGACATGAACAAAACAATTACAGATAAAGATTTTGAGCCAAGAAAAATCTACAGTAA
This sequence comes from Pinctada imbricata, assembly GCA_033119305.1. Taxonomy (NCBI): domain Eukaryota; kingdom Metazoa; phylum Mollusca; class Bivalvia; order Pterioida; family Pteriidae; genus Pinctada; species Pinctada imbricata. The sequence continues at coordinate 852,129 of VSWD01000002.1, forward strand.
TTCAAACTGTATGACCATATTGAAACCTATGTAATGCTTTATTCGGAATAAGATTGAACAGAATTTCATAAAGATCATATTTAAACCAAGTCAAATCTTCTTATCGGTAAATTATTTGAAAGAGATCATTCCTGATCATATTGATACCACTATTGATGACAAATATGGATAATGACCATATCCCTGCATACAGCACAAAATCGATAATTCAGGAAAATCAGAAACCGAAGGCATACAAAATCAGGACAAAACAGGAACCAAAGCAAACAAACAAAAGCCTCCACCACATGAAAAGAAGCGAACCCTCGACATGGGAGTAAGACCAGGTGCCCAGGAAAAGTCAGTTTCTCAGAAGATACTGTAAATTTGGAAAATTTCGCGTGGGATCATTTTTGCGCTTTTAGCGATTGTATTATACTCGCGAAAATAACCCCGCGTGAAATGTACAACTAGCACCGAGGACTATAAAGAATACTCTCAAGTTCGCCAACATTACCCCCACGCATACTTTTTAAGTTGACATTTCGCGAATATTTCCCCCAGCGAAAATAACCACGTTTACATTATATTATGTGATATCGAAAATAATAATAATAATTAAAAAAGTCAGAGGCAGAGAGTGAAAGGAATTTTATTTGTTTTGTATGGCATTTACTTTCCTTAATGTATCTTTTTGAAACTTTCATTAAAGGGATTCATTGCTTCATTTTTCTCTTTCTTCTTCATAAAAAAATTCTGACTATTCATGTGTAGTGCACTCAATTATTTAATGTTAATACTCGATATTGATTACTGTCTTTGAAGCTCAACAGTACGATTTATTTAGTGCTCAAGAGTCATACAATCCACATGAAAGACATTGACCTTTTAATTCTTTTCGTTAATCTCCAATAATGCACATGACTCTAAATGCACTATGAATTTTGAAGTGGTTTTAAGTAAAATGATCGAGAAGAATCAAACAAGTCATTCACATCGACCTTTCAGCGGTTAAAGCCTCTAAAAGTGACAGATGATGGATGTTGACTTAAACTCTTAAGGGTTTACTAAACATCAAATCGATGCATTAGGAAAATCTCGATTATTACAAAAAGTGGGAAATGTTTTAACAAAACAACCATATTATTGGGTGAAATGATATACATCATATGTTTTTCTCTAAAATTATAGTTTGTACTTAGATGTATCGTGAACACCAGCATGGGCGGATCCGGGATTTTTTTCCAGGAGAGGTCCTAAAATTCATTGGTGCTATTTTTTTTTGAAAAACAGAAGAAAAAAAGATGAATAAAAAAAATAATAATAAATAATTCTTGAATTTCCACCACGTTGTGTGTAAAATAGTCTGGCGAGCCTTAGCGGGCCAGCAAAAATTTGTCAAGAGTTTGAATAAAAAGGTCAAACAATATCACCATTTGTTTTCTCTATTCCTGTATTTTTTTCAGTTAATTACCCTAAGCTTGTTTATTGAGAAAGGTGTAATGTATAATGGTTGCTAAGGTAAGCATCATTTGAAATTGACATGTACGTAATAAGATCTGGCGAGCGTAAGCGAACCCGGGAAAACTTTGAAATGTGGACCAAAAAATTAATAAGAATTAAAGATTTTCAATACAAATCATGTTATTTTTCAGATACTATGACAACAAAAGGGGAATGGGGACTTCATCTTATGAAATATGTATATTTACAAGCTTTATCAAACTATGCTTCGAAAATTCCAGGAGGGGGGGGGGGGTCCGGACCCGCGATCCCCCTCTGGATCCACGCTTGCACCAGTATGAATAATGTTGCCTATTTTTAGAAAATAAGAACACATTGAAAACGTGCTTTAACAATAAAATTTGTACACAATTACCCTTTTTAATTCCTTCCCGAGGGCAAGTTGTTTCAAAATTATTTGAAAATATTTGACAAAAAGAGAAATCCAAGTCAGAAGTAAGCAACTCTATGAAATATGTGTACACCTGTATGTGTACCTGTTCAATGCACGATTTACGATTCGATCCAACGGGTATTTAATGGACAAGAGTGTTCGAATCTAAAGTACATATGTGAAAGAGGGGTATGTATTTAAAGTGACAAAACTTATCCCAAATTTTAATTGCCAAAGATTACCCAAAATCAACTTGCCCTCAGGAAAGAATTAATAATATAACTTCTCTATGTAAAATTTGTGCCAATTGATATCGTTTTCGGAGTGCTGTATTTTTTACAAAAAGTGTGGTAGAATTAATGCCTGTGTACACATAATAAAAAAAGCAAAATAATCAAATTTATAGCAAAATACATATTTAAGTATCATCCTATCAATAACTGATATTTACTTAATAAAGTATTTACGCACTTTTAGACTTTTAGAGGCTACGTGCGCTACGTTTTTCTGAAGACGCAAGGAAGGAAGTGGCAAGAGTACAGAAGGAGTGCGTCACGCACGTCACACGCACGGTTATATTGATGGTTACATGCATCATACACGGAGCGCAAAAAAGTAAGTGCGCTGCACGTACTTACGACTTGCGTGCAACTTGCTTTCCACGTACTTTCTCCGTACGTCTTCTACATTATTATAAGGATGTCAATTTGACACGTACTGCTAAAGCACGAAGTCCTCACTTCCTTGCGTCGAAGGTACGTTGCACGTACTTGCAACGTACTTGCAACGCGCGTGTCGTACATCTTGTTGAATTCTTAAAAAGCACGCAGACAGCACGCAGCGAAAGTTCTGTATGCACTAAAACTGCTACGTCCTGTCTGCGTGTTCCCAAATCCGCAAGGAGGACGTACGGGACACGTACTGACAACGCACGGACACCGTACGGATACCAAACGTTTGCCTACGTTTTTGCACGCAGATAGCGCGTACGTGCACGTATGGCGGGTTGTGACCACCGCTTAACAGTTATTCAGTCTCAAAGTCGAGAAGACAAGGCCAAATCGTGAGAATTCCCATCGGAACGGTTGCGAACCCCGGAATGAACAACATTCCGAAGTGAGACCAGGTGCGCGGGGAGAGTCATCGTCTCCTGATTACATGCAACACCCATCGCGAAACCTATCGCAACAATTCTATTTTTTATTCATGAAAGAAAAGAAATATCGATGTATGAATTATACTATTCCTTTCTGTTTAAAATAACGAAAATATTAGATCTTGTGAATAGATCTTCTAATGAAATGGCACTAAGGGAATAAAATTGATAGGGTAGATAATAACGACTTATGGAACTATTGGCATTGTGCCTAAAATCATCGTTTTTATCATTATATTTTCATATTCATACGAATGACAAATATGGATAACGACCATATCCCTATACATAGTACAGAATCGATAATTCAGAAAATCAAAAAACCGACGGCATACAAATTCAGGATAAAACAGGAACCAAAGCAAATAAACAAAAACCTCCACCACATGAAAAGAAACGAACTCCCAATATGGGAGCGAGACCAGGTGCCCAGGAAGAGTAGGCATCTCCTGCTTGCATGCAATACCCGTCACTTCAATTAGTTATCCATTGAACTCGTTGGTTTGTCCAGTCTTTCATATGGAGTGTTTTGATACCTCCTACAGTGTTTTGTCTTCTTTCTCCCTTTGGTGCTTGCTTTGTTCTTCTGCTGTTGTTGCTTCCTTCTATACACTTTCGCTCTCACGGTTCGCTCCTCGTATTGTTTTCTGTCTATTTCACAGCATTTCCCCGAGGGCACATGTAGCCAAGTTCGATCTACTTCGGTTGATCATCTCTTCAACGCATGCTGAAAATTTATCTGTTCTTACATGATGCGACTTGTGTTGCATGCAAGCAGAAGATGCTGACTCTTCCTGGGCACCTGGTCTCACTCCCATATCGGGAGTTTGCTTCTTTTCGTGTGGTGGAGGTTTTTGTTTGTTTGCTTTGGTTCCTGTTTTATCCTGATTCTGAATTATCGATATTTGTCATGCTATCAAATTTGAAGACGCTTAACATTGTAAAATTTTCTGAGTAGATATTTGAGTGTAGTTTTGTTTGTTTTGTTTTTCCATATTTATTGTTTTTAAAACTTTACACTGTATCCTCTATGAAAAATAAATGTTTTCTTGGTTAGTACATGTTCCCAAAATGTCATCTTTCGGGTTAAAGCACATGTTTTTTCAAGTCCGTCCCTTCTAATTATCATGATAATTGTTTGATATATTTTTCAATATTTTTTATACATTGCCTTTCTATTCATAACCTTTTTAGTTACATTTTTGTGTGTTGTTCAATCTACATGTATTCATGACAAATATGAATAATAACAATATCCCTGTATACATATCACCAAGTAACATTCAAATATGTGCTCACAAGAGGGCATAAATATAACTCTCATTCTCAAAGAGGACACACTAAATTGTTTATCCTGAATGTTATATAATTAGTGCATCATATGATAAATCCTTGGAATTCCATTGGTTGAGCACGCGGGGACTATGAGAGAATAGTGCCCGGCGACCGGGCACTATTGCTTTTTACTTTACAGAGTTACGTCGCTTGGAGAGTAATGCGCTATAAATAGGTGTCGCCACTTTCCGTGTAAATAATCTGAATTGCTTAGTCTATCCTTTCAAAATGCTATCGAGGTCATGTGATGCACTAAAGCTATTAATGCATAGTGTTGCTTTTAAAAGGTAAATAGTGCCCTCACTGACGCTCGGGCACTATTCCTTCCAAAAGCAACACTATGAGAGAATAGTACCCACACAAACGGGCATTAATAGGTAAATAGTGATCTAGCATGCAAACAGGAAACGCTTACTCTCATCGGGCACCTGGTCTAACGAGTTCACAACTGTTCCAATGAAATTCTTATGAATGTCAAATTTAATAGCATCATTTAAGAGCAGATAAATTCTCAGCATGGACCAGACATGAAATCCACTTACATTATCGACTTTGAGACTGAATAACTGATGGGTACTCGAAACCGACGGAGAGGAAATCCCCCCCCCCAAAAAAAATATGAATATATGAAGAGCATAATTCTGAACATGACCTAAAATGTATACCAATAAGCCAGCTGTGGACAAAGCTATACTATAAGGTGGTATTGCCAAGTTTCAAAATGATTTATCAAATTTTATAGTATCAGAAAAATTACAAATACATTTCATTTCAGCGCAGAAGCATAGTTATTCTCGAGGATTATTACTTCACCGTATACTGAGACATGACAAAATCTGTTGAATGGGAAAACGCAAAGCGCGGGTCTAGTGGGGCTTGGGTATCAAACCCCTTCACCTGGAATTTACCAAAAAGCCTGAATTTCCTATTTTTACGTATAATTCTTTTCAAAATCATAGCCCAGAGGCCCTATCATCCCCTAGAACAAATTCTAGATCCGCCCATGTACGATCCGAATCAGACTGAAAGGAATTATATTTGTTTTGTATGATATTTACTTTCTTTAATGTATCCTTTTTGAAACTTTCATAATTTTCCAATGAAAAAAGGATTTATTGTTTGCTTTTTCTCTTGATTTTTCATAAAATCATGTTTAATGCACTCAAGTTACTTTACGTTTAAACACGATATTGGCTGCTTTTTTATGCTCAACCGTACCGATATATTTAGTGCCAAAGGGCCATATATCAGCAAGACATTGACCTTTTAATTCCACTGACGCACGTGACTCTACATACTCTATGAATTTTAAAGTGGTTTTTCGTAAAATAATGGAGAAGAATCAAACAATTCTCAGTTTAAACTCTCTTAAAGTGACAGATGATGGATGTTGACTCGAAACCCTTAAGGTAGATATAAATAACATGTAACGTGAGATCGGGGATAATCGACGATGCATCATTTTCGAATAAAGGATAAGAATTTAATTTTACATTAGCAAGATCGTTATATTTATGCAGTTAGGTACAATTATTACATGTATCACCATACAGGGATTGGGACTCAATTTATTGCCAGGAACCTTTTGCCATTTAGGAAAAATTCAGCATACTCGTGCTTCGAAGCAAACATAATCAGCTATTATCTAATTTAGGATTCGGACTCAATTTATTTTGTAAAAAAATAATTCATTACTATGATAATTGCATCCTTGCAACACTTGATTTTTAAATCAAGAAGAGATATTGGCCTGGACATGAATAGAAGAAATGGTTTTATTTTTATCTTAAACGATCTTAAAATGATACTTGAGTGAGGAGGTTGTTTTACACCACAAATGCCTCTGGGTAATCGGAAAAGTGGGAGGGTTGTGCGCACGTAATCCAGGAAACCACACCTTCTGCTATTTCCGTGGCAGATGGCCGTCCTAAGTCGGCACCGGTTGCCCATTGGCCTCGTTGGTTTATGTATAGTCCTTTGTGTGTGATGTTTCTGTGTTCTGCGTTGACGTTCCTTGTCCCTTATGCGTCTCTTTCTGTGCTTGTCTGCTTTGTGTTTTTGCAATGGGTGTATTGGGGTTTTGCTGTGGGTGCTGCAGCCTGGTGTTGTTGGAGATTCCCTCCTTTGTCTTTTTTAACTCAGGACTTTATTGAAAAGATTATCACGAGTTATTGGGACGATTAGCATGTAACATTGTGTCAAAAATCATCATGAGATTCGCATTGATAAGAAGGTAGATAAGACATAAATAAACAAGATAATTACTGATAAAGACTTTGTACAGTAATTCAAACTGTATGACCATATTGAAACCAATGCAATGCTTTATTCGGAATAACATTTAACAGAAATTCATACAGATCATATTTAAACAATGTCAAATCTTCTTATCGGTAAATTATTTGAAAGAGATCAAACCTCAATATTGATACTGTAAACTTGGACATTTCGCGTGGGATTATTTTTGCGCTTTCAACGATTGTATTATATTCGCGAAAATAACCCCGCGTGAAAATTACAACCAGCACTGAGGACTAAAAGGGAATACTCTCAAGTTCGCCAAAATTACCCACACGTGTATTGTTTTAATTGATATTCGCGAATATTTCCCCCAGCGAAAATAACCAAGTTTACCGTATAATATCTGATATCGAATATAATGATAACAATAAAAAGTCAGAGGCAGAGAGTAAAAGGAATTTTATTTGTTTTGTATGGCATTTACTTTCTTTAATGTATTCTTTTGAAACTTTCATTAAAGGGATTCATTGCTGTATTTTTCTGTTTATTCTTAATAAAAAAAATTCAAACTATTCATGTTTAATGCACTCAAGTTATTTAACGTTAAAAACTCGATATTGATTACTGTCTTTGAAGCTCAACCGTTACGATTTATTTAGTGCTCAAGAGTCATACTATCTACATGAAAGGCAGACATTGACCTTTTAATTCTTTTCGTCAATCTCCACTGATGCACATGACTCTACATAGTCTATGAATTTTGAAGTGGTTTTATGTAAAGTGATCGAGAAGAATTAAACATTCACATCGACCGATCAGTTGTTAAAGCCTGTAAAAGTGACTGTTGATGGATGTTGACTGAAACTCTTAAGGTATATATAAATATCCTTTAACGGGATATCAGATATATTCAACCATATATATGTGATCCGAATGAAAGATTAAGAATTTAATTTTACACAGCCAGATCCTGATATGAATGAGATAAAGAAGATCCTGAAACAATCTCAACAGCACTCACAATAGAGCACAAAATTGAGCATCGACGGACCTCTAGCAAGCTAGAGGTGGGACCAGGTGCCCGGGAGGAGTAAGCATCCCCTGTTTGGCAAGTCGCACCCGCCGTATGTAGTTACTAGTAGGTACAATAAATATATCCATACTTGGATTAGGACTCAAATTATTGCCAGGAACCTTTTGTCATTTAGAAAATAAAACGCACTCGTGCCATAAAGCAAATATAATCAACTTATGTTTTATCTTAAAATGTATCATGACCCCAAACCTTTTTGTGTATTCGCGCTTGAATTCATTCGAATATTTCTAAACAAATGAATACATATTGTTGTATACATCATCGCGTAAAACATACCGTCACTCTTAAAGACGTATTTTCTTTTGCAGCGTGGAGCAATTATACTCGTTCCCCGTGACTGGATGTTTGTTAAGTGTATTAATACTTCTTTCAAGCACTGTCGCCTGAACGAAGCTTTGTGTTGGCCCTTATCAAATTGACATTATAAAATATATATTATTTTGCTATTTCGGAAACTTGTCATTTCATCGAAAAGTATTATCGAAATTAGAGGAAGATAATATCGTAGCGGGATCCCTCTAATGCTATTTTGAACATAGATTTTATTTGGATTGCTACTGAATCGACCCTACAGGAAATTTGGAGCCGCACATTCTCCGTAAAGTAAATGCGAAAATTTAATCAATAAAATAAAACAAGAGGGCGCTACGATGAAATGAATTTGTGAAGTTCGTGAAAAGCACGTGGGAAACATCACTGATGAGGATTTTATATCCGAAACACGTGTCTGGTGCATACTAGATTCGTTTGAAATTTTCTCCAAGAAGGTATGGAGTTGGAAAACTTCCGTATTCTTAAACATGATCGTTCTTGAAGGATTTTATTTAATGGATGTTGGGGGGAAATCAAATTAATAGATTAAATGTAAAAAATTCGTTCTATTTTTTTTTTCTTAATCCATTAATACAAAAAAGAAATATCGATGTATCGACTACATTTATTCGTTCCTATGTGAAATAACGAGAATATGAAAAACTTCAAGTGTTCAGGTGAATCATCTAAAATGGTACTGAGGGAATAAAGTTTATAGCATAGATTATAACGAGTTATTGGAACTATTAGCATGTAACATTCTGTATAAATCGTCAGGCGACTCACATTTACAAGTAAAGGTAACGAAGGGCAAAGCATCCTTTCAACAAGAACAAAAATTACAGTAATGCAAACTGTATGACCAAATTGAAACCAATGCTATTTTTTGTGGAATTGTTACATATTCTTAGCAAGGTTTCCTTTTCTTTTTCCAGGACAGATAGTTGGTTTCCTAGCCATTGATCCTAACGGTTTATGTTCCCAGATATTGGACATCGACTGTATTACTACACTCCTGTTGAGACAAATGAGATTGTCTGTGGCACAAATCATGTAGAGTATCCAAACTTGTAAGAACAGATTTATTCATATCCATTCGCATGTAATCCGGATATCTGCACCATTTGCTTATAAAGTGGCACATGGCTGTCCTAAGTCGGTACTGGTTAGGGTCTCGTTGGTTTATGTCTGGTCCCTCTTCTCATTGATTAAAGGAGAGGATCTCCATCAAGACCCGGCTGAAGCACCAACAGCAAAACATCAAAACACCCCATATGAAAACACAACGAAGACATTTACAATAAGAGACTCAAAAGGGACAAGGAACAGCAAACACGACATCAAAACTGTCCACACAAAAACCAAAGTGCTGACTTAGGACAGTCATCTGCAACATAACTAGAAAATTGTGCGGTTATCCGGATTACATGTCGTCTCTGTTGCTTTGTCCTCCTTATCTCTTCACAGTCTCTTGTAGTGCTTGTCTTCTCTCTGCTTTCGCATTTGTGTTTTTCGCTGTTATCGCTGCAACCAAGTCCTGTTTAACGACCCCATCCTACCTTGATTAATTTACTTATTTTCGGGTTTCGCTGTTATCGCTCCAACAGAGCCCTGTTTAACGACCCCATCCTACCTTGATTAATTTACTTATTTTCGGGTTTCGCTGTTATCGCTCCAACAGAGCCCTGTTTAACGACCCCATCCTACCTTGATTAATTTACTTATTTTCGGGTTTCGCTGTTATCGCTGCAACAGAGCCCTGTTTAACGACCCCATCCTACCATGTTTAATTTACTTATTTTCGGGTTTTTCGCTGTTATCGCTGCAACAGAGTCCTGTTTAAGGATCCCATTCTACTCTGATTAATTTTTTTTTTACTAATTTTCATTTCTTTTTCAATTATTTGCTAAAGCTAGAAGCGACATCAGACAAAACAATTCAATTTCAAGATTGATTTATAGTATGTTTACCATTCTGTTAGATTGGATCCGTCGATTGTTCTTAGAATTGGCCTTTTATATAGCAAAATAGCTGATAGTATCAATTTAGCCTTATGTGATAGGAATCCTAGTCGACTTTTATCAAAGAGAGTTTATTGATAGTTTATTTTTTATCCTTCCAACTTCCTTGTTTCAATTGACAGCTCTAAGGTAAAGTAATTAACATTTGCTTTTCGCATATGGATTCACCTTTGATATAAAAATCTCCTTTTAAATTTTATTCCGCAAAAAGAATTGTACGGAAGCCAATTGGCTTCACAGCAAAAATGAATTTCTTGCGTATATATACGCGATAATATTTTTTTTTTCTGTGAAGCCAATGGGCTTCCAAAGAATAGACTACACTAAGTGGGAAACTTTACTTATGCAATTATTCTTACAATCGAAAAGAAGAATATCATAAAATGTCCGATTATACAAGGAAGGAAGTACAAGCATTTCCTGCTTACAATATTGTGGAAAGGTTCCAACTCTATACCTTCTTGAAGAAAATTTCAAACCAATTTTCATGCACCAGACTCAAACGCCATAGTAAAATTTGAGAAGATTTGAGATTTGTATGTAGGGTCGAATGACTGTTCAATGATTTTTCAAAATATTTTCAAAATTATTTATTTTTAAGATAGAATATTCCTGAGTTGTTCCCGAGAATATAGTTTGTCTTCTACACTGACTAGAAATATATTTGTAAATAAAGCCTATATTGGCACCATTCCCATCCTGAATGTTGATACTGTCACTAAATCTAAAAACTTCAAACACTATATGGAGTATCTCCATAAAGACATGTATCCTTCCTTAGCTTGCTCTTTGACATACATTATTGGTTACATGTATACTTAGAAATATTCACTACGGTATTTGCATTCCCTCCATTTTGGCCTAGAGCATCACTGATGGGATGTAATCTATTAAAATGCGCATACGGTTTTACTTTTATTAGTGAGTGAACCCAAAACCCAAATTAGTAATCAATGTGCGTATAAAATGAATAAAAAATACAGAAACAAGGCAACCAAAAATTCTGCAAAGGAGAATTTAATCAGTGAATCAGTTAATGAGAAAAGAGGTGTGCACGGGAAGAGGAAGCATCTTCTGCTGCGAAATATTACAATAGCAGTATATTGATTTAAATTCATTCTTAGAATGTGATTATTAAATAGTTGTTAATATAATTCCAGCTGTGAGTTCAGTAGAGCAAGATGTCTGGATCATAACATTGATATTCAGAGGATAGGGAGTTGTTCTCATCTAACCATTTCATCATCTAAAACAACGTCCATCCCTTCTGGAGGAAATACATCACAAAATCCAACTACAAGGTCAAAACCATAAAATTAACGTTCTTTTCATCATCATCATCATCATCATCATCATCATCATCATCCTTCTTACGTTTCAATTAAGTCCACTTACACTTGCAGTTACTAATTTGATAAAAATTTAAACGCTATCTGTAACAGATAACCCACTTTCATGCCCTGCCAATATAACCTATTCCTTAGTTTGAAATAATGTCATATTTCAAGATAAACACCTATTCAGACATCTCAAAGAAAAAGCCATGTCTAGAATACTACTTTTTCTTATCATCCAATCTTTGCTTTTTGGACACCTTTTTGCCAGTTTACCGATGACAAACAATGAATCAGAACTACAAGTAATGAAGCAGGAGATAGCCAACCTGAAGTTGCAAGTAGGAAAATTGACGTCAACCGTTACACAGATGAAAGCACAGTCAGGTAAGTGTAATCTACTCTCTGGAAACGGAGTTCTTAATCTCGTGACGTAACCATTTTTCCATTTTTTATCTTAGGCAAACAGGCTTGGAGCTGCTGTAAAACATAAGAAACATTCTATATTTATGAATTTACTAAGCATTTTCGTGGGTAAAAAAATAATTACAAAACCAAAGTGTATCCAAAGTATATTCTATAAGGCACTCAAATTTACCCCCCCCCCCAAAAAAAAATCATCAACCTGGACATTGAGAAAAAAGAACAGCAATATTAGAATGATCAAAAAGTTAAGACATGGTTTCCATTGTATCGAAACTATATATGTAAAACAGTAGGTATTTTTTTGTCTCTGTACATCATATACACCTTCATTACGAAAATCACGTATTATAGTATTAGATTCTATTAATATTTTGTAGCCGCTCATGCTAATACAACGAGGACGTATTCGTTCTATGCATATTCCACTCAAACACAATACCTGGGAGCTCAACAGCCTATAATGTTCGACTACACAGAAACAAATATCGGAAACTGTTTTAACATACAAACAGGAAGATTCAAAGCCCCGGTACGAGGACTGTACTTCTTTTCCGGAAACATCATGGCGGAACCAGGTCATTATTTACACATTGAGGTCGTGAAAAATGGACGGCGCGTGTCAAGCATCTTTGCCGGTAAAAGTGCGGGAACATTCGATAACAACACCGGAAATGCCGTCATAAATCTATTATTACAAGCTGGTGACGAAGTATGGATCCGGGATCAGAATGACCAGAATGGCGTTGCTGTTGTCAGTAGAACGTATGCTATGTTCTCAGGATTTCTAATCAGTCAAAATGTTTGAGAAATACAAAAGCCCATTTTTTTTTCAATATTCAATAAATATGGAATATACATGTTAACTTGGTTGGTTTTAATTTCAAGTGAAAATTGGACATGCTCGGCCTCCAAAAAAAAGAAATATAAACAAAAAACAAAAAACAAAAACAAAAACAAAAACAAAAACAAAACAAACAAAATACGAAACAAAAACGAAAAAAAAAAAAAACAAACAAACAAACAAACAATAAAAACAAAGGCAAATGCTAAATCGAGAGCACGCCTTGAGTGCTCATTTTGTCCCTTTGGTGTCTCTTGTTGTGCCTATACCGGTATCCTCTTGTGTTTTCGCGTTTGGGTGTTTTGATGTGTTGCGGTTGGAGTTAACGCATTCTATTCGATAAATGCACTTTCTGTATGTTGCATACCCGTAATAAAACACAAATTTTGACATTTATTCTACATATGCACCACAATTGTCAGTATAATTCTTGTTTTCTGAAATAATGTTTTTCCTGGAAACAATGTGACATCAAAATTTAGGTCGCCGCGGATTCAGTTTGCAGGCTAGAACAGCCACTGTGATATGTTTATGTAGAGTTTATGCAATGCAAAGTCACGAACGTTTACATGCAAAATGCAACATGTTCCTTTCAATAGTTTCGTCTCAAGGATTAACAATGGTTGATATATACTTTTTTTTGTATATGGATCTCAAATGAATTTTCATTTCATACGAGTTGTGTTTTATATCCCCGAGCCTTGGCGAGGGGATATATAACGCACAACGAGTTTCATAATACATCGTATGAAATGAAAATTCATATGAGCTTCTTTTTATCACATGATTTTGCATAAACATGTGTATTTCTAACGTGAAATTAACGTTTCCTAGAACTTCAGAGGCGAACCACGCCGTGATCTAGAAGTTGTCTGCTACGCCATGAGAAGTAGTTTCCCCATCGCATAGATATTCTGTGCGTAAGAGAAAAGTATTTTAATTTTGAATAGTATTTTAATGCAAGAATTAATTCAACAACAACAATTTTAATTATTGATATTGACTCTGGGTCTGAATTTAACAGTTGACCGATGTTTGAAAGGTCATATTTGTCAAGTGATTAGGTTCCAAACTTGACCAATCGCATTCAAGCAGAGCGATATGTAACGTGTTATCATATCATATATTTATGAAATGGCTTTATGAAACTGTATAACGGGTGTATCATGTGATAAATTAATTTATGGAATAACGGGTTTTCCTCCTTGTCCTGTAGTAATTGTGCTTGCAAACCGGTTCACCCTACTTTATTATTCATTCGCAGATTAAGATTTTTGTCTTCTGTTTCGAATCTCGAGCATCACTGCATCATTTATCTTTATACAAAAATGCAAAAATTTAAAGAATATTTTTAGAATTTTTTCATGTGAAAATTGACATTTTTGGGGGAAAATTGCAAAAATTAATAAAACAAATATTTAACTGGAAAACTTACTTGCACTGATGGGAGTTTGATTATTCTTTAAATTTTCAAAACAATCGAACAACAATCTTTACTCTTTTAAAAACAAGAGAAAAGTATAAGGTGGGTACTAATTACTAGAAATATACATAGAAAACATAAAACCTTTGACATCAAAGAAAATTTCCAAAATGTTGCACTTTCCGAACGACTTATATCTTTTAATTAATTTGGCTTTCGACGGGGGCACTCCCTGAACAGATACAATTTCTTAGCGTGGGACGATACGGATCTTTTGGAATAAAGCAGACAGGATATGTATTTGCAGATTTATTTCTGACATAGTTTATCATGACCTTAAACGGAACAAACCCTGGCATAGTCCTTAAGGAGTGAATTATTCCCCATATATAACACCTTAGCAAGTCCTTGAGGTACTCTTTTGGTATTTTTTTTCCTCATTTCATAATGATTTTTGTAAGTACCAAAGTTCTGCTATTGTTTGTCGGCATGCTGGTATATGGGGAAGGTCTGGAAAAATCATTCAAGTGTGAAGACGAAATAAGGAGGCTGGCCGAAGAAATGTCGGAGATGAAATCACATTGCAGAAGACAAGTAAGATTCAAGCGTGTTCGATTGAAAGGATAGACACCAATCAATTAAATTATAAAGATAGAAAGATTCGTAAAGGCACAGTATTTTTTGGAACAAATATGGTATATTCAATGTTAAACGTCTTCAAATTCAATAACATCATTTTTAAAAGAACAGATACATTTTCAGCATGGACCAGACATCATGTGATAAGAAAGAAAAACACATCGTGATATATGTGGCGAATTTTACTTCACAGTTTATTTTAATGAGAAAATATAAGAATCTTCAATGGCCTTCTTTTAACAATATTTTGGTTCCACTTAAGGGTTCTCAAAATCGTGTAAACCCGGGTTCGCAATATGTAGAGATTTCCAGACCATGTACGAATTTTACTATCTTAAATTGAAAGATAATAGACAAAAATCAAGTTTATTCTCTCGCAACATTCTTCGATATTTGAAGTCAGTGCGTCCGTAAATGGAATACTCTATAAGAAGTTATACAGCAAAACTTAGGCTTTTTTACCAAGGAACACTAGATAGAAATGGGTGTTGCATGCAAGTAGGAGATGCTCACTCTTCCTTGGCACCTGATCTCTTCATACAGTCATTCTTTTTATTTCTGTTTCTTTGCCTTAGTTCTGGTTTTATCCTGGTTTTGCATGCCCTTGGTTAGATGATTTTTCGATTAGTTAACGATTTTATACTTCTTTATAGGGATATGTTTATTTTTTCCATATTTGTCATTTGCACTTTTTTCGACATTCTATTGTCACGTCGCCGTTAGTTTCTTGTTCCTAGAGCTAAAATCATGTTGTCGAAATCATGTTCACAATTAAATTAGTCGCGTCACGTAACATGAAAGAAAAGTCAAATATGACACTAAAGATGGGAATTACTGTCATCAGTGGTACTTCAAGCCAAAGTGATTTTCAGAAACAGCCAACATTTTTTATAAATGCCTTCTAGATTAATATTTTTATATTGTGATTATCTAAATTGCATTGAGACTCAGAAGCATACTGATTAAAATCAAATCTATGACAAAAAGGTCACTGAAAGAATAGTGCTGTGATGTTTACCACCTTTAATTTCGATGATATTTTATCATAAAGTGACAAGATTTAAAATGAGTTAAAGAAGATCCTGACGACAATCTCAACAGCACTCACAATAGAGCACGAAAATGAGCATCGACGGACCCCTAGCAAGCTAGAGGGACCAGGTGCCCGGGAGGAGTAATTATCCCCTGCTGGCTAGCCGCACTGGCCATCGATGTTCAAGTAGTGATGAAATATATGATGTCAACGACCAAAACAAAGTGTATTTCAGGTGACAGAGCTGTAAAGAAAATCCATCGCGGGGAATGTATCTAATTTCTCCATGCTAAAAAAGAAAATATAATAATTAGAAAAGACGTAAGTGTAGTTAATATAAAAATTAAAGTGTACCAACTAGTTTTCTTCTTGAATAACATTCCAAATCAGTTTCAATGCACCAGACAATTGTTCCGGAAAGTAAATCCCCATCAGTAGGTATGAGACAAATCAATGAACACTTCTGTTTGTAGGAAGCACATACAAGTGATGGAAAACCGTGCAACAAAACGTATATAATTAACAGTCTCTCTCTCTCTATCTTTCTCTCATTCATAATACTGAAAAGAAGGGTTGAACGACTATATTTTTCACGCCTTTTGATAGAAATAAGCAAGCATATTGCAAACCTTTCTTAATTTTGAAATTTGATCTAAATACTAGAAAGAGGGCTGAATGATATGCTATGAGCCTCGTATTGATGGATTTGAATTTTATCAGACAGTTTGCATTTTCTATCCCATTCAGTATCTTTACACTTTTGTCACCGGTGTGTAAGGACCTCAGAACTCCTTATCTTTACTGGTCAGAAAACCATCCACTGCAAGTATGACTTATTCATCGGACTGAAAGTGGATGCCAGAAATAGCTTCTTTCAGTTTTGGGAATAGATGAAAGTCTAATGGAGCAAGATCAGATGAATAAGGCGGATGCTCAATCAAATTAAAGCGACAAACATGAATGACTTGCGAACAGGAGCATTGCCCTGGTGGAACAGCACACCTTTAACTAGTGAGCTTTCCGCGGCGCTTAAGTTTAATATTTCCCGTAACTGTGTCAGAAGTGAAGCATAGTTTGTGCCATGGTTGTTTGTCCTATTGGCAGAATACGTTCAACCCACACAACCGAGGCTCACAACATATCAATCAGCCCTCGTATGAATTGTACATAATGGCTGATTTCATTTTCCTCTGCCCATCGTAATCCCTTTGTTTTTTAATTCTGGGAGTGAGTGAAATAAAAGACAAAACTTAAATCAGAATTGCAAGCTGGCTAACAAAAACAGGGGAAAAAGCAAAACAAAGCCAGGAAACCATTCTGCAAACCATCAACATTGTATTCCCAAGGTAGTAAGGCAAACATCGAACATTTTGTAAGCCTTTTGACTGTGCGTCTTTGGACTCTGATTTTGGGTTTGTGCTTGACTTTGTATCACTGATTGTGTTATTTATTAACAATGTTTAGGATAATCTCCAGTTCCACCTATAGCTTTTGTCGCAGTCACATCTAAGTAGGAGGTACTGGGGGACTACCAGACATTCACATCTAAGTAGGAGGTACTGGGGGACTACCAGACAGTCACATCTAAGTAGGAGGTACTGGGGGACTACCAGACAGTCACATCTAAGTAGGAGGTACTGGGGGACTACCAGACAGTCACATCTAAGTAGGAGGTACTGAGGGACTACCAGACAGTCACATCTAAGTAGGAGGTACTGGGGGACTACCAGACAGTCACATCTAAGTAGGAGGTACGGGGGGGACTGTCTGGTAGGAGGTACTGGGGGACTACCAGACAGTCACATCTAAGTAGGAGGTACTGGGGGACTACCAGACAGTCACATCTAAGTAGGAGGTACTGGGGGACTACCAGACAGTCACATCTAAGTAGGAGGTACTGGGGGACTACCAGACATTCACATCTAAGTAGGAGGTACTGGGGGACTACCAGACAGTCACATCTAAGTAGGAGATACTGGGGGACTACCAGACAGTCACATCTAAGTAGGAGGTACTGGGGGAGTACCAGACAGTCACATCTAAGTAGGAGGTACTGGGGGAGTACCAGACAGTCACATCTAAGTAGGAGG
The DNA here is from genome assembly GCA_033119305.1 of Pinctada imbricata. Lineage (NCBI taxonomy): Eukaryota > Metazoa > Mollusca > Bivalvia > Pterioida > Pteriidae > Pinctada > Pinctada imbricata. The sequence goes on from VSWD01000002.1 coordinate 869,952, forward strand.
TACTGGGGGACTACCAGACAGTCACATCTCAGGAGGAGGTACTGGGGGACTACCAGACAGTCACATCTAAGTAGGAGGTACTGGGGGACTACCAGACAGTCACATCTCAGGAGGAGGTACTGGGAGACTACCAGACAGTCACATCTAAGTAGGAGGTACTGGGGGACTACCAGACAGTCACATCTAAGTAGGAGGTACTGGGGGACTACCAGACAGTCACATCTCAGGAGGAGGTACTGGGGGACTACCAGACAGTCACATCTAAGTAGGAGGTACTGGGGGACTACCAGACAGTCTCATCTCAGGAGGAGGTACTGGGGGACTACCAGACAGTCATATTTGACAACGTAACAACTAACGAAGGATCGGCATATGACCATTTTGACGGTCAATTTACAGCTCCCATATCTGGTCTTTAATTCTTTTCGTCCAGTATCATGGCATATCCGGGGCACAATATACATGCTGAAATGATACGAAACGCTGTTAATTTGGTCTATATCTTTGCTGCTTAGGGAGCGTATGGCCTGGAAGATGATACTGGAACAGCTGTCCTGAATGTAGTGTTGCAAAAAAGTGATAGGGTATGGGTACGACATAGAAGGGATCCGGGATACGCTGCTTTCCTGGAACTTTATTATTCCACTTTTTCTGGTTTCCTTATACAAGAAATGTAAAAATGGAGCATTAGATCTCCTTCATCGCATTCTTGGCGTCTCTTATATTTTATCCTCATTAGGTTAAATTGATCAACATAAAAAGTACCGATCACTTCTTTAGTCTGAAAGTCGAGCTGAATTGAAACATCTTGGGTTGCTGCATCCACAGCAAAGCACCAAACACATGATGCGAAATAACAGAGTAGACAAGTACAGCAAGAGACGTAAAAGAGAAATACGACATAGATACATGGAACACAAAAAACTACAAATAAAACAAGGAGACCCATGGGTGATCTGATTTGAGAGAAAGGAGCGTATCTCCAACAACACTTGGTTTTAGCATCCACAGCAGGACCTCAAAGCACTCACTGCAAAAACACAAAGCAGACAAGCACAGAATGAGACGGAAATGTTACAATGAAAGAAACATCAAACACAAATGACTACACATAAATCAACGAGACCTATAGGCAATCGGTGCCGACTAAGGACGCCCATCTACCACGTCAGTAGCAGACGGTGTGATTATCCTGAATTACGTGCGCACAATCTTCCCACTCTTCCGATTACCCATAGATCTCGAAGAACGTATAATTGTGGAGTAAAAGAACCTTCTCACTAATAGATGATCACACACAAACAAGACAATAAAACGCAGGGGCCCAAGCAACACAGATGATTATGTAAATGGGTATAAAAACAGCTAGGCTCTGTCGGCTGTAGCGGTTCAAGTATGTAATTATCACCCGAGGAGTCCGACTGAAATTCAGATAGGACACGTTTCGTTTTCTGGACTGATGAGAATTCATGCATGGCTGTTAAGCAGAATCTGATCATATTTGTCCAGACGGCTCTCAGTGTTTCCTTTATCTTGTTTTCTTTTATAAGAAATGAAATTCGCATGAAAATTATTTCTTTTAGCAATGCCACTTGTAATGCATCGATCGAGAAATGCATACAAGCAAACATTTTCATTAAGTCGAGATTCGCACGTACAAATATATAAACCCACATCAAGAACTAAAATTCGAACTAACACAGTTACCGGTTTCTACTACAGTATAACAAGAGAGATAACTCCAAATTCAAACAAAATTTAACAGAAAAGAAGAGCGCAGTAGTACAATGTATTTCAAGAAAACAAGTTTACATCGCAGAAAATGTTTGGTACTGTAATTTTGGTACTGTACTGTAATTTTGATTTGTGTCATAATCAAAAGTGTTCTGTTTATACATGACATTAATTTTTACGTTCTTAAGAACAAAGCGCCTATATTCATAAAGCATAACTCTTTTAGGGAACATTTCTTTTTGATAAACTCTTATCAGAATTTCATTAACAAATGTCATAGAGTAGTTTTAAACTGCAGCATCTCTGTGCTCTGTGCCAAGATTCACAAAAATTCTTACGAAAATTTTCAAGAATTTTCGTAACTTTCATCATCAAATAAAACCTTAAAGTCTTTTTCAATGTAGATCATGTTTGTCTTTCTGATATAACTTTCATACCTTTTTTGGCATATTACATTGTTTAGATTTGAGGATCACTGACGAGGGTTGAGTACCCGAAACGTGCATGTCTGGTCCATGCTGCCAATCTGTTCTCAAATAATGCTATTCAATTTGAAGACGTTTAATTTCTACATACTGAATATGAATTCAGATACAAAACATCATGATGTTTAGTTTACAAGAGGAGCAAAGCGATCAAAAGTTACGAAAATTCCTAAGAAGGCTCGTTAGTACAATGTAGTGAGTTAAAACAAAAGGTCAACGTAGTTTATCGATTGATAGTTGTTTTTTTAAGAATTCAGTTGATTTGTATGAACCTCTAGCAAAATCTAGCTCATGGCCATTTGCCTCGGGCCACATTACACATCAGGTTTATCATAATAAGGTGTTGTCCTTGTTTATAATGAACTATTGTATAAATGAAACTACGGTGTTCCGTTGGGGACATCGCTTCTTCGTTTTTCCGCTTAAACGAATTGTGACGCGAAGGAACAAAATTAAATTTCGAGGAAATGTGTATGAAAAATTGTTACACAAGCGCATGTTTGAGAATCCCCATCCTTTCCCCCGTATATTCAATTCGAAATTTGAATCAAACACATGAATTAGGAAAGTTTATCTTACTGATGATTATTTCAAAATAATGGAATTAAAAAGTATTCAACTCTTCTCTTGAAATGCGCATTCTGGACAAAAAACTTTACTGCAATGCATCAGAAGCAAATTCCGTATATCAAAAATTTTTCGCGATTTTATAGTAAAATATGTGTCTTTATTTTCGCGAGTACAATTTTTCGCGATTTCTAAATTACAAGCAAATATATACATATGATGTTACTGATTTGTACTTTTCATTATTGAAGTTTAAGACAGGTTTAAGATAAGAGTAATATACACTCAATCCACTTCTGTGAAAGTAAAGCATGACGCATGTACGATTAGAACGTAATGTAAATGATAATACAAATTTATGTTGTGACTTATCAAACACATTTTTTCGCAAGAATAATTTTTCATGATTCCAAATCACTCACAAGTAAAGGGAAAATCAGTATCTCGCGAAATCCATTGTGTTGTATTTTCTCAAATTCGCATGCCATTCGATTGTGGTTCATAGAATCTGGTTTCGGCTTTTGTGTTTAACATTCATTCACGGATTCCACGATTTTATTACCTTTCAATTCGACAAAATATTCAGAACAAATGTACTGGCCAGCACTCCTAGTACATTTACAGTGTAATCCATATTTAGGTTTGATAAAGAATTTGTCAGGACATTATACTGTACTTCAGATTTGAAAGTAATCATTTGGAATGGATATATCACATATCATAGTGGTAACGATACTGACATCAGGGCTCACTAATGGGGAGGCACAAGAAGAACATTTCAACTGTAAAGCTGAGATCGAGAAGCTCACTGGAATTATAACCCAAATGAACAACACGTTACACAAGACAGGTACATTGTAATGGTGATGGATTACATTACGTTAAAAAGTTCCCCGCGACAGTAAGTGTTTTGACTATTTTCTCTGACATGGTCGCCTTATACTTTCTATATAGACAACCTCAGACAGTGCAGTGCATGCGATTTATATATTGTTTTCAATTTCGTGCATGAACATCGACGGCGGGTGCTGCTAGCCAACAGGGGATGCTTACTCCTCCCGGGCACTCTTGCTTGCTAAAGGTCCGTCGATGCTCAGTTTTATGCTCTATTGTGAGTGCTGTTGAGATTATTGTCAGGATCTTTTTTATTCATAAACTCTTAACGAGACACTTTCTAATCTCCCAGCATTAAGGATGTCAATGGAATACCTGTAGTCTAATCTAGGGGTCTGTCAATGCTCAAGTTAGTGCCTCTATTGTGAGTGCTGTTGAGATTATCCTCAGGATCTTCTTTAACTCTTATCTATTTAGTTTAAAAAGACCCCATAGTGTAGTCCTTTTTTGGCAAAACGGTTATTGCTCCGGACAAGGAAACTTTTTTCAGACAAACTCGATCCCGCTCTGCATCTTCCTCACATTTTGTTTAGTTATATGTTCTCATTGAAATGTTGTCTTAGGATGATGAAATTGTACATTAAATAGCATTTTGATGCTTAGATGAAAATTGAAATGAAATATATCTCAAAAGTGAACCAGTTCTGCAAGAAGTCCCATTAAAAGGTATACTAGGTAACAGTAAATAAAATGGAAATCAAATCTTTACTTCCAATTTTAGTTTTATGCAACATATAATGAAAAAATAAACATATTTACAATAATACTTGAAAGATATTTTGCTTTGTTCAATTATGAAGAAAACCTAGCAAGTTTGAAAATTGTCTTTATTCCCATAGTCACATAATTATCCTAATACAAAGTGCAAAATGACAAATCAATCATCCACTAGGGGGGTGGGGGGGGGGGGTTCGTTGGAGGTTGGATGGTAAGCCACGCATTCGACGTTGACTATGACGTCATAAAGAGCTGACGCGCTGCTTCGCTTCAGTCTTGATCAAAATATGACGAAATTGTATTGGAAAATTATTATTTTTGACGGGTTTTTTTTTTTCAGACAAAGGACGGACGTGTCCGTAATTTTCTTTTGCTTTTGTCCATGACCCGGCATGCCTGGTCATGGTTGGTGGTCGATAATGAAAACGTGGAAATTTTCTCGTGGGGTATTTTTTTCGCGTGGGGGTTATTTTCGTGTTGTTCGCGAAAAGAGGGATTTCGCGAAAATTTCCCCCACGCGAAAATATCCCTGTTTTATTCTTACAGTAATGTTTTTTTCGGCGTTATGATGCTCACAAGATTTCCTAAGCGTTACGAGTCGTTTGAAGACTTCCAGTATCATTGATATACCGGGTAAGGATTTTTGTGTCGAAACGTTCCCTGCGAATGATTTTTTGAGATTTTACCTGCGCTATGCCACTTTTCATCTTAAGTAAGCCAATAAAAAGATGATCTTGTAATGGAAGCTAATTTTACATACCACTCGCATAACTTACGTGCACGCAGCCATTTTATGGAAATTCGTTTGATTTGATTTGCTTACAATCGACGGTGTAACAAATCCATTTCATTTGATTTCTGTTTTTCTTATAGAACATGGTTCAAACAATTTTTTAAACTGTATTCGGTTGTAATTTACCGACAAAATACGCAACATTCACATAAAAAATGACAAAATTAAAATTTCGTAACGGTCAGTCTCCGTTTATACCAATTTCTTTTTTCTTGATGTTAAAGTAAAGAGTAAACTGTTGTTACTCATACAAATATCATTAAATTGTTTAAATTCCATACCCGTACAGAATGGTAAGTTAGGAATTTTGACAAGTACATAAGGATACCATTTGCTTCTTACGTTTTTGAAAATTTTCATTCCTTCACTGTTAAGGAAAAAAATATTAATCACTCAACATTTCGCAGATGAGAAATGTTGCAGATGCGCAGATGAGTAAAATTTGAGATCTTCTCCTTTCAAAGTTTTTTTTTCAGAAGAAGTTAATTTTCTTTTTCTTGCTATGTGCATAATAACTCTAGATATTTGTGAAAGACATATAAAATAAATTCATCTTTTGTAAATTTTAGGCGCTGAAACACAACCAGAAAAACGTACGTATGAAGACAGAACATTTTGTCGTAAATTAGAGATTTTTCATTCCTTTTTATCAACTTTTGCTTATATACAAATTTCAAATATGAGTACTAAGGTCAAAGTGACAAATATGGATAATGGCCATATTCCTGTTTACAGCACAAAATTGATAATTCAGAAAATAATAAACCGAAGGCATACAAAATCAGGATAAAACAGAAACCAAAGCAAACAAACAAAAACCTCAACCACATGGAAAGAAGCGCACTCCCGATATGAAAGCGAGACCAGGAGCCCAGGAAGAGTAAGCATCTCCTGCTTGCATGCAACACCCGCCGCTTCAATTCGGTAGAACTGTCACATCCGGTTACTTCCATTTCGGAAAGACATAGAGGACAATCTTTGGTTGGATGGAAATTAAATATTTTGTTTAAGGTCCGCGGGCGGGTACCTTTTAGGAGAATTGCTCAGAAAAATACACAGGGACAAACATGCATTCTTCGGGTAAAAAAATATTCAGTGAATGATCCTGAATACCATGAAATGCCTGAAATGACAAATATGGATAATGACCATATCCCTGTATACAGCACAAAATCGATAATTCAGAAAATCAGAAACCGAAGGCATACAAAATCAGGACAAAACAGGAACCAAAGCAAACAAACAAAAACCTCCACCACATGAAAAGAAGCGAACTCCCGATATGGGAGTGAGATCAGGTGCCCAGGAAGAGTAAGCATCTCCTGCTTGCATGCAACACCCGCCGCTTCAATTCGGTAGAACTGTCACATCCGGTAACTTCCATTTCAGAAGACATAGAGTACAATCTTGGATTGGATGGTTCAAATGGTCTATGACAGAATATCACCCACCATTCTGGAGAGTGGGACATCATAGTGTATGACGAGTTCCCCGTATCGACCGTAGAACTTCCTCAGTGACTATGTTAGTCGGTCACAAACATATCCCTGACTGAGAAGCTTATCTGAAAGACGCCTAGCTCTCAGAACAAAATCCGTATATTTCGTACTTGCTCTGGCATAGCGTATCAACTGAGATATGAACACGCCACAAGCAGGCGATGAAGGGATGTTGCTACTCAGAAAAGGAAAGTTTGTAATGCTGAAATTGAAGTCGTCACGTTTGTCATAGAGTGAGGTGTTCATGTGACCATCAGTGTCGTAGGACAACATTATGTCCAAATAGGATGCTGAATTATTTGTCTCTGTAGTTTCTTTGACTTCAAGCTCTGAAGGATAGATTCTGCTCAGGTAATCTACGAATTTCGGATTATTGATGGACAACACATCGTCTATGTATCTATAAGTGAAGTTGAAGTCAGAAGCTAAGTATCTTTTCCCTTCAGAGACCAAAGATTGAATGAATTCAGCTTCGTACGAGTAAAGGAAAATGTCGGCAAGGAGTGGGGCACAATTGGTCGCCATTGGAATTCCGACAATTTGCTGAAAGACCTTTCCTCCAAACACCACAAAAATGTTGTCGATCAAAAAGTTTAACATCTGAATAATATCTGTTTCAGTGTACTTATTTTCAGAATCGGACTTTTCTTTTACAAAGTAGGTTTTGTCATAGTTCACAACAATAAAGTTGTATTTGCAATTACCGTTCTTACTTGTAAACGCATTACTTATAATTTTTGCGAGTCTTTCTTTCAATTTAGAATGTGGAATTGTAGTGTAAAGTGTCGAAAAATCAAAGGCTTTGATCGAATGAACTTTACTAAAATGAGTGGATTTCAGATGATCTAAAAGTTCCTTCGAATTCTTTAAAATCCACATCTGGTTGATACCACTGCGAGAATATACTGTCAAACAATATTTTTGAAGCCCAGATTTGATTCCAGATAAAACTTTGGTGAGTAAGATCGATACAGATTTGGTAGAACATTTTGAGGAACCAGCGATGAAACGTTATTTGTACGGATTCTAATGCATTTTAGGTATGCAGTATAAGTATGGTAAATCTAATCTAAATTGTTAGTGCGGAAGCCAAAGGAAGAAAGAGCTGATTTGTGGTTATCTATTATTTCAGAGGCAGAAAGGTTTGTTGGGGTGTAAGTGGGATTTCCAGGTGTCGAATTTAAACCCAACTCTTTAACTAGACTTTCGAAATAGAACTTTTTGCAAGTAAATGTGTAATTATTTGAGGCTTTGTCCGCTGGTGTGATGACATAATGTTCTTGCATCATTAATATGAGGAGAGAGTAGTGATTTTTCTAAAAACAAAGTCAGAATCATCCACCTAACTTGAAGAAATATATTTTTCTTTTATGTTTTCAGTCTTCCTTTTCAATATTCATCATTTGTTTGTGTTTGTTCATGCCTGGTGCGAGCAAGGGTACTTTTCAGAAACAAATTCTGGACGTAAAACAAAATATTTAATTCATATGGCCTTATCTCGTAATGTGAAATTGAAATTACTGTTTCATGTGCAGGCCATTCTGCGGAAAGAGGTGTGGCACAAAATCCTGAAGGAGCTGTGGCATTTTACGCTTATGCAACACAATCTCTTGTTCTCGGAGATCAACAGACCATCGTTTTCGACCACGTCGTTACGAACTTGGCTTCCGGTTATGATGCACAGGATGGCCAATTTACCGCACCGGAACCTGGGCTCTACTTTTTTTCAACGAGTCTTATGGCATATCCAGGCCATTATATACACGCACAAATGGTACATAATGGCAATGCAATATCACACGTCTTTGCTGCAAAGGGTGCGTACAGTTTTGAGGATGATACAGGCACATCTGTGGTAAACCTTGTTCTACAGAAGGGTGACAAAGTCTGGGTGAGGCATACAAACGATCCCAGTGGTATAGCCCGACTTGAAGAATATTACTCAACTTTTTCAGGATTTTTGATTCTGCCGATGTAAAGTATAATAGATCCATATATATACCTTGATTACAGAAATAAAAATCGTTGAAATGATGGAATATATATAAATAGTTTTGCCATGACCAATATCTGATGAAACAAAGCCAATCTTCTGTCGTCTATCTTGAAGTAATACGGTAGTGTTCCAACCCCACACCCTCATGACAAAAAAATAACGTCAAACCAATATTCATGTACCTGACACGTGTATCGAATACCAAACTCCCACCAGCGATGCCTCCAGACAAAGTGATTCACACAGGCCGCCAAATTAATTGTACTAGTGCCCTCTGGTTTTACTTTTAGATTTTTTTTTGCATTACTTTACAGAGAGTGCGCGGCTCCATTTCCTGATGGGTCGATTCAGTGGCTTATCCAAATAAAGTTGACTAACAATGCTTAACATGAAGTTAACCTATCCGTTGTCCGTCGCATTATCATTGTCTCCGTCTGTTTGTCCGATTTTTGTTTTCTCAAGAGAAAATTCTGTTTTAAATTTTCAAGAATCCTTAAGCCTTTTGATTGCGATTTTATGAATCCGGTTTCGGCTTTTGTAAATGACTTTCATTCACTGATGGTGTTTCAAAATTAACCTTTTATCAACAAAGATTCTCCTATGAAGATTTTGATATGTTCTTTATATATAACTTCATGGTTTTAATGTTCATGTTCGAAGAGCAGATAGAAACTCTTCATCCAAATTGCTCAATAAGATCAAAAGTAAACACGAAATCATGAAAATGTACGAAGTCATACAAAATAACATCATGTCAATAAAATCTCCGATAATTCCGGTGAGTGTCACTGCTGTAAACTCCGGTGAGTGTCACTGCTGGTGTTCGATCAAATTCGGTTGATCGTTTCTTCAACGCATTCTAAATTTTCTGTTATCAAAGATTCATGAAATTTCTAAAAAGTGGGTCCTGTAGCATCATATCCCACCCATCCTGCTACATCTTTCGGTACACTTTTTCGACATAGTAACTTTCATACTTTTTTGGCATATTACATTGTTTAGATTTAGGATCACTGATGAGGGTTATGTACCCGAAACGTGCACGTCTGGTCCACGTTGCCAATTTATCTGTTCTTAAATGATGCTATTCAATTTGAAGACGTTTACATTCAACGAGTAAAAACCGACAATCCAACGTCTCCAAAGAAAAAAAGTATATGATTGACTACAAAGAAATACAATGACAGATATGGATAATGACCATAATCCAATACATAGTACAAAATCAATGTCAGGATAAAACAAGAACCAAAGCAAACAAAGAAAACCCTCACCATATGAAAAGAAGCGAACTCCAAAATGGGAGTGAGACCAGGTAACCAGGAATTTAAAGAGTAAGAGAAAGACGTCCATTGGTCATTGTACGAGTCTTTGATAGTTCCACAATGAAATGCCGATTACCCAACATCTCAAAGGAGAACGAAGTGTCTAAATCTCGCAAAACAATCGAACACGAAGAAATGCAGGACGCCCATAGCAAATTTGTACCTACAGTAATAGTACCTACAAATACAAATCGTGCAAATTTTGATAGTGACAATATTTGTTAGTCTCCAAGCCCTCGTTACGAAGGCATTGTAGTTTGAGACAAAGAAGGGGATCTCCAACATCCACAGCCAAACCCAAAGCACCCAATGCAAAAACACAGAGCAGACAAGCATAGGAAGAGACGCAAAAGGGACAAGGAATGCACAACAACGCACAACACACAACACAGAAACATCAAACACCTAAGGACTACACATAAAGCTTGCTCTGGAAAGCGTATCATTTACAGTCTGAATACAATATACAGCGAATTGTGTTATGCTAATGTTATGTAATAAACATCAAAGAAGTACCTAACAGTATTATATGCTTATTCGAATTTTAAAAGCCGTCTAAGTATATATTCTACCTAATAAGAATGACGATAAAATAAAAATGTTTTAAAACGTCTTTACTCTGCATAGAACACATTCTGGACGCCGAAAATCCTATAGTGTAGCTATGGCAATCAATGGCAATCCAAATTAGCAATGCTAAAGCATTTCTTCTCTAGTTTGCTCCATTTCTTTGCTTCTTTTCATGTGGTGGAGGTTTTTGTTTGTTTGCTTTGGTTCCTGTTTTATCCTGATTTTGTATGTCTTCGGTTTCTGATTTTCTGAATTGTCGATTTTGTGCTGTATACAGGGATATGGTCATTATCCATATTTGTCACTTTATAATAAACATCAAAGAAGTACTTTATAGTTATTCAGTCTCAAAGTCGAGAAGGCAAGGCCAAATCGTGTGAATTCCCATTAAAACAATTGCGAGCCCATATCTAATATTTAACTAATATTAAAAAGGATAGAGATATGGCTGAAATTAGAATGTCAATTTTAATATAATAATTTCATTTTTCATAATAAGTTCTGTAAGACTGCATCCCATATCTTAGTAATTCTAATAAACTTTGTCATCATCGCTACATATTGACACTGGATTTTTTTCTCATTTAAACATTTAATAATGTCCCTATGTCTATCAGTAAAGTTACCTCCCATATCTTCATACCGAACACCTGGAATTTTTGACGGTAAGATACCAAAAAGATAGAAATCGTCAACCCAGAAAAATGGAGTTGCCATAGCAGCGCGGTAGAGCGATGGAATAATGTCAATAGATAGGAATACAACTATCCCACTACAGTATGTATGAGGATAGTAACTATATCCTCGAAAACTATCCTCCTGGACGTACCACTTGTTCCGTTTATTTCTTTCTATGGGCATATCGTCCTTTTCGATCTTGTTGCAATATATAAATTTCTTTCGCTCCTTCAGGTGCGAAAAGTCTTTTAAAAGCTTAAAAATATTAATAAATGCGTCGTCATCTATTTTTATCACCATTTCTGCGTTCCTACAATTTTCGGTTACCCATCGAAGTCCCATCACTCCTTTGTTCGTTAAATTTCGATAGGAATCGACGAAATCGCCTTGTACAATATCCTGGTATTTTGCACTTTCGTTTTTAATTATATCCTGAAGTTTTGGATCGTCAGAAGTTCCGATTAGAAACATGAAAACCACATTATAAGGTTGATAAAGTGTTGCATTTATCCAAGTATGACGTAGTATTTCACGAACTCGCCAGTACGTCACTTTGGAATACACTAAAATAAGACAAGATACCTTTTTATAAGAACTGCATGCATTTGGATTGTTCAAAATGTAGCCTGCTCGAATGGCTTCCGGATAACGAGTTCTTGTTCGAACAGTCCTTTCCTGGAATTTTCGATGATTAGAGTAATTTATTATATCTTTTCTCTTAACAGAGAACAAGTCCTGTCCTTTGATTCTTAAAATTGGCAAGATACGCATGCGTAGTAACGGATACTGCTCTCCATACTAAAAAGCAAAGAAGAGAGAGCAATATAAACCGGAAGTATATATTGACTCTAACCATTTCATAATGTCACTTGATCGAAGCAACAAACACCATATGGAATCTGGAATGTATAAAATTTGTAATTAAAACTTCGAAGAAATTTCACTTTTTTTAATACGATAGAATCGTAGTAAGTCCCTATCAACGTACGACTTCCAATCATATCCAAAAAGACATCTAAAAAATAATATTCAAGGAATTGTTGTCCCCCGCTTTTGGGTGTCTGTCTTTGAAGAAATGCTTAAGGACACATTTTTTCACTATTTTTAAGTTTTCATAACATATCTCGTGTACTATCAAAGTTCTAAATATCAAAAGATTAAACTCCAAGAAAAGGTAAAAAGGTTTAAACTTTGCTGCAAAGGCAATGGTCATGTGAAAGGAATGCACATGTGAAATATGAAAGTCCTATCATTTACCATCCAAAACTTATGGTGGATGTTGAAGTTGCGGGTTAGTCTCCAAGGACGAGATCACAAGGTCAGAATGTTGCTACCGACAGAAAGTTCTTGTCACAAGGAATACATATGTGAAATATGACAGCCCAATCCCTAAGCATTCAAAAGTTATAGTAATGGTTAAAGTTTTTGAAAAGTAGATCAAACTCCAAGGTCAAGGTCACCAGGTCAAATCATATTGGTATCCATGAAAAAGTCTTGTCACAAAGAATACACATATGAAACATGAAAGCCCTATCACTTACCATTCAAAAGTTATGGACAAGGTAAAAGTTTTTCTGACGGAAGGACACATATGAAACATGAAAGCCCAATCACTTACCATTCAAACGTTATGGTCAAGATTAAAGATTTTTAAAAAGTAGGTCAAACTCCAAGGTTAAGGTCACAAGGTCAAATCATTTTGGTATCCATGGAAAGGTCTGGTCACAAGGAATACACATGTGAAATATGAAAGCCCTATCACTTACCATTCAAAAGTTATGGACAAGGTAAAAGTTTTTCTGACGGACGGACAGACGGACGGGACGGTTTAAATGTCCCACCTTTTCGCGAAAGCGGGGGACAACACATGCAATACATGTTATATTTTGCATAAAGAAAGTGCAGTTACTTTACGATCTCTCTTAAGAGGTTTTCCTACAAACTTTCTATTCAATTCTGACATTCAAATTATTCTGTATTTGCTCATGCATTGAAAAAATTAGAAGAATCCAAGAACTAATGTTTATTTTAAACTTTCTAGTGGTTGCGGATACCTCAGGCATCAGTAAAATTATTTTAAGGTAAACTTAACTGATAAGATTATGAATAAGAATGAGAGAGGTATATATAAAGAAAACAAAAACTAGTAAAAAGAAAATAAAAATTTGTGCATTTGAAGAAAAAAGATAATAACATTAAGATGAGGAATGATGTAATTTCTTTCAAATGACAAATATGGATAATGACCATATCCCTGTATACAGCACAAAATCGATAATTCAGAAAATCAGAAACCGAAGGCATACAAAATCAGGACAAAACAGGAACCAAAGCAAACAAACAAAAACCTCCACCACATGAAAAGAAGCGAACTCCCGATATGGAGCTACACAACCAACTGTGCCTCATATGAAATTCATGTCTGAAAGTTACATGAACTTGAATACATGAAACTTCACATGAAATTTATGTGAAACGAGCACGAACATGACATTTACTTGAAGTCTTTTTAAAAAAAAAAATGAAAGAAATGATAAATATTAATGTAAAATTCATGTGAAGTAATTTATGTGAAATACATGTAAAATATTTTACATATAAACAATATATGGCATTTATATGAATATCACACGAAGTTTCATATGAGATTAACATGATGCTCATTTCATATAAATTTCATATGAGGCACAATTGACTGTGTATATATAAAAGTAAGACCGATAGAATGGTATATTAAGGGGTATGGACAAAAGTTTATCGGCCATATTGGATTTGACGTGAAGCATACTTGAAAATCTGTCGTTCTGCAGAATTAAGACTCCAATCTTAACCATTTTAATACTAAGTTTTCTTCACCACAACATCGTCATTTTCCCATCATTTTAAACAAAAAACTGCATCTATATTTTTACATGACAACCATTTGAACTTAGAACACCGAACTGCGCAGCTACAGGTTTGCAGGATTCATGATTAATACTATAACCTACCTTAAACGTTACTATCATCATATGTCTACAAACATTTGTCCTCCAATTTTGATCATACTTTCTCAAAATACCGGGTATCTTCATTTTACACGTAAGGGGCTAGCAGCCATATAAACATAGAAATGAATCCAGGGGCGGATCCCCGGAATGTTGCACATTTGTAATTTGTCACCTATAATTCACATGACTATCCCACTTTTCTAATATATATCATGTAAATAATTAATAATTGAATCGCAAAAAGTCGAAATTCTAGTGAATCACCCTAGGAACTTTAAAATCGTTTATTTTTTCTACCTATGTCGGGGCGGATCGGCACGTGAAAATGGCTACCTGTAAAAACTCGTGTTCGAAAAGACACCGTGTTGTATTAACATGAGATTTACATAGAGAATAAGTGTCTTAATTTGTGTTTTGTTACGGGTATGCAACACACAGCAAGTGCATTTATCGTACATGTAATGCGCGTTAGCGCATTTCATGCGATAAATGCACTTGATGTGTGTTGCATACCCGTAACAAAACACAAATTATGACATTTATTCTATATATATGCACCATAGTTGTCTGTTTCATTCTTGTTTTCTGAAATTGCTTTTTCTCGGTAAAAGGGTGACGTCAAAATTCATCTCGCCGCGGGTTCAGTTTGTAGGTTAGAACAGCCGTTGCGGCATGTTTCTTTAGATCTTATGCATTGTTACGTCACGAGTGTTAATACACGAATTGCAGCACGTTCCTTTCAATAGTAACATCTCATGGACTTACATTGACTGTGCATATATATGATAATGAGACCTTGTACTCAAAATCGAAGGACAAATGGTTGTAGATATAGTATAAATGTAATGTTTAAGGTAAGTTATAGTATTATTCATAAATTCTTCTGAGGTGCAGCTGTGCAGTTCGGTGCATGAATTTGAAAAGTTTCTTATGTCAAAATCTTAATGTAATTTTCCGTAGAAAATATGGGAAAATGTAGCTATTGGGGTTGAGAATACTTGGGATTAAAATAGTTAAAGTTGGAGCCATGACTCGGTGTAAGGAAAGATTTTCAATAACACACTACATAAAATCCAATATGGCGAGTAACGGTTTGTCCATACCCCATAAATTTCAGCATCAGAGTGAAATAATGAATGTTTATAGATGTAAACGTCTTCAAATTGAATAGCATCATTTAAGAACAGATAAATTGGCAACGTGGACCAGACATGCACGTTTCGGGTACTTAATCCTCATCAGTGATCCTAAATCTAACCAATGTTATGTGCCAAAAAAGTATGAAAGTTGCTATGTCGAAAAAGCGTACCGAAAGACGTAGCAGGATGGGTGGGATATGATGCTACAGAACCCACTTTTTAGAAATTTCAAGAAATTTTGATAACAGAAATTGAGATCTCAAGCACATGGAAATCAAAAAAGGCAAATAGTAACATTAACACAATGGCTTACCTTAACTTTTCAGAGAATTTATATGTTTTTAATTTTGTTTTCTTGATAGGGTAACACAACAGAATCGTATGGCTTCGATTTATCTGAGGACGTAGCTGATGTGCAACGTCAAATCCACTAGCTTCTATTCAGAAAATAAATTAGAAATTAATTTTGGAAGAAAAGCGAGGCGAGCTGACAACGTAACATATGGCGCAATACCATTTGCAACATTCAATGGTGTTCTTATAGATATGAGATTACTATGTACAAAATGATTCAATATTATTCAATAGAGCAAGGTTAGGGGATCCCTTTATCCTAAACAAAGACGCATTCTAAAACTAAAAGAAAAAGTTAGCTACGGGATCCTTCCAACCTGAACAGAGATGCTTTCTGCATCTGAGCAAATCTTATGAACAGATCTATCCTCAATACGACGGTATGCAGGGAGCCTGAAAAAAGACACAGTTGGTAAAGCTGAATATTAACTAACCCAGTCTGCTTCTATGCACATGAATGACATATCTGGTGTTGTGTTGGCATTTTACGTAAAATCACTGTGGCGCTTTTGAATTCTCTAAGAAATTTCATGCAAGATATATCCCTACCCATTTTTTTCTGTTTCCTATAGAAATGATGAGTCAGAAGTAAAATATGTCTGATATAAGCATACATATGAATGCCAAAGAATTGAGGGGATCTCAATAAACCTTGGCTGCTGCATTTTCTGGACTGGTCAATATTGACTAAAGACATTGCTTATTTTGACTATTTTGACTATTTTGACTCAAGGTCAAATATATGATCCAATCTAGATGACTTGTGACCAATGTCGACGATTATAGACATCTTGCAGTTTTGCTTTATTTGAAAGTCTATATCCATGCATACGTATAAGTATCTCACTATGATGTATTGGCGGCGCTCTATTTTAGCGATGACAAATATGAACCATGACCATATTCCTATATACAGCACAAAATCGATACTTCAGAAAATCATAAAAGAAGGCATACGAAATCAGAATAAAACAGGAACAAAATCAAACAAACAAAAACCTCCAACATATGAAAAAAGAAGAGAACTCCGAATATGTGAGTGAGACCAGGTGCACAGGAAGAGTCAGCATCTCCTGCTTGCATACAACACCCGTCGCTTCAACTCGGTAGAATTGTCACATCCGGTTACTTTCATCGGAAGATAGAAATGAGTTAAAGAAGTTCATGACGATAATCTCAACAGCACTCACAATTTATTCTGTATATATGACAAATATGGATAATGACCATATTCCAATACTTAGTACAAAATCGATAATTCAGAAAATCGTAAACCAAAGGCATACAAAACAAAGATAAAACAAGAACCGAAACAAACAAAGAAAACCTTCCACCATATAAAAAGAAGCGAACTCCCAATTTGGGAGTGAGACCAGGTACCAAGGAAGAGTCATTATCTCCTGCTTGCATGCAAAACCAGTCACTTCAATTGGGTAGAATTACATCCGGTTACTTCCATTTCGGAAGATACAAGTATTTTCGGTGGTTGGATGGTTCAAATGGTCTAAGACAGAATATCGTCCACCATTCTGGAGAGTGGGACCTCATAGTGTATGACAAGTTCCCAATATCGACCGTAGAACTTCCTCAGTGACGAGGTTGGTCAGCCACAAACATATCCATATTGTGAGTGCAAGTATATCACAAGTTTAATCTCAAGTATATAATCACAAGTATATTCTGTGGTTGGATGGTTCAAAAATGTAATCTTATATATAAATCTAATATTCTAATATTATACAACTATTGACTGGGAATGAGGGCAATATATGATTTGCCGGACCTGAAGATAAATTATTGCCCGAGGCCGAAGGCCGAGGGCTATATTTTGTCTGAAGCTCCAACAAATCATATATTGCCCGAATTCCCAGTCAATAATTGTTTTGTTATACCTTACATCAATACTGCAGCAACGAACCGATTAGCCCGGCATATTTACGTTCATTTTCTTCTATAAGAGAAAGAGCGCGGAAAAATAGGTAGGGCTGATATCGTCATCAATGGCGTGACGTCACAAACGGTGTACCGTTTATCGGTCAATATTTTTTTGAAATATTGCCCTAGGGCCAATATTGATGTAAATATAGACCGCTTGGTCAAATATTCTAATTTATAGGCATTTTTTCTATGGGGATTTTATATAGAGATACTGACAAGGGTATAACAATCAACAATATAATCATGTAACAAAATTAGAACTATTTGTACCAGTTGTTATTTTTCTTTTTCTGTTTTACATTGTTCGACATTTTATATAACTTGTTCTCTTTTGATACATTGTTGTTAAGGTATTAAAATTTTGTTCTTTATTATTTGATTTTTGACATTCGAGGACGAATGTAGTCGGAGGCGTGGGTAGTGTAACAAAATTAGATAGGAAGTCTCTTTAACGCTTTAAGTAATGAGTTAACTGAAGCCTCTAAATGACTCAGTATTATTAGAATCGTCCAAACTAGCTGTCATCCCTAAATGCAGGTGGACTGATCCACTACATAACGGTAGCCGTGCAGTAGCTGTATTATCTACGCTGATAGATTTACGAAGGTATATTTACATTCAGTTGTCAGTCAAGTGTAAGCCCTGAATAAGGCCGCTTGGACAACTTGTTTATGTTAGGGAGTGTAAGTTAGAGCACTTGTCGTGACAAGCCTTTGTCGCGACACGTTTGTCTAAGACACATTAAGCTACGACGGTTAGGTGGTTAGGACAAGCATTGGCACGACACGAAGTGGCTCGCCACGGAGTGTCAAGCCAAAGTCTTCATAAAGGGCGCGACACTAGATTAATACTGTATATGAGTTATTAGTTTGTATTTGTTTTATAATCATTGTATGTACATAAATACTGATTTAATTTAACATGTACCAATCATTGTTAGGACAGATAGTCTAAAAGGAAAATCTATTATCTTATACAAGTTAACAAATCTCTATGTAAATTTAGAGGCGATCCCCGTACTTTAATTCCGCTCGGACAATTTCATGTTACAATCACAAGTATATTCTGTGGTTGGATGGTTCAAATGGTCTAAGACAGAATATTATCCACCATTTTGGAGAGTGGGACATGAATCGATTGACCTCTTGAATCCTCTTTCTTTCTTGAACAATACACGGTTTACAGTATGTACTTGAAGAGAACATACTTAGACATTTTTCATCGTGACGAACTTCGCACTTCGAACATTGAAGAAAAGTGGCGTAGCTGTCGTTCGCGTATAAACTCATAAGCGGAGTCATCTTCATTTTGATTAGTTTGCTCAATGGAATGATATATTGGACTTCCTGTACAACTGGCGCGCTTTTTTCGGCAACCAGCTTATGAAATTAAAGTGCGAAGTTCGAAGTGCGAAGTGCGAAGTTCGTCATGGTGAAAAAAGTCTAATTAGTACATTATTTGTTTTTTTAAAGAAATATTGTAAATATGATCATTTATAACAAAGTCTGAAAAGACAAGGAAATTGACTTTAGAGTGGAACCAAAATTCACCACGCTTCATAGACTATTTCCTTCGATAGAAACAAACATTTCTGTTAGAAGAAAAACAACATGAATGCCATTTAAAGAAAAATGTTATTCGTCAAAATATTATTATGTCATTTTCGGTAACATATGGGAATAAGCGTGAAAAATTGAAAAGACGTAAATGTTCGATATTTTTTTCTAGGGAAACAAGCGTCTCCTGTCGGCAATCCACATGCGTCATTCAACAACATGTGGTTTTCATTCAGCATTGTGCCTCGTTTAAGCTCAACTTTTCATTGGATTGGTTTAGATGAAGGTTATGTCTTATCTCCCCTACTGTGACTTTCTTGGATGCAGTGGGTGCCTTTTTAAAAAAAAAAAACCTATACTTTTGTCAAGGACTATATGACCCCCTACCCTCTTTTTATTGAAATATGTTAAACAATTACTAATCTAAGGTCTGTTTCTCTCAAGGAATGATGTAATGATATATCGCCATATGTTACGCAAACAGCTTATATAGGTTATTCTTACATAATCACTTTTTGATTTATTTTTGAATGGAAGATATTATCATTAATGCCATCTGACAAAAGGTCGTAAAATTTATGATGCTATGGCTTAACCAATCGATCTTGCATTATTTGAATTGTACTCTCTCTAAATACTTCAGGTAAGCTTGAATGATGAAAATTAACTCGCTCTCTGATATTTTATCTTAAATATTCTTCAAAATCTTAATTTTATAATTTTTAGGGATACGTCCCACTGTTTTGTTTAAATTTCCATATTACATGGTTCATTCCATATTCAATGGTATTAGTTCGTTCCATATTTCATTGTTCATTCGTACATTCCATATTCAATGGTATTAGTTCGTTCCATATTTAATTGTTCATTCCATATTCCACGGATCATTCGCCCATTCAATATTCCATGATTTATTCCTTCATTCCATATTCTATGGTTTATTTGTTCATTACATATTCCATTGTTCTTTCGTTCATTACATGTTCCACGGTTTCTTCGATCATTTGACAGTGCATGTATTTTAGCTATTTTCATTTTCGTGTCTGAACATCGACGACGGGTGCGGCAGGCCAATCAGGGGATGCTTACTCCTCCCGGACACCTTGTTCCACCTCTAGCGTGCTTGGGGTCCGTCGATGCTGAATTTTGTGCCCTATTGTGAGTGCAATTGAGAGTATTGTCAGGATCCTCTTTAACTCATTCTATATTCCACGGTTTATTCGTTCATTCCATACTTCATGATTCATCCATTCATTCCATATTCCATGGTCCATTCGTTCATTCCATAATTAATTCTTTCTTTCACTTGTAATTTTCTGCTATATTTAATGACATTGTTACGTATATCGCATTTTATCCCGCCTCTGGCAAATTTCTTGCAATCTGATTGGTCGAGAAGAACCAAATATTATGTTGTATTATTTTACTTACAGGATATTATTTTAATATCCTGCTTCTACTAAGACGCTTTATGCTTTTGGCGTCACCAAAATGCGTTAAAATATGTTGACGTAACATACAGACACCAAAAGCCATCAGCGGGATAAATTCGTTATACAGTGTTTTACAGGGGAGATACATAAATATATTGGGTCGATGAAAAAAGTTGTATTGGGCTCGGCTTCGCCTCGCCCAATACAACTTTTTTCATCGACCCAATATATTTCTGTATCCCCCCTGTAAAACACTGTATAACTAATAATATTTTGCAGATTTCAAAGAGTATTAAGCATCGGTATATATAACAGAATAATATGAAATGGTTAGAGTAAATACATGTATCAAGTTGATGGTTGTCCCAGTTCTTTGCCATCTGGTATGGAGTTTAACTTCCCTTATAACACAAAGATATCTAACTAGTTTCGAGGATGACGGGACAGCGATGGTCCATTCTATCGTTTCTTTAGAGGAAAAAGACCAACTTGTCTTTCATGAAAATGATAGTTTTGAGAGAAGAAAAGCTCACAGAAAAACGCGCTATCCGGAAGCCATTAGTGCAAGGTATATTATAAACAATCCGAATGCTTGCTATCTTTTTAAAACGGTTTCTTGTCTTATCCTAGTCTATTCTAAGACGAGGTACTGGATAGCTCGTAAAAAGCTTAGGCAAACGTGGATAAATGCAACACATTATAAACCTCAAAATGTGGTTTTCATGTTCCTACTTGGAACTTCTGACAATCCAAAACTTCAGGAAATAATTAAAAACGAAAATACAAAATACCAGGATATTCTACAAGGCGATTTCGTCGATTCCTATCGAAATTTAACGAACAAAGGAGTGATGGGTTTTCGATGGGTGACCGAATATTGTAGGAACGCAGAAATGGTAATAAAAATAGATGACGATGCTTACATTAATATGTTCAAACTTTTAAAAAACTTTTCGTACCTGAAAGATCGTAAGAAATTCATATATTGTAACACGGTCAAAAAGGACATCATGTCAATACAAAGAAATATATCGAATAAGTGGTACGTCCAGGAGGATAGTTTTCGAGGATATAGTTACTATCCTCATACATACTGTAGTGGGATAGTTGTAATCCTGTCTACTGACATTATTCCATCGCTCTACCGCGCTGCTATGATGACTCCATTTTTCTGGGTTGACGATTTCTATCTGTTTGGGATTTTGCCGTCAAGAATTCCGGGTGTTCGATTTGAAGATATGGGAATTAACTACACCTCTACCTACATGGAAAGTATTAAATGTCTAACCGAGATGCGATCCAGATGCCATTACCTTGTGATGATGATAAATACAGTTAGAATCAAACACATATGGAATGCAGTGTTACAGACCTGGTCCTGAATAAATATCATATTTCATTAAAAATAGAATTAAAGTATGTTTATCGCACATTTAGTAGGTTCATTTATTGATGAAGCGATGGAGTTGTTTCCAGAGGTGCATAGGGTGCGCTCTAAACATGCAAATATCCCATGAATATTACATGTATAATATATAAGTTTAGAATAAAAACGGACGTTTAATGTTTATTTACAATACAATTGCATTGTCCCTACATCCTAGCAAACATAATAAATGCTTTTGGAATCTGTTACTATAAGTATAGGTTAGAAGGTATTTTAAAGTTTCTGCATGAATAGGAAGTGGGCGTAGCGTCAATATACCTTCTAACCGACTAAGCTGGCAACTTATTTGCTTGCGTAGGGGATAGCGCACCTTGTCCGACACAGCTGAACAGTATATACTTGAAAAATATGTGACGTGAGTGAGGCGCGAACTCGAGGCCTTCAGCAAGCTATCTGGCGTACTAACAAGTGTTTTTCATAATCCTGCCAAAATTAATTTCACTAGCGCCCTCTGGTTCTATTTTTAGAAATTGAATTTGTAAATTTACTTTACAGGGAGTGTGCGGCTCCAAATTTCCTGAAGGGTCGTTTCAGTAGCATATCCAAATAAAATCAATGTTCAAAATAGTAGGATAAGGGGATGGTGCTAAAATGTTAACCTTCCTTAATTTCGATTATATTTTTGAATGAAATGACAAGTTTTCAAAATAAAATATAAGTTAAAATAGCATTGGAGGGATGGTGCTATGATGTTATCCTCCTTTAATTTCGATGATATTTTTCGATGAAATAGCAAGTTTCCTATCCCTGCCTATAGCTGATGCATGTAGTCGGCATACGGACCCCTTATGATTACTGTCAACGTGGTTGTTTTTGGCTTTATTTGGGTTATTTTGAGATTATAAGATCAAGGTGTTTCGCTTCGGGGGAATATTCGTGATATAAACGTACCTTCCATTATGAGAATGCAGAATGGTTTTTTTTTGTGTGGAGTAAAAGTCAATTAATTTGCATGATATGCGAAAATAACCCCCATGTGAAAATGTCCACGTTTACAATGTTAGAATATAATTGTTACGTGTAGGAATACGAAAATGGGGAATTACACAGTAAGACAAATGAAAAAAAAAAAAGAAAATACCAAAAAAACATATTAAACAGTGATATATAAAAAGCCTGATGCAATGTGACTCCGTAACACGTGGTTTGGAAAACTTTCAAAGATAGCCCGAATAAAGGAAAACTGCTGATTTTTTTTTTTGCCATTGACATGTCAACATAGGATAGAATCAAATATCCATAACAACAAAGGATAGCCACCTAATAATCATAACAACAAAGGATAGCCATCTAATAACCATAACAACAAAGAACAGCCATCCAATAACAATAACAACAAAGGATAGCCATCCAATAACCATAACTACAAATGCCATCTTATAATCATAACAATAAAGGATAGCCTCTAATACCCATAATAACAAAGGATAGCCATCCAAGAACCATAATAAATAAGGATAGCTATCCAATAACCATAACTACAAATGCCATCCAATAACCATAACAACAAAGGGTTGCCATCCAAGAACCATAATAAATAAGGATAGCCATCCAATAGCCATAACAACAAAGGATAGCCATCCAATAACCATAACAACAAAGGATAGCCATCCAATAACCATAATTACAAATGCCATCCAATAACCAAAAACTACAAATGCCATCCAATAACCATAGCAACAAAGGATAGCCATCCAATATCCATAACTACAAAGGCCATCCAATAACCATAACAAAGAAGGATAGCCATCCAATAACCATAACAACAAAGGATACCAATCCAATAACCATAATAACAAAGGATAGCCATCCAAGAACCATAATAAATAAGGATAGCCATCCAATAGCCATAACAACAAAGGATAGCCATCCAATAACCATAACAACAAAGGATAGCCATCCAATAACTATAACAACAAAGGATAGACACCCAATAACCATATCAACGAGGGATAGCCATCGAATAACCATACCAACGAAGGATAGCCATCCAATAACCATAACAACAAAGGATAGCCACCATCCAATAACCGTAACAACAAAGGATAGCCATCCAATAACCATAACAACAAAGCATAGCCATCCAGTAACCATAACAACAATGGATAGCAATCCAAAAACCAAAACAGCATAGGATACCCATCCAATAACCATAACAACAAAGGATACCCATCCAATAACCATGACAACAAAGCATAGCCATCCAGTAACCATAACAACAAAGGATAGCCATCCAATAACCATAACAGCAAAGGATACCCATCCAATAACCATAACAAAAAAGGATACCCATCCAATAACCATAACAGCAATGGATTCCCATCCAATAACCATAACAACAAAGGATAGCCACCTAATAATCATAACAACAAAGGATAGCCATCTAATAACCATAACAACAAAGAACAGCCATCCAATAACAATAACAACAAAGGATAGCCATCCAATAACCATAACTACAAATGCCATCTTATAATCATAACAATAAAGGATAGCCTCTAATACCCATAATAACAAAGGATAGCCATCCAAGAACCATAATAAATAAGGATAGCTATCCAATAACCATAACTACAAATGCCATCCAATAACCATAACAACAAAGGGTTGCCATCCAAGAACCATAATAAATAAGGATAGCCATCCAATAGCCATAACAACAAAGGATAGCCATCCAATAACCATAACAACAAAGGATAGCCATCCAATAACCATAATTACAAATGCCATCCAATAACCAAAAACTACAAATGCCATCCAATAACCATAGCAACAAAGGATAGCCATCCAATATCCATAACTACAAAGGCCATCCAATAACCATAACAAAGAAGGATAGCCATCCAATAACCATAACAACAAAGGATACCAATCCAATAACCATAATAACAAAGGATAGCCATCCAAGAACCATAATAAATAAGGATAGCCATCCAATAGCCATAACAACAAAGGATAGCCATCCAATAACCATAACAACAAAGGATAGCCATCCAATAACTATAACAACAAAGGATAGACACCCAATAACCATATCAACGAGGGATAGCCATCGAATAACCATACCAACGAAGGATAGCCATCCAATAACCATAACAACAAAGGATAGCCACCATCCAATAACCGTAACAACAAAGGATAGCCATCCAATAACCATAACAACAAAGCATAGCCATCCAGTAACCATAACAACAATGGATAGCAATCCAAAAACCAAAACAGCATAGGATACCCATCCAATAACCATAACAACAAAGGATACCCATCCAATAACCATGACAACAAAGCATAGCCATCCAGTAACCATAACAACAAAGGATAGCCATCCAATAACCATAACAGCAAAGGATACCCATCCAATAACCATAACAAAAAAGGATACCCATCCAATAACCATAACAGCAATGGATTCCCATCCAATAACCATAACAACAAAGGATAGCCATCCAATAACCATAACAACAAAGGATAACCATCCAATAACCATAACAACGAAGGATAACCATCCAATGACCATGATAACAAAGGTAGCCATCCAATAACCATACCAACAAAGGATAGCCATCCAATAACCATAACAACAAAGGAAAGTCATTCAATAAGAACAAAGGGTTGTCATCCAATAACCATAAAAACAAAGGGTAGCTATCCAATAACCATAACAACAAAGGATAGCCATCCAATAACCATAACAACAAAGGATAGCCATCCAATAACCATGACAACAAAGGATAGTCATCCAATAACCGTATAGCCATCCAATAACCATAAGAACAAAGGGTAGTCATCCAATAACCATAACAACAAAGGCTAACCATCAAATAACCATAACAACAAAGGATAACCATCCAAGAACCATAACAAATAAGGATAGCCATCCACTAACCATAACAACAAAGGATAGCCATCCAATAACCATAACAACAAAGGATAGCCATCAAATAACCATAACAACAAAGGATAGTCATCTTATAACCATAACAACAAAGGATAGCCATCCATTAACCATAACAACAAAGGATAGCCATCCAATAACCGTAACAACAAAGGATACCAATCCAATAACCATAACAACAAAGGATAGTCATCCAATAACCATAATAACAAAGGAAAGGCTGTAAGGTGACATCACAAACACGATTACGAAACATAAAGGACCTTTGAAAGTTAAAACAGAGAACAAAATAAAAAAACAAACTATGTTCGTGTATATGCATATCTTCAATGACGAATATGATAAAACAATAATAACACCGCACAGTGTACATAATGAGCGTAAACTTTAATATGTGAACTTAAAGTTAAAACAGCAGTTACATTGGTTGGATCAGGAATCCAGAAAATGCAGAATAATATCCCTCCAATTGCGCTATACCATTAGGATCGTTTCCATGCTTGACCCAGACCTTGTCACCTTTCTGGAGGACCAAGTTTACGACAGCCGTACCTGTATCATCCTCGCTCTTAGAAGCGTACACATACGATATGGCTGCTCCGTTATGGACCATTTCAGCATGTATGTAATGACCCGGATATGCCATTAGACTGGTTGAAAAGTAGTAAAGACCTCTTACTGGAGCTAAAAATTGTCCATCTTGCGCATCATAACCGGAGGCCAAGTTTGTAACCACGTGGTCGAACACAATGGTTTGTTGATCTCCTAGAACTGGAGATTGTGTTGAATAAGCATAAAATGACACGTTTTCCGGAAGCTGACCTGTTTGAAAACAAATGCATTGATTTCTTAAAACCTTTCTTTAGGAATAGTTTGTTATTGCATGTTTGACAATATCTTACATACATATATATTATTCTGTTTACGTGCACTTATTCTAAGGACATGCGTACTTTCATTTCTGAGATTCATGTTTGCTTTGTAACCAACATACAGCGATTCCATGCGACATTGAGTGAGTTTTACCGTAAATTTAAAGACATTGATACCCCTTATCTATCACGAAAGATCCTTCTCATATTATTCTAGCTTGAACCTTTTTTACTATACGTACGTCTGACTGTAAAATGAGACGGCTGTGGTAAATTCTCTGTATGAAAATGAAATAAGAATATAATTAATATCATGCATAGATTCACATTTACCATTGCTCGATTCTTTACACTGAAATATATTTAGCTGAGAGCCTCGAATTGGAAAACTTCTATGTATTCAAAACCCGATATTAGGAATGACGTGTGCAGTGCGATGACAGGATACGCTTAGCCTTTCCGAGCTCAAAATGAATTCATGTTCTATTTTTATCTACAATCTTTTCCCGTTCTTGACGTTTTGTTATCGTTGGTCTGCGCTGTCCGTTTTAAGATATTAATAATACAGAAGTGTTCCAACTCTATACCTTCCCAAAGAAAATTTCAAACCAATTTATGCACCAGACACGTTTTTCGGATATTAAATCCTCATCAAAGCTGCTTCCACTCAAAGTGATTTTTAGACACAGTCAAAATTCTTTTTAGAAGTGCCCTCTGGTTGCATTTTTTAAAAATTAAATATGCATTTACTTTGCAGAGTGCGCGGCTCCAATTTAAATTTCCTGTAAGGTCGAGTCAGTAGCATATACAAATCAAATCTATGTTCAAAATAGCAGGATAGGGGGATGGTGTTAAGATGTGTAACCTCCATGAAATGACAAGGTTTGAATTGCACATCCAACCAAAGATTGTACTTTTATTGTACGGACACTAGGCTTGGTACTTGACCAATCTACAGTCTTGTACAAGCGCATCCTTGTTGTACGTTCTTCGAGACCTCTGGGCAATCGGAGAAGTGAGAGGGTTGCGCGCACGTAATCCAGGATAACCACACCATTTGCTACTTGCGTGACAAATGGCCGTCCAAAGTCGGCACCGGTTGCCCATTGGTCTCGTCGGTTTATGTGTAGTCTTTTGTGTTTGATATTTACATGTCGCGTGTCTCTTTTCCGTCTCGTGTTGTACTCGTCTTTTGTGTTTTTTCATCGGGTGTTTTGCTGTTGATGCTGCAACGGTGTCTTGTTGGAGATCTCCTCCCTTCTTGTATATCTTCCAAAATGGAAGTAACCGGATGTAACAGTTCTACCGAATTGAAGCGACGGGTATTGCATGCAAGCAGGAGATGCTGACTCTTCCTGGGCACCTAGTCTCACTCCCATATCGGGAGTTCGCTTCTTTTCATGTAGTGGAGGTTTTTTTTTTTGTTTGCTTTGGATCCTGTTTTATCCTGATTTTGTGTGCCTTCGGTTTCTGACTTTCTAAATTATCCATTTTGTGTTGTATATAGGGATATGGTCATTATCCATAATTGTCATTCATAATTCTATTTGGTACAAGATTAAGAATATATTTTAGGAGAATATCTGTCTTTATCACGCCTAGTTCTGATTTCGGCTAATGACGTCGCACTATAATGGTCACGTGGTGTCCTTCCTTTACGCTGAAGTAGGTAACTAAATTTTCAAACGTCAAAAATTATTAAGAAAACGTTGCAAAATGGTTCTCGGCATGATAAATTTGTTATAGGGCTCGTTTTTGTCGGCCAAACCTCCTCCCCTCTTTACACAACTACTTTAAATAGGAAGTATGACAGGAACTAAGCCTATAAGTAATAACATCATTGTTGTCCTACGACACTGATGGTCACATGAACACCTCGCTCTATGACAAACGTGACGACTTCAATTTCAGCATTACAAACTTTCCTTTTCTGAGTAGCAACATCCCTTCATCGCCTGCTTATGGCGTGTTCATATCTCAGTTGATTCGCTATGCCAGAGCAAGTACCAAATATACGGATTTTGTTCTGAGAGCTAGGCGTCTTTCAGATAAACTTCTCAGTCAGGGATATGTTTGTGACCGACTAACATCGTCACTGAGGAAGTTCTACGGTCGATACGGGGAACTCGTCATTCACTATGATGTCCCACTCTCCAGAATGGTGGGTGATATTCTGTCATAGACCATTTGAACCATCCAACCAAAGATTGTACATATGTCTTCCGAAATGGAAGTTACTGGATGTGACGTACAGTTCTTCCGAATTGAAGCGACGGGTGTTGCATGCAAGCAGGAGATGCTTACTCTTCCTGGGCACCTGGTCTCACTCCCATATCGGGAGTTCGCTTCTTTTCATATGGTGGAGGTTTTTGTTTGTTTGCTTTGGTTCCTGTTTTGTCCTGATTTTGTATGCCTTCGGTTTCTGATTTTTGAATTATCGATTTTGTGCTGTATACAGGGATATGGTCATTATCCATATTTGTCATTTAAGCAAGTTCAGACAAAAAAGAAGCATACATACCTATAATACTGTTTGTATGTTGTAACTTAGAAACTGCAAACAAGACATAATATTTACATTACTGGTAGATTCGCAGTTTTGCAAGTTTTGCATGTAGGGAGAATTCACCAACGTTCAAATACATTTGACACTAAAACAGGCAAAATATGCGAAGTGCATGCAAATAAAAATGACCGATATTTAGAATAAATGTAAATATAAGTAATGACTGTCTTACTTTTGGTGTTCATGGGTGTATAATTCTGGTTGGACACGTGCAAATTTTCCGAGAATCGCTTCGCGATTCACGGAATTTGCACGTGTCCAACCATAATTATACACCCATGAACACCAAAAGTAAGACAGTCATTTCTTAATTAGTTTAACTCAGTTACTTTTTTTAAAGTTGTATACAAATAGCTGACAATTAAAAATACATATGAATACATATGATATAATTGTGTAAGTCTCCATCAACAAGGTAATAGCGAACCCCCGGGGGCAGGACCAGGTGCCCGTGAGGAGTGAGCGTCTTATGACTACATACAACACCTGTCGTGAATGCCAAATAGGAAAATTCCGGTAATGTCCAAATAGTGTAAAAGACGGTCAAGTGGAAGGTTGTTCTCAAGAAAGTCCTTATCATCCTTGATTAGGCAAATGTCGAAATGTGCACTAAGTTATTTGTAACGACCATAGAACTTTCTCAGTGACGTCAGAGCATTTTTTTTCGTCAGAGCCTTTTTTACGTCAGAGCCTATTTTTTTCGTCAGAGCCTTTTTTTTCGTCAGAGCCTTTTTTTTTCGTCAGAGCCTTTTTTACGTCAGAGCCTTTTTTGGCCTTGATAAGTTACTTTCCTTGCCCTGTCTCAAATTCGTCTGTTTGTCTCTCCGCTCTCCCGACCGTCTGTATTAATTTTTGTTCGAGTACATTTTACCATAGAAAGATTTATTAAGAATACTTTCCGCTTTTAGACGTACTGAACGAATGTGAAATTTGCAATGAAATTAAAACACAGAGCCTAAAATCAAACTCCAATATTCTTATTCGACGGTCATTCACATTCTTGAAAAAGAGATAAAACAAAGAAAGAAAGGGAGGGTATCCTAAACAGTGAAAGAAGGGGGGTCTCCAACCTAACTTGGTTGCAGCACCCAAAGCAAAGCAGCAAAATACCTGATGCGAAAACACAGCGAAGACAAGCAGAGATGTAATAGAGACATACGACATAAAACATTAAACACAAAAGACTACACATAAACCAACAAGACTAATGAGTCAGGGTGAAACGTTTACTAAATATCCTAAACGTGTACACGGAAGGCTGTAAACGAAACGTAAACGTTTAAACGCTTCTTTGTATTTTCATTGTGAAAAGCGAATTCCTGTAGTGTTTATTTGCAGACGTCGTCAAAGTTGACATATAAATACGACTTAGTAATGCTTGACTAGATTTAATTCATTATCTAAATAAGATCAGAAAATATATTGCTGATGCTTCGCTAGACAATAAAACAACTTTTCAAGATTCAATCAAAGCTGGAAACTTTACATCTGTAATTAATCATACTTTTATAGTATTTTAAACGTGTTTGAAAACGTTCCACTATTTAAAAGTACATGTTACAAAAACGTCGGATTATACAAGGGACAGCAGTGACGGGAGAAATATATATATACATGTACAACAATGACGGAGAATGAGATGGTAAGTGGGTTGTCAATTTTGTCAGAGATATCGGCTCTGCTATACAGCTTTTCTTCTGGTTTGAATATGATCGACGTTGCTGTCTAACAATGCCAAGGATTCACCATATTTGACGTGATTAATTATTTTGAGGCAAATTCGGTATATAAAATTCCACATGGAATGTAGTTTAAGTTCTGTAAATTTATTGCTCTTTTGTCAACATTTCGGCCGATGCCCTCTTCAGGACGATAAGCTACAACTCGAGTACATCTTTAAATACTATGCACATAGATGTAATTGTTCAATAAGCAGTCCAACGTTAAATTTTTTTTACTGCGCTTCTATGACGTCATTCTATTTTTTGGCAACAATGACGATGAAAGAGATGTCATCTCCGAAATGATCGATGCCGCTGCCTAACTACCATGTTTGACTAAATTTTTAAAGAGTAATAAAAATATTACTGACGATCTTTCAAGAAATATGTATAGAAGTCCGTGTACACGATTAGAAATTATGTAAACGTTTACAGCCACAAAACGAAACGGCTCCGTTTACACGTGTATTCACCCTTACTAATGAGCAATCGTTTTCGATTAAGGACGGCCACCTGCCACGCCAGTAGATAGGTGTGATTATCCGGAATACGTGCGCCTAACCCTCCCACTTTTCTGATTACCGAGACGTCTTGAAGACCGGACAATTGTTCTGTATACATATATATGTAATAACCTCCTCACTGCAAGATATCCACACAAACAAGTCAGCAAAGCGGAGGGGTCCAAACAACACAGATGAATTTGTAAATGGATATGCTTTGTACTTAGATATTTTATTAACTTTCATGCGTGAACATCGACGGCTGGTGTGGCTAGCCAAAAAGGATATGCTTACTCCTCCAAGGCACCTGGTCCCACATCTAGCTCGCTAGGGATCCGCTAATGCACAAATTGGTGCTCTACGGTGAGTGCTGTTGAGATTGTCATCAGAATCATCTTTATCTCATTTAAAACAAAACAGTCGGTGCTCTGCTGAACGAAGCGACCTCACAGTAGAGCACCAATTTGTGCATTGGCGGATCCCTAGAGGAGTCCCACCGGTAATCAGAGAGAACAGACAATCGGGACCTTGTCATCACTAAGATCGGCGCAACACATTCTCGTGAGCTTGAAAAGCGGAAAAAAGACTGAGACAATAGCGCAGTACCATAGAACCGCGAGAATTAGCACATCTTCACAGAGTCCAGTGAAAAAATGGAATTGATTATTATGGCGCTACTAAATGCGGTGCGGAATAACTTATTCGATCAAAATTGAAAGGCCGTCGCTCCGGAGTCGGAATAAGGATACGAAAACTACCAAAACTACCAAAATACCTTCAGACTGTATGGATGGAACAAATCTATCATCACTGTTAACATATACTGTAAATTTGGAAATGTTTGAGATGGTGAGGGGTTTAATTTCACGTTTGTTTTTTTTTTTTCGCGAATCAAGGCGTAACGTCTTGATGTTATAATCTCTAAATTTTTTACAGCAGTAAATAATAACGGTGAATGGCATACCTGTTTCTTGTAATGTATTGTTCAGCTGTGCTATAATATTGGTGAACTTTTCCATAACATGATTACAGCTACAATCTTTATCCTGTGTCTCGCCATAACAGAGCCTGGACACACAGATCAGCAGATCAAGGACAATTTGGTGATAATCCATTGTTAATACCGCCATGGAATTGTCAAGAATAGGTCTTATCAAGTTTAATATGGTATTAGAAGACGAGGTCATGAACGAGGCGGTAATCAATTGTTAATACCGAAATGGAATTGCCAAGGTCATGTAACAGAGATTGGCATCAAACAAGGAGTGTAATGATATTATCTTCTGATTATTACAATTATCAAATGATGTTGAAGACATATACAACAGTGTAAACATTTCAGGTCCATAATCAATGATAATAGCAGGAAAACAGACAATGCATATTTATTTTGAATAAAGAATCATGTACGTTTTATTTTGTGGGTGTTGCATGCAAACAAGAGACGCTGAATCTCCCCGGGCACTTGGTCTTACTTCAGAATGTTGATCTTTCCGAGCTTTGCAACTGCTCCAATAGAAGTTCTAATGATTTGCCTTACCTTCTTGACTTAAAGGTATTTCTTTGGTGTTTATGTGATTTTTTGAAATGTATTTTCATAAACTGATAAGCAAATTATATGATAGAAAGAAGAATTTTTTTTGTTCTACTTTATCAAAATGACATTCCCCATATCATATAATTAGGCGCGTAGCTAGGAGTTCGCAAGTACGCAGATGCTTCAACATTGTTCTGTCAAAAACGAAGAATAAAACAAAGTGTACAAAGAGTTGATTTAACGTTGAAAAGGCCAAGTATATGTTTGAAAATCCATTAGATTCCGGGGACTGCCTCTTGGATTCCCACATGGACTTCTCTCTGGACCCATGAGGGACCTCAAAACTATTCCCAGCCCCCTGATTGAATGTGCTTCCAATTTGAAAATATTCTGGCTACGCGTCTGATAATGAAAACATGATATCTATCATTTCATTCACTAGGTTGGTATCTCTGCTTGTTGATTGTTAAGTCCCCGATGATACAGTTCTCCTAGTTCTTGGCTCTTGAAATATATTTGTAAAAGCTCTTTCACATACTCTAATGAAAATTTCATAAAACTAATTTCATTACATTGATAATGTACCTGAATTATTACATTATGTTGAGAACACTGTTTTTAATGTCATCCTCTTCGTTTGATAGTGGTAATAATCAGAACGTACTACACAGCTAATTTATCTCCCTGGTTACGTCGCTCTTATCTTAGCAGGTTCTTTGGCAGATATTTAGGTCAAATCTAGACTTTTGCTCTTCATAATACCATATGAAGTTGATTTCCTCTGTTTTACCTCGAGCATCACTGATGAATAAAAACTTGTTGAATTGCGCATATGGTGCACTGGTATTCATAAAAAAGAACATGTTACTGAATCTTCCCTAAGGGAAATTTGGAGTCGTCCTCTCTGTGTAGATACACAAAAATCAAACCAGGGAATGTTACTAAAATGAATTTGACTGTGTCTGACAATCACTTTGAAATTAAGTACCACTGATGAGGATTTACTATCCGAAAAACGTGTCGAGTGCATTAAAATTGCTTTGAAATTTTCTTCGAAAAAGTAAAAGTTTGAAAACTTTTTATCTCAATATTGAAAGTTGGTATCTCTGCTGGTGGATTATCTATATACTAAGTCCCCGTGAATACCGTTACACTACAACTACAGCTCCTTGATGGTGTTTATTGAGCTGCAGGCAATGGTTGTTGGTAGCAGACTGGTCCACACTCTTATGGTTCAAGGGAATAATCAAATTCTGGTCCCTCTTTATATGATAAAGCTTTAAAATTTTGCTTCTTTTTCAGTACAAGTAGCACACGTTTTCTATTCTGTTGAAAAAATCGATATCATTACTGTCTGCACATCTGTGGAGTAAGGTAGAATTGTTAAGTTTATCAAGAACATGGATATACATTGGCTTTTCATTATTCCCTTAAAGGCCGACGTTGGTAACCCCCCGGTCGCTAATAGGTATACCTGAGTGACTTAAGCTTGAAAGGCGTGGCATACCCTCTTTAAAGACAACGCCGTCTGCGAGCGGCGTGTAACATCAAAGACAAACCGACATGTTATTCTTTATCATGCTAATGAGATACCCGAGTCTCATCTGTTTTAAGCTGTCAATCAAAAATTGATAAGGGTAAAAGGATTAAAGGGAACCAATCAGATACCAATAAGAGATGTTAACCCTATAGCGGTCAGTGAGGAAATGACAGATTGTTTACCTTCCTCTTATATAGTCCCCCGTCGGCCTTTAAGCCATATACTGTGTATACCAGGGTGGCTAGCCGCTCAATATAAACACCTGTAAGGTGGAGCCGCAGCAGTTCACCATAAACAAGGCACACTGAGAGATGTTTCTAACTGTAAAATGAGAAATTTCAAAAAATGAAATTGATAATTTTATAAATTAAAAAGTAACATGTTAACCTTATCTGACAATAATTAAGAATTTTGCAGTAAACCATATGGTGCTACGTACATGGCTCAACCCGGAAAAGAAGAAAATGTTTAAAACATTTTAATGACAGGCTACGCAACGAACGGACTTCTATAAAAATAACTCACTTTAGATTCCCTCATCTGAGCATAAAAGAGACAATCATAAGACTCGGAATGTGAAGACGTTTAACATTTGAACTACTCGGTGAGTGTCACTGCTGGTGGTCCAAGAGTCCCCGAGAGCAAATGTAGACAAGTTCGATCAACTTCGGTCGATCGTCTGTCTCTTCTTTGCATTTGAAATTTTCTGTTACAAAATTTCTTGAAATTTCTAAAACGTGGGTCCTGTAGCATCATATCCCACCCATTCTGCTACGTCTTTTGGTACATTTTTGGACATAATAATTTTCATACTTTTTGGCCATTTTACATTGTTTAGACTGAGGAACACTGACGAGGGTTTAGTACCCGAAACGTGCATGTCTGGTCCATGCTGTAAATTTATCAGGTCTTAAATGAAGCTATTGAGTTTAACGGTAACATGATAGTAGAATCATAAAAGAGCGCCTAAACCATTTTCAGTATTAGCAATTCATTAAAAATTTAGATATTTGCGAAGTTAGACGCTCGTGACAGCGCTTGGAAACTGCGCTCGAATACCCCGTTTGTTGTAACTACAAATACATTTCGACAATACTTGTTAATTGGAAAGAACACATGAGGATGAACTTTTTGTCTGACTCCATGTGTTTACAATGAAAAAGACCATCTGTGACACAATATGTCCATGTTTTGGATTAACTCAGCAATCTTATACAACATAGTTACGTACTGACAGTGATTGTATCGATGTTTTTCAATGGGAGGGAAATGTTGAAAAGAAACTATACAAGGTAAGTAAGTTTTTTAAACACCAAAAGAAATAATCAAATAAGTGATTTTAAAAGAACGGTAAAAAAGGGGAGTGATGTAGGATCATGTAGGGGTATTTATAGCATAGGATTTTGTTTTAAATCAAAACTTTTAATACCATGATTTTATTCTACATTGGTTTAATTGGTTTAATTCATGAAAATACAAAGAACATGTACACTCTCTTGAATTTCATGTACACCAACCAGGAGGATTGTGTGCATGTGATCCGGATAAATACATAATCTAATACTAATGATAACGATGGCCGTCTAAAGTTGGCAACGGTTGCCCAAAGGTCTCGGTAATATCGAAGAAGTACCCATCATTTATTCAGTCTCTATGTTGAGATGGAGAGGTCATATCATTAGAGTATTATTTATGTATAGTCGTTTGTGTTTTAAGTCATCTTTGGAGTTAGATGTTCAGTTTTCCTTTGTTGTGTTATCCGGTGTTTTCGCATTTTGTTTTGTGGGGAGTTGTGATACTATGTTTTGCTGTTTGAATTTCACTCACGAGGGATTCAAAGTGAACTATTTCAATCTTATCTTTTTGAATTCGCAATGCTATTTCACCTCTACTTGTTTCTAATTTCAATTCTGCACATATTTGAATCTATAAATCTATAAATCATCCGTTCGCAACTGGATCCGAGTGTTCGGATGGAATAAGGGGTGAATAAGATGCAGAATATCGACTAAAATTTAGGCGTACTATTGGAAGTGCTTTTAAGATGATTTCAGGCTTCAATGTATAACAACCGTAGGGGCAAAGATAAGCAAGTGATAAACCGCACATTGTTAATGGGAGATAACAATTCATCAAGTTCTTAGAAAAAGGTCATATAATTTCGTATTTGAAAGTTCAATTATTATGCATGCTTGAATCTAAACAGCAATATTTATGGGTGACCTGATCATGCACGTGTTCCTAAAATGCCTATCTTTATGTAACCTGGTCTGTGAATTTCTTTTTTTTTCAGATGTTAACCTCCAGTATCTGGAAATGAAAATGGGACTAGAAAATCTAGAGATTCTTTATCAGACTTAGAATGAACAAATATGTTACGTATCCTGACGCATATGAATACCATTTTTAAATGTTTTCTTATAGCTATTATATTGACATCGGTGCACTACATTGTGTATATCTCCACATTAAACGGAAACGCAATGAAGAAGAGTCATAAGCTACTTGAAAACCACAATTTTTCTTCTCCCCAAAATACTTCATTTTATCGCTTAGTGAAAACGAAAACACTGTATCCCATAGGAACAAGTGCTTCGTATATTATTAATAACCAAAATTTATGTCGACAAGCCAGAAAAGTCTCATGTTTGATAATGGTTCACACTGCGCCTGCGCACAGACGTCACAGAGATACCATGAGACATAGCTGGTTGAACACAACTCACTATTACCCAGAAAACATTGTCGTCATATTTCTGGTAGGAACTGTGAACAAAGAACAAGTCCAACAAGCTCTGTATGAATGAAAACCAAGAATATGGCGATATCATACAAGGAGACTTCATAGACACCTACAGGAACTTATCAAATAAAGGAATTATGGGGTTCCGGTGGATCAGTGAAAATTGCAGGAACGCAGAAATTGTTCTAAAAATAGATGATGATGCTTTTATTAATCTCTTCAAGCTGTTTGAGGATTTGGTCCAACTGAAGAGAAGAAAGAAATACATCTATTGTAATAGAAGTCCGGGAAATACAAATCCCATAGAACGAGACACTCGTTCAAAATGGAGTGTACATGCGGATCAGTTTAGAGGTTTTAAAAGCTTTCCTCATATGTACTGTAGCGGTGTAGCTGTGTTTCTGTCTACAGATTTGATCCCGGCGTTAGTACAAGCAGCATGGTCTTCCCCGTTTTTCTGGATCGACGACATATATCTGTTTGGAATATTACCTTCTAAAGTCCCCGGTGCCGTGCATGGATCATTCTATAAAAACTTTTCATATTATTATAAAGAAGGGTTAGACTGCTACATGAATAAGGGTAGTGAGTGTCACTTCTTATTTGTTGATGCTCCTTTCCTCAAAGTTGACAAGCTTTGGGAGCAAGTCATGGAAGGACGGAGAAAAATGAACCATTTATGATACTAGAAGTTATTCAAAATTAAAGAATATCAAAAAAAAATTATTAACAATTTTATGTCATTATAAAAGGGCTAATGTAGCAATTTCAAAAGACTCTTTGTTTTGGTTTTTTGCGACCGTGAGTGATTTCCGCTGTCAATAATTGCGTTTTCTTTGTGAACAGAGATTTGTTGTTGATGAGTTGATGGAAAAAAGTCATAAAGGGCGCGTTATTGAGTCTTTTCATTGCAGTTAGTCATTAATGACAGAACTTAATGTTTTTAATTGTAAAAATACATCTAGGACCATCCACAAATATCGAATGTGATACATCCATTGACCTTTTCGCAAGGCTGAATTGCAGGGGTATTCTAGATTTGAAGACGTTTACAAGTTGTACCACTTCAGGTGAGTCACTTCTGGTTGACCAGGAGTCCCCGAGGGCACATGCAGCCAAGTTCAGTCGACTTCGGTTGATCGTTTCTTTAACATTTTCCCTGACATTGTCGCCATGACACTTTCTATATAGACGTGACCTCAGACAGTGCATGTATTTTATATATTCTTTTCATTTTCGTGCGTGAACATCGACGGCGGGTGCGGCTAGCCAACAGGGGATGCTTACTCCTCCCGGGCACCTGGTCCCACCTCTAGCTTGCTAGGGGTCCGTCGATTCTCAATTTGGTACTCTGTTGTGAGTGCTGTTGAGATTATCGTCGGGATCTTCTTCAACTCATTTATGTCACACTTATGCCCTTTGTCGTGTGGAGCTCGTAAAAAAGTTCCCCGCGAGGGGTTTGACAGTAAGTGTTTTAAATATTTTTCTCTGACATTGTCGCCATAGCACTTTCTATATTGACGTGACCTCAGACAGTGCATGTATTTTATATATTCTTTTTATTTTCGTGCCTGAACATCGACGGCGGGTGCGGCTAGCCAACAGGGGATGCTTACTCCTCCCGGGCACCTGGTCCCACCTCTAACTTGCTAGGGGTCCGTCGATTCTCAATTTGGTACTCTGTTGTGGGTGCTGTTGAGATTATCGTCGGGATCTTCTTTAACTCATTTAACGCATTCGAAAATTTCTGTTCAAAAAATTTATTGAAATCTCTAAAAAGTGGATCCTGTAACATCATATCTTACCTATCCTGCTACGTCTTTCGGTACCTTTTTGGACATAATACCTATCACACTCTTTGGTCATATTACATTGTTTAGATTAAGGAACACTGACGAGGGTTAAGTACCCGAAACATGAATGTGTTGTCCATGCTGCAAATTGGTCTTAAATGATGCTATTGAATTTGAAGACGTAAGTTTAACATTTGCAAGCAGGACCGACACTTACTTCAATTGCTTCATTGGTACTTCTAGGTACCTGGATGATATTCTTACTATCGACAATCCTGTTTTTGAAAAGTATAAAAATGTTATTTATCCACAAGAATTGATTCTAAACAAGGCAAACGTTTCAAACACAGAAACACCGTTTTTGGACCTAAATATCAAAATTGTCAATGGAGAGATCCATAGAAGTGTGTATGACAAAAGAAATGATTTTGGATTTAACATAGTAAATTTCCCCTGGCTTGACGGTGATGTTCCTAGATTACCGTTCTATGGTATCTATATTTCACAGCTCATCCGGTATGCTAAAGCTTGTACTGATGTTTTGGATTTTCATAGAAGAAATTTACAAATTACCAAGAAACTTTTAGGACAAGGTTTTCGCTTTCACAAACTAGTAAAGACTTTCTGGAAATTTTACAAAAATTATTGTCAACTTCTTCTGAAATTCGGACCAATACAGGCAACGGAGTATATTACTTTGGGTATTTCACAACCTGCATTTTATGGTGACATTATTAACAAGATAAGAAGGATCAAAGATAGACAACATCACTGTCGAAAATGCGTAAAAATCATCAAACGCCTTTTATACCGTGGATATGATCCTAATGTCACCAGATGGACACTAGGCTTGGTACTTGACCAATCTACAGTCTTGTACAAGCGCATTCTTAAAACTTGCACTCTGACTGACTGTGACTGCGAGACTCCATGACGGGCCCTGTCCAAACCTCTTTAGAGAAGACAGGGCCCCGACCACCTGTCGTCTCTGAATGTCAGTCGGACTCCTCGGGTGATAACATACATGAGCTCGCGGCGGCAGAGCACGCATTGTATTACGTACGCCCTCTTTTTATATCCATTTACATATTCATTTGTGTTGCTTGGGCCCCCTGGGTTTTGCGGTCTTGTTTGTGTGTGGTCATCTGACAGTGAGGAGGTTGTTTTACACCACATTTGTACGTTCTTCGAGACCTCTGGGTAATCGGAAAAGTGGGAGGGTTGTGCGCACGTAATCCAGGATAACCATACCTTCTGCTATTTCCATGGCAGATGGCCGTCCTAAGTCGGCACCGGTTGCCCATTGGTCTCGCTGGTTTATGTGTAGTCCTTTGTGTTTAATGTTTCTGTGTTGTGCGTTGACGTTCCTTGTCCCTTATGCGTCTCTTTCTGTGCTTGTCTGCTTTGTGTTTTTGCATTGGGTGTTTTGGGGTTTTGCTGTGGGTGCTACAACCTGGTGTTGTTGGAGATCCCCTCCTTTGTTTTACTCTCCCGGAAACTCGACCTCACTTCCCTTTTGGGTTCATATTGCTCCATTGCAGAATAAAGCGTTTGGTTGTGCTGCAACCGAGTGTTGTTGGAGATCCCCTCCTTTCTTTCAATGTCTTTGTATGCCAATATTTTACGCTCATTATTTCTTATTTGGAGTTTCGTGTTCTTTTTTCGCTCAGTCGTCCTCGGTGACCATTTACAATCGCAAATATTCAATAATAAGTCTTTCAGTGAAGATATAAAAAAGAGGTCTCCAACAGGACTCCTTTGCAGGAGAAACAACATAACACCGAAACACATTGTAGACAAGCACACTTAGAGATAAGGAACGGACAAGGAACACTATTCACTGTCCGCGCGGCTCACTTCGGAAACTGGATAAACGCGATTTTGATTACTTTGTTATGCAAAAATTAAAATAAAATCTATATCATTGAATAAATCTCGCCTAGTCGTAAATTTTGGTATGTGTTATATGGTCGTGGGTTCATGCGATCATATCATACAGATAAAATTAATTTTAGATGGGGCGTTTTCAATGTTAAATTTCAGTGTGACGTCGCTGAATTTAACATTGAGCCTATGGAGCGCGTCACGACGTCACGAGGAAAATTAGCATTGGAAATGGCCCATCTAAAACTTGTTTTGTTAATAAAATTTGATTGCGTGCACTGTCCATCATATTACTTATACCAAAACGACTAAGCGAGATCTAATGAATGGTATCGAACTTCATTAAAATTTCTGAATGATAAAATGGTCAAAATCATGTTTATCTAGTTTCCGAAGTGAGCTGCGCGGACAGTAGAGATAACATCAAAACACCTTACACATAAACCAACGGGAAATTGGTGCCGACTTAGGACGGGAAATTGGTGCCGACTTAGGACGGGAAATTGGTGCCGACTTAGGACGGGAAATTGGTGCCGACTTAGGACGGGCATCTGACATGTAAGTAGCAGACGCTGTCATTATCTGAATTAAATGTGCGCACAACCCTCCCACTGTCTGTATTCCCAGAGGTCTCAAAGATCGCATGATTGTTGTGTATGAGTCTCCTCGCTTAAAGACAACGAAACAAACAATGAGTTATCAAAGGACTTCAAAATTAGTGCTTGCTTCCTGTAAAGTTTTATGAAATTCTGTTCAGAGGTTGCAAAGTAGATGCCAGAATGTGTCAATGAATCAAAGCCCTTGGTGGCCATATTTGTTGACCAATTGGCTCGAAAAACTTTGAAGACCTTGAGTAATTGCTTCCTATTAGGTTTTATAAAATTCTGTTCAGAGGTGAAGTCAAAAATGTCCAAAGCTTCACAGGATGGACCGGCAGGCTTTCTACTCTACCTTGATGAAAAAGTAGGAAAAAAGTAGGAGTATTGAATGTGAAAAGTAGGAGAAAAATAGGAAAAAGTAGGAATTAATAGGGGAAAAGTAGGAAATTTTCCATCACATTTAGCAACAACTTTCCGTAAGTATGACACACAAATCACAGTAAGCACTGTTTGTAGAATGGTAGTGTTCATCTTTGATGAAATATCAGAGAGAAATAAGGACAGATTGATTTTTCATGTAAAATATACAGAATAGGCGAGCGAAGCGAGCCCGAAATTTTTGTAAACTTCGAATCAGATGTCGATGACAAGTGAAGCAAGTAATTTTTTACTTTTGAAATGAAAAAGTAGGAATAGTAGGAGGTTTTTAAGAAAAAGTAGGAAAAAATAGGATCAAAATAAAAAAGTAGGAAAAGTAGGAAATAGTAGGAAAACGTAGGAACAGTAGAAAGCCTGGACCGGTGATGAAAGGCAAGCCATGACAGTATCTTTAGCTTTGTTCAGGTGAGCTAAACAGTAAGGGACTGATGATTCTGACACAGTTTCTGTGTTAATTTTGTCTAAACCTTTGATCCCTTATTTTACATATGTTATTGTAAAAGATTACCAATAAGCAAGTTTGGTAAGAGATGAGTTGTGAATGACCACAGTGAGTATGAAAGCAGCTACATGTAGCTCAATTTCGTTTATAAAACTATAAGCTATAAACATTAATCAATTTATACAATTTATTCATACAATGATGTTATACCACTTTTGACAACGAATATATTTCTTTATTTATCATTTTAGCACAAAATGTTGACATACATATTACTCATGTCATTGAAATGATTCTATAAATTTATCATTTATCAAAACTGAACAAAAGAAGATCAGATACGAGTTATAAATATAAGGTGGAAACAAACAGCATCACGTCTTTGAATCTTGGTAATGTATGTAAAATGAAAATCAAGGAAATTCTAGTTTAAAAGAAAACATTTCACAATTTTTTTCAGAAACAATAATCTTTGAAATTTTACATCTTTGCTTGATTGTTCCGTTCATGATACTTTACAAGCAGAAAAATTTGTACTCGTTTTACATGCAGTTAAAGAAAATCATGACGATAATCTCCACAGCACTCACAATAGAGCACAAAATTGAGCATTGACAGACCCCTAGCAAGCTAGAGGTGGGACCAGGTGCCTGGGAGGAGTAAGCATCCCCTGTTGGCTAGCCGCACCCACTGTAGTCATCGCTTTGACTTTGATTATTAAAAGTATATGAGTTTACACAACCATGTCAAAAGTGTTCATAAACTGTTAAACATATTGGAATAAACTTTGAATTCACAATTTCTAGTTACATGTATATGAGCAATGTACCTGATGAGCATTACACAGCATAGAAAAAAAATTCTTGCGTTTTGACAAAATATTCCTATATACATGTTGTTTATACATACTAGAATTAAAGTACAGTCAGCATATAAGATTCAGGCAGCTATACATTACTTGTACTTAATTTAGTTGTTTTTTTTTTGTATAAATATTATGATAGAGTTTTCTGTGTACTTTGAATGAAATAAATTTCAAGAATTAAAAATTGGGTCAATAATATATATGAAATTTCTCCCCATCCCCTCTTTTTTCTCTTCAAAATACTCCATCAGAGTGTATGATAAATGTTTTACTCTATAAACTCCTCATTGTAATATTACATGTAATGCATACAATTTTATCCATTTTTACAATTATGCATTTGTCTCAAAACAGAATACACCATAAACCGCTAAAGGGGTAAAGGCCAGATTGCAAGGTGTTTGTATGAGATGACGTATACTCTTTTGTGCAGACAGAAAGGTCAAAGGTCATTAATATTGATGCGAAATGAAAAAAGGTATGGTCATGAGGATTCTACATGTGAATTACTCCTTATAGTTCAAAAGTAGGTCAAAGGTCACTTGGTAAAAAGTGATGATATCGAATGAATGACCTGGTCATGAGGAATCTATATGTGAAATATCAAAACCCTACCTCTTACAGTTTAAAAGTAGGTCAATGTCAAGGTTACTTGGCCAAAAGTCATAATATCAAATGAAAGATCTTGTCATGATGAATCTATACGTGACATATCAAAACCCTACCTCTTACAGTTTAAAAGTAGATCAAAGGTCAAAATCAAGGTTACTAGGTCAAAAGTCATGATATCAAATGAAAGTTCTGGTCATGAGGAATCTAAAGGTGAAATATCAAAGCCCTACCCCTTTTAGTACAAAAGATATAGCCAAGGTTAAAGTATTTTTAAAAGTAGGTCAAACTCTATGATCAAAGTCAGTAGGTCAAAAGTCATGATAACAAATGAAAGTTCTGGTCATGGGAATCTACATGTGAAATATCAAAACCC
The DNA here is from genome assembly GCA_033119305.1 of Pinctada imbricata. Classification (NCBI taxonomy): domain Eukaryota; kingdom Metazoa; phylum Mollusca; class Bivalvia; order Pterioida; family Pteriidae; genus Pinctada; species Pinctada imbricata. Next base: position 914,450 of record VSWD01000002.1, read on the forward strand.
TACCCCTTATAGTACATAAGATATAGCCCAGGTTTATATCAGACTTTACATTTCTCCATGCATATAGTTAATATTGATGTATCAACCTTGCCTGATTCTAACTTTTATGGGTCCATAAATGTAACATACACGTAACATACACTTTACATACACGTGTCATGCACTTATATCATATACATCTAATGTAAATACAACCTTATTTAGCAAAATATTAATGTTCAGTAAACATGGTAAATAGTATGTCACTGATTATATGAATTGTCTTAAACTTTGCATACAAGATTTTCAACTGATTACTTTCTGGAAATGTTTACAATGTACATGTATATAGTTTAATTACATGTAAGTAACCAAAGAAAGCTAGAAATGGTCCGAAAAAGATATTAGTCCCCCCTCCCCACATCCTTAAAGAAAAATCCTTGTTTGATTAAAGTAATAGTGTTTATTGATGAAATAAAGGAATTCATTGTAAACTGACACTTACATGAAGAGTCAAATGCATAGACAAGAAGTCACAAGAACATTTTCATGAATTTTTATAAGACCTTAATGTGAAAAAGAAATCTCTAAACACCAGGTACATGTACATATATTGTACATTTACTTAGTTAAGAGCCACCAAATCTAAAAGAAAATGGACAAACTTGGGTAAGTTGACATGAAAAAGTATAATAAATAATCACACTTGACTATAAATTTTCAAATAAATTCTATTGAAAATACAGAATTTACCTTTATCTCAAATTAGTTCACTTTTGATAACACTTACTCTGCAAAAATATGAATTCCAATAAAATAAGTACAGTACCTTACATATAACGTACTGACATAAAATACCATAACAATCTATTTTTTTTCTTCTAATTTCCATAACCTGATAACAGGTTAAATTAATGGATTAATCATGATAACATACTCATATATACATAAACTCAAAGTAAGAATTTGTTCAAAGCTTTGAAAGCAAAAATCTCAAACAAACAAACAGTGACAAAACGGAGAGGAAATCAAAGCACAATCACACAGAGGGGAGATTTGTTTGTTTGTGTCCATAGATTTAACAAACTCGGTGAGTGAGAGGTACATTGAAACCTTGTAATAAAGATAATGGTATGCTTTTCTTTATTCTCAAGGTGTGTTATTTATATTAAGATGCACAAGACTAGTGAATGAGGTACTTTAAAGGAAAAACAAGCTTCTGATTGTATTGCAAGCAAAAAATAGCCCCCCTCCCCTCTGTTGTGTTGGAAGTAACAGTAATGTCATCAAGGGACATAACCCCTTCAACGCACAACTTCTACAACTTTCATTCAGATTTCCATCTTCTTATGATGCATCATAAAAAAAATTATCACTTTTCAGCACTATTAGTTTCATGGTACTCAGTACATAAATGTACGAGTACATTGATCTCAACACTGACACCGAGGCTAAATTATAATATCTTCTCCAATTCACAAGGTGAGTTTAAAACTTAAGGCACATGAAAAGAAGTACAGTACATAAAGGCGTAAATATAAGTAATACTGCAGAAAAAATCCTAATTATTTAAAATGACTAATTTGTCATACAGATTTGTCTACAGAATGCCGTCATCTTTCATTAATTCCTCCCTGACTTCCATTAAAATCTGTCCAAGTAAGTTTTTGCCGCGCCACGTTGCCCGGTTCCATGCCTTTGGATTACTGGCGTCCAGTCCTATCCCCCATTTTATATCCGTCGGGCTCGCCTCCGCTAGAATCTTTGGATACGTTGAAAACAGCACCATCTTCAGGCCCTTATTCTGCGAAAACTAAAAAGACAAAAAAAAATAAAAATAAATAAAAAAAAAAAAAAAAACAATAGTAGTTCACTTAAGCTAAATTTTAACATGGTGGACTCAAAAGTTTTAAGTCTGTCTCTATCAATAAAAGGGCTTCTTTTCTATTTCTTGCACTTTTTTGTGATTCAGATACTTTTGACCTATAACAACATTCAATACGCTCTTTATCAATGCCTTATACGGTGTCTGATATTAAGAAAAAATGAAAATTTAACATGTACTTATGTATAAGTAATAACTGTCATACTTTTGGCGTTCATGGTAGTATAATTCTGGTTGGACACATTGCAATTTTCAAAGAGTCACCTCACGTCAGGTGCAAGTTCCATGAATCATGAAGTAATTCTCGGAAAATTTGCACATGTCCAACCAGAACTATACTACCATGAACACCCAAAGTAAGACTGTCATTTTTAAGTATACCTTTGCGATATTGCCTTGTTTGACTATTTGATAACAGCACATATTCCAGTTCGCATATTTTTCTGGGTCATCGTCCCTCGTCAACACTGTACGAGCCAGCTCTTTCTGTTCCTTGGGCTCATGTAGAGCCATTATAAGCTCTGCCATCATATTGTCACCAAGGATTACTGAAATATTATGATTAAATTATTATAGTCAAAATACATGAAGTGTGAATGGTAAAAGCACTCCGGGGACCCATAAAATTGTTCTCAGGGATTTACAGAAAAGCTATTATCATAGTCAAAATAAAGGAAGTGTGAATGATGAATGCTCTGCCATCATATTGTTCCCAGGGATTACTGAAATATTATTATGAATTATAGTCAAAATACAGGAAGTGTGAACAATAAAAGCTCTGTCATCATCTTGTTCCCAAGGATTACTGAAATATTATTATTAAATTATAGTCGAAATATAGGAAGTGTGAACGATAAATTTATAATAAAATTGTTCCCAGGGATTACAGAAAAATTATTATAGTCAAAATACGGGAAAAGTGGACGATGAAACCTCTGCCATCATACCAGTATTGTTCCCAAGGATTACTGAAATATTATTATGAATTATACAGGAAGTGTGAATGATAAAAGCTCTGCCATCATATTGTTCCCAGAGATTACTGAAATATTCCAAATATTACTATGAATTATAATCAAAATATAGGAAGTGCGGACAATAAAAGCTATGCTATCATATTGTGCCTGAAGATTACTGAATTTTTTTTAATAAATTGTAGTCAATTTGTCTTCACGCTAGTCTTTGCTTCAAAAAAGTTTGCATGAAGACTGAATACATCATTAACCTTAATCAAAATCAGTAGACAGGTATTTCAAAAAAATTTGAGAAGCGAAATCTTACATGCTTTCTGTTGCATCATGTATTGCTCCGCACAGTTATATTCCGTCGCTCCCATAAAGAACTTACACGGGAACCACTGACTTAGTACATCACGCGGCTTCCAGAAAAACTCAAAGTCCTCTTTAGTATCCTCCTTGTACTTCTCAACAACGTTACTTGAACTGTCATACGCATGCTGCTTTTTACTCTTGCCTTTTGGAGACAAACTCACTTCTATAGAGGATCGTTTTTCTTTTTTGTTTTTCTCATCACTTTTTTTCTTTCCTTTCTCAGTTTTAAGCTGATCCAAGTTCCAATCCTTTCCCGCCTCCTCCTCTTGGCTGCTCTGAGATGTGCTTCTTTCTTCCTTCAGTTTTTCTGCTTTAAGAGCTTTGTTGCCCATTTCTTCACTATTACAGCTCATTAAGTCGTTTAGATATTTCAGTTCCCCTCACTTGATCATCTTTGGTTTTGGTCAATTTAATATCAGTCTCCAGGCATTTTCTGAAAGTATAATTATCATAATATTTAAGCTTTCAGTATAAGTCAAAGATTTAAATTGTTTAGTGAAAATTTTAAAAATTTGAGTAAGAACTGAACAAATTGATGAAGTGATGGTAATATAAAGCCTCTATTTGTTATAATATGTGGTAAAGCTATAGTGTGTTGTAATCCAATATGGCGGTTCATTTGGAGGTACGACGTCTTCATGAGAACAAACTACAATGCTAATTATAAAGTACATGGATTTCTTCATGTGAGCATGTAAGAGGTTAGTGGTAACAAAAAAAGGCTCGCATAGGATTCAAGGCAATATGCACAGAGGCTAATTAGACCCTGGAAGATTCACATAAATAGCCATTTCAGAAGTTGTGACCACTGGAGAGAAAAGTGTCAAAATAAATTTAAATTAGACATTTCCAGGAAAATGCAGATGCTTTACATGGGAGCTTTGCCACTTAGTGTGACAGGATGAAGCTACCATGAATGATTGTCTACTGAAGTGACGTGAAATAAATTAATTATAATAGTGTGTTCCCATGATGATGTCATACCTCCAAATTAACTGCCATATTGGATTACAACTCTCGGACTTTATCAATTTCTACCATGCAAAAGGTTGACAATAAAAAAATTTTAATTGAATTTCAGAAGAGATTTCAAATCTAACCTTCTTACTATTCTTTAAACATATTAAAAATATATGTTGTTGCTTGTATTTCTCATCAAGACATTGATGTATATGATGTGAAAACTTTAAAAAAAAATTGTTAAAGTAGAGCAATTCTAACAAATAGCAGAGAGTTGGAACCTAAGGAGGGAGATAACTCTAGCAAATGGAGGTAATATAGGGTTATATGGGAACACACTATACCGAATTAATCATATCTTTAGAATTTGCTCAATAAATTGGCAATTTCCTCTAGGGCTGAGTATTGTGGGTCAAATTTGTATAGTGATAATTAATGCAATATTTTGAAAATATTATGATATATTGTAATATTTTGTGAGATTCCTAATGATTTTCATTTTCCTACCTCAATTTTGATTTCAAAACTTTTATTTAATAAAACACCGCTAAAGACGGTATGGCCCGATTGCAAAGTAAGTTTTTGTCACTAACTGGGTCAAGGTCAATAGGTCAAATAATACTGCATAAATTGAAAGGCTTTGTCAGAAGCAACCTACATGTATAAAATAAAGTTTCTACAACGTACAGTTCCATAGATTTTGCTTAAACCAGAAACTTTAACCAAAATCTTTTACTAGGTCAAAGTCCAAGGTCAAGGTCACTAGGTCAAATGTTACAGCATAAATTGAAAGGTCTTGTCAAGGGCATTAAAGCTTCATGTATAATATAAGGTTTCTACAGCATATAGTTCCTTAGATTTTGCCTCAACCAGAAACTTTAACCAAAATGTTGACGGCAGACTACGGACAGACAGACATGCGGACGGACATCGTCAATCTATAGGCCGGAATTGCTTTGCAATCCGACCAAAAATCTGAAAATGTCATCATGATATAATGATGGACATGTGCAGTTAAGAAATGAGTCTTACTTTTGGTGCTCATGGGTGTATAATTCTGGTTGGTCACGTGCAAATTCCGTGAATCGCAAAGGAATTCTCAGAAAATTTGCATGTGTCCAACCAGAATTATACTTTCATGAACACCAAAAGTAAGACAGTCATTAATTATATTTACATTTATTCTAAATATCGTTCATTTTTATTTATATGCATTTCGCACATTTTGCCTATTATAGCGTCAAATGAATTTGAACGTCGGTAAATTCTCCCTACATGCAAAACTTGAACGTGACGTCACAATAGCAACCCAAGTTATTGGAATATATTTCTAGTTGCCTAATGGGCATTCAACAAGGGGAATATACTAGTAATGTAAATATACAAATTTGACTGTTCTTCTATAACATTCAAAGTCAATCACACATGCATGAATATCCAGTTTAAAGAAATTAAAATTTATCCAAGTATCTTAAATATGATAATTCTGCTGGGACATCAGCGGACACTCGTGGACAGACATTGCAAAAAGTCACAAGGAAACTTAAACTTCATTTAAAATACCCTTATCAAATAATTAAAAGGAAATTAAGGCGAACATCCGTGAATTTCAGTTAGTATACCAATGATGATTATATGAATTTACTTTTGTCCTTGACATATATACAGTGTGTTGACATACAATTTTAAAGGTCAAGGAAGCATTATTTATTTCTTTGAATCTATTTGGCTGTGTAGCATTGTACGGACATTTCATGGTGCTTAAAAGTGGCTGGTCAGAAAATTGTAGAACTGATCAGTTAATATCACTGCTGTTATCGGACGCAATATAAAAAGTAAAAGTTGGAATAAGCATGATCATGATGATGTAGTTTACGACATTCTAACTTAACAGTCATACATGTATCATAGCAACACATTCATAAAAATCTACCATTTAGCGATTGAATTTTACCCTTTTGTTGTATTTTGTATAGTAATTCGCACTCGCTCATATTTTTCAAAGAAAGAACATAAAATATAACGATAAAAAAAAGATCGTCAAAAAACTGTTTTTGAAAACAAATACCATGGTACGTATTGCAAAGCCTAGTATCGCAATATACCGGTATCACGATAAAACCACTCAGCCCTAATTTCTTCCTCATTAGCGATGTGAACCACATGTTCATGGACTTTTATGTTGTTGTCTGCGCACAGTACCTCTACGCACTTGACTTTATACCCCCTCTAGCATAATCGATTTACAGCAACAATTGACCCTTCCGATTGAGGGAAAAAAATGCAAAATTTCACGACGTCAGAATGCTTTTACCTCCGACAAACAAGCTTGCATGGAACCTCGGTCAAACATCGAAATTGCATTGTAACGTCATGGAATTTCTCAAATTTTTCCCCGCGTTCGGAAGGGTCAATTATTGAATTAAATCTGATAGGAAAAAGAGCAATGAACCCCAAGGAGGTGGGACTAGAGTTTTATTTGCCCTGGCCCTTTGGAGCCTCAATGATTTAGCTTAACCGGCACATGACTGTCTATAAACCAATCAGATTACAGGTTTATAGAATTATTCATATGAGGTGTACGTAATAATATTTGTTTCCCTCAGTGGTGGATCCAGGGCCCCTTTTGCCGGGGGTCAAGGGGCGAATTTTGCCAATTTTTACTGAAAATGGGCCAAAATGTACATGTATTTGGAAATTTTTAGGTCAGTGCCACTGTCCCTTTATCAGCAATATGGGGTTACAAATATATGCAAATATGGGCCAACAAATATATGCAAATATGGGGTAACATCAGTGGCGGATCTAGGGGGGTGCGGAAGGGGCAAACCCCCCCCTTTCCCCGGCACTGACCTAAAATTTTCCAAAAACAGGTAGAGCGTTGTAGACAATTATCAGCACCTTTACGTTTTACCTTGCCTAGTGGCCCGTGCGTTTTGTTTATTAATTTTTTATCGACTATACCATGTGTAGGGGGATTTTTTTATCGAACTTGTCTATGTATACTATGTCTATATAGCACAATTGTAGCACACCTCTTGATAAAACGGTTCTTGCAAGTCAACTTTTGTTCAGTGTTATTGGCATATGTCCAGTATTATCGGCACCCTCAAAAAAAGAGATAAGCATTTCTTTCAAATCGCCGTTGTGCAATGGCTGAAATGTAATGCTACAAGTTTATGACTATACCACATGATTGGTGTTCCCCAAGATGTCCGCAACCAAACTTTTATTTTAGTTTGTCGTGACCCTGGAAGGTCATAAACGCTTCCAAATAAAGTTACCCATGAAGTTATATTTTCTGCGTGTTCCACGTTATCAGCATCTTCCCTGATCAGTTTGAAAAACGTTGATTAACACTGAAACTGGGTCGGATTACCACTGAATATTCTTTTATATTAAAAGACAATAAAATAATTTACAAATTCCAATATTTGTCTACTGAAAAACGGAAATGAAATTTTCAAAAAGCTGGAACATGGCTAGGTGCATAGGAAGTATTCAGATATGCCGATAATTATAGACGGGTCATGAAAATGGGATATAAATATTGGAAGGAGTAAAAGGCAGGCAAGTTCTTCATAAAAATAATCGAAAAATATGAAATAAGAAAGAGGAATTAATCCACTATGCAATTGTGAATCTGAAAAGAATTACAAAAACCAACTTCAAATTCTATGAAACACCGACTCAAAAAAAGGAAGTTTTCTATTTGTCATGATAAAGACGGTGTTTTCCCTACCCTTGTTTTCATCCTTTTAAAAAGACAGTGGTAGGCACCATATTTATTAGGTATATGATGGACTGAAGTTCATAAAATTGTTTCCAATATACTGTTGCTTCTACCTGTATAACAAAAGAACAACAAACAAGTCAATATTCTCGTTTATTATAGCTGATAAATAAAGGTGCCGATAATTGTACCCTGTTGATAATAGTCAACAGCGCTCTATATTTTGGCCCATTTTCAGTCAAAATCGACAAATTTCGCCCCTGACCCCCCGGCAAATGGGGGCGCTGGATCTGCCACTGAACAAATAAATGGGATCCTGAAAGTCAATGCATTTGATCTTGTCCACTTTATTGAGGCAGGTTGAATAATTATTTTAAATATTATACAATTTAATGAAATCTAGACTAAATAATACAGTCTCTCCGCTGCTGCTAAAAGAGACTGAACCCCACTATGGTTGTTACAGAACGAAGTCGGACGAAACTGTTGCCCAACGATTTTTCCCAATTACAGACCTTTAATATTGATTTTCTTGCAGGTGACACTTAAGTAAACATTAAACTAACTATCTATACCCACCTCGCGTTTTTTTTCTCGCTTCGTTGTTGCATTTTTGCCAATTTTAACTCCCTACCAAACTAAATAGGCAAGGCAAAATTGGCAAAAATGCAATGTTCAACGAAGCGAGAAAAAACGCGAGGTGGGTAGAGATGTTTACTTAAATTTCACCTGCAAGAAAATAAATATTAACAGTCTGTACATGGAAAAATCATTGGGCAACAGTTTCGTCCGACTTCGTTCTGTAACAACCATAGTGGGGTTCAGTCTCTGTTAGCGGCAGCGGAGAGACTGAATTATTTAGTCTAAATGAAATCAAGGACTTATAAACAGAAGGATTCGCAACTCTCTACAACGCCTTGAGAATAGTAACGAAAACTCGCGTGTAACGAGATCTGAACGAGATCAAAACATTGCCCAGTCCTATCCGAGAAGGGTGATAAAATAACATGATTTTCTCAAGCATCACACAATAAACATATAAAATATTGATACGTATATGTAGAAGAAACCTTACTGTTTCAATAAATACCAATTTTATAAAATTATATTGATATTTTGTTATAATATCTAGCTTCAAAGCGGAGCCTTGACATTCGCCATTATGACCCAGATATCGTCAAAGAGAGTTAAATAGGCATATGCTCTGTCCCATTTTCTCAGTCATTACTAGACTTACACATAAAATATTGGTGGCAAATCGAAAATGAAAACCTAGTGCGTGCATTAGAACCGATTTTGATTAATTTATTCGACGATTTCATCGTATACCGGAGGTTCAAAAATAGAGGTTTTCACTCGTCGGTACGCGCGGCCATTTTCTGAAAGAGGTAGACAGCCCAACGCTCTGACCCATTTTCTCAAAGTAGACAAGATTTACATATGAAATATTGTTATCAAAATAAAGACTAAAACCTAAAGTGTGCATTAGGACCAATTTTGTTCAATTAATTCGACAATTTCATTATTTTACGGGGCTTCGAAAATGGGTGTTTTCACTTGTCGGTACACGTGGCCATTTTCTGAAAGAGGTAGACAGCCCAACGCTCTGACCCATTTTCTCAAAGTAGACAAGATTTACATATGAAATATTGTTATCAAAATAAAGACTAAAACCTAAAGTGTGCATTATGACCAATTTTGTTTAATTAATTCGACAGTTTCATTGTTTTACGGGACTTCAAAAATGGGTGTTTCCACTCGTCGGTACGCGCGGCCATTTTCCCAAAAGACGTAGGCAGGTCAACGCTCTGACCCGTTTTCTCAAACAAGACACGATAAAAACCAGGAATATTGTTATCAAAATAATTGATAAGTCCCAATGCGTGCATTAGTACCATCTTCATTTCATGATACCTAATATTAATAAGAATACAACACTTCGAAAATGGGGTGTTTACGATCACCTGTTTGCCACGGCCTGTAAAGAAGAAGGCAAACAAGCCATCTAATTTTACCATTTTTTCTGTTTTATTTTATAAAGTAACTATGACTTGTTGTTTTTAAAATAAAGTTGGACTTTTTTTTATCTGCTAGAATTATTTTTCATGTATAGATGTCGATAATCGACCATAATATAACTGCCTGCCCTCAGATATAAGGGATCTCGATGAAGTTCGCCCTCGCCATTACGACTGCGACGTGACCTATATACATGATATAAATAGGCCCGATTTAATTTACCATTTTCTCGACTATTTCAAGACGTAATATCAAAATATTGGTACCAAAATGATCAGGATAATCTATTCTACTTATTCATGTCAATTTTATGTTGTCATAATTAACATATTTAGGGCATTCATGGTTTTGAATATCACAACCCTAACATCTCGTTGCCTAATTTGCATATCAAAAGGGCACGCGAGATGTTAACGGGAAAAGACGAGATTCCAATCCTTCTGTTTATAAGTCCTTGATGAAATCAGGCCGAGATATTTTGATCTCTGATGAAGATGGCATTTGTTCATCTATTTTACATCCTCAACAGTCTTTCAAAGAAGCACATAACTGTCATCATTTTGTGGTAATTTGACTGTTTTTCTTAAATTTCTATCTAACATATGCATACATTATACCTTTTTGTTGCTTTCGATCTGCGAACGTTCGAACTACACTTGCAAACTGTATTTTTTCAAAATGAAAGTAGAAATCTCTTTTATATAAACTCGGGACTCCTTGGGACTCATTAGATTGAGTTTATACAGAGGCCGAGAAGTTATGAATGCTTCCAAGGAAACACGAGTTACATTTCTTTGTCCACCAAAAGCCGGCAAGTTCATTTATTTATTGGGGGGGGGGGGGGACAGGGGGGTACCTCTCTCCACTCTCCCACCCCCACCCTGCCCCAACCTCCCTCCCCCTCCTTTTCATCATTCCCTTATCTCCCTCATCCCACTCCCCTTCCTCCCCTCCCTCCCATTTTCCCCCTTCCCCCTTCCCTCCTCCCGCCTCCCTTTCACCCTGTCCACCCTCTCATTTATAGATAAACAATCTCTAATCAATAATAATCAATCAATAATATATTTATCTATAACCCATGAAAATACTCAGACTCCAGTGGCGGATTCAACAGGTGCGGAGGGGGCGTCCGCACCCCCGGCAGTGACCCAAAATTTTAAAAACAAGTATATTTTGACCCAATTTCAGTTAAAGTAGGCAAAACTCGCCCCTTAACCGCCACTGAGATTCAGTCGGTGGATCGGGTTGAGGGAGGGAGGGGTCGGCGGTCTTTTCTTACTTTCTAAATCATTGAAGTTATTCATTTTCTTAGTACGGTCTCGCTTTAATTTTTTTAAGCAAAGCCGTACTGTTTCCGTTATGAATAATTTAGAAAAGTAACAAAATTCAAATTCATTCAAGATTTTCCATTTATATATATTAATCATGATACACATCCTAGTCCAACGCAAGGCATACAAAAAGGGCGTTTCTTGCTACGTAATGCACTGCTTGGAAAATAAACCGCCAAAATATTTTTAATTTTCTTTTCTAAAATTGCATAATCCATTTAAAATGAAGAATGATTAAAAGCTTCAAATTAGTTGTCGCGAGTCACAGGTTAAACATTACAAATGCCCCCCACCCCTCCCTTTTCGTAAAGAAAAATCTAGATCTGCACGTATACTTTATTGGATCTATGACAATACCGTTATACGATAATCCCTTTTCCAGACTTTAAATTTCATTATTTATCTTACCTGTATCACAACAAAATAACTTAATTACACGAGCTTTTAGTAATTACGCAATAGCGACTCGAGTGGATGTAAAATTATTTATGAGGCCTCCTACAATTACCAATAATTACAAATTAAAACCTGCAATCGGATTATCAATCACCATGGTTACATATAAACAGGTAATATTCCGTCCCCGATTCGTGAAAATATTGACAATGATTTGGGAATTTTTATAAATTTGACCGTCTCACTCTAAACGTTAGGATCGTATATCAATGTTCGACGAAATTTGAAAACTTTGAAAGCCTTTATCTTTCTGAGATATGCATGAATTATCGAGTATGCTGAAAGCAAACGGATGTTCGAGCCCCAGGATGCAGTCTGTGCGCCAAATGGCACATATGAGCGCACTCAACCCCACCTTGTCCAATTATGGTAAGTTCCCTATTTTTACAACCTAACCGTAATGTATCTATTGTTTGGTGTCAGTTTTTTTTTCAACAACATGTAAAAGTATATAAAAGGAGCTGTTCAAATCAGATCTAAAATCTCCAATGAAAATTAAAATTCTGAAAATGGAAATTTCAAGAAAAAAGAAAATAAATGATGGAAATTTCAAGAAAATATAAAATTCGTAGAATTTATTCCTATACGCATACAATCATAATCTGAATTCTTTTTAAATTTGTTTTTCACCGAAATGTGAAACATGTAAAAAAGCCTTCAAATACATTATATTTCAATAATTAATTATTATTTTTTTATTCTGCATACGACTCGCTATGTGGAAGAAATACGGTTACTGTACGAAATTCAGGGCTAAATACGGCCCTTATCTTATCAGCTCCTTCATTTTGTGTTTTAGTCTGGGATGTATCTCTGGGTTGGGTGCACCCCCTTGATCCTCCAAAACCGGCCTAACTTTGTAGCATTTTTTGCGCTCTTTCAGATAGAAAATTGTCTCATGGAAATTCCCATTGCAAAAGTTTTTTTTTGGGGGGGGGGACATGCATTTTTAGTCAAAAATCAGCGAAAATAGGAAAAAAATTATTTTATTTTAATTTTATATGGTTAAATTGAAAATAAAGTGTGAATATATAGTATTTTTGATGCTCTTTCAGATAAAATAAGTTGCAAGTTCCAATTCCTATTTTTACTGTGTGTTTTGGAGTAAAAAAAGTCGAATTTTTGCCAAAATTCTCAGAAATTTGAGGAAGTTTTAATTTATTCCTGCCTCTCAGCTCCTCAATATTGCATATGATCGTTCAATGATGATTTAAAAAAAAACATCTTTAAAGTCTCCTCTTTCAAATGACATAAATTTTGTATTCTTATTTTTCTTTTGTTTTATTTTATTTCACTTCATTTGTATTAATTCACAATTTTGGTGTATTTCATTTTATGATTTCAATGATTTCTGCTTAATTTCATTCAATCTTGTTTAATCTTACTTAATTTCATTTTAAGATTTTCAAATATTAGTTATTAACTGTATTTCATTTCATATTGTTGTCTAAAATTGATGTTTTTTTTTCTTTTTTTTCCCCTTCAAATTCATGGATTCACTATATCACATGTACGATCATAGGTCTGCATCGCTAACCTTGATTGTTTGTATCAAGTGATCTTGATAGTCATTGCCCATTTTCACACACAAAATAAAAAAAAAAAAAAAAAAATCAAACTTCCGTCAAGAAATTAGAAGTAAAATTTTTTTCTCCATTTAGATCGTTTCTATTATCATTCCTCTGTACTTAGTACTTAATTAAGAAACAAATCATCTCCAATTTTAGTTTATCAGAAGAACTACTAGTAAGCGATGAAAGGTTATAAACATTTCTGAAAATTTTCGTAAGTATTTTAATTATTGAATTCGGATTGAATTTGAATTGAATTTGAAGCCATTACTAAAACCAGAATACACAAATGAATTCACCATAGCACCATCTGTGTTACTAATCTTGATTATTGATACATATTTACCTACCATACTTCACCAGAATCCTTTATTCACCAGGGGAGGCAATCGTGGAGAGGAACCCACAAGAAATCAAGGTGTTAGAACAAACCCTGGCTAACTTGGACAGGAGCAAGACTTTTACAGAGAGGGAGATTTTCTGGAAGCAAAGACAGTTTCTGATGGATAAAGCTTTCGATGAAAATAACGAACTAAGGTGATGAATCAATTGAACAAAATGGAATAAATCGAAATATACTTCTAACTACACTAATGCAACAACAACAACAAAATAAAAAACAAATTAAAATAACAACAACAACAACAACAACAACAACAACAAAAATACCAACAACAACAACAACAACAACAACAACAACAACAACAACAACAACAACAACAACAACAACAACAACAACAACAAAAATACCAACAACACAACCAACAACAACAACAACAACAACAAAATAAAAAACAAATTAAAACAACAACAACAACAACAACAACAACAAAAATACCAACAACACAACCAACAACAACAACAAAGAAAAACGACAACAATTGTCATCATCAACAGCAAAAACATCAAAAAACAAAACAAAATAATAACAATAAAAAAAAAATACTCCTTTTCTATTTTCACTGCTTGTCTCCTGTCCTCTTGTTAAATGTAGCCAGTAAAATACACATATACATGTATTCGGTCTTTTCGAAATACAGAGTTACATCCCATTTGTGCAGGTATCTGACGTCAACGCATTGTGACGTCACCAAATTCTATGGAAACAAGCGTGAAATTCAGGGAAACAGTGTCACATATATGACGTTTTCAAAGGAATTTAATGACGTCACAATGCTTTTACGTCAGATACCTGCACAAATCGAACGTAGGCCTATAAAATCGAAAACACGGAATTACAAATCTACGTATGGAATGGATATTTGAAGTTTGAACCTGATCTGATTCTTATAAACGTAACATGCGTAAGGTGAATTTCTGGTATAAGCTTTTCTTAATTAGTCATCTTTCTTTTTTTCCAGATTCGCTAAACTGAATGACAGAATCATAAAGACTATAAAAAGAGATGCGAAAAACAATATGCAGACTTTCAAAGGAGACGACAGTCAAATGGACTCGGAAGAAAACAATCATACTTTTGAACCAGACGTACGTATATATATTTACGTGCATGATACATGTAATGTGCCATAGTTGGGACTGTTAATGCTTTTATTATTAGTTTTATATACATTTCGTATTATACTTTTGGTCCATCGTAGAGAGCTCAAGGGTACCAGAAATACGATTTTTATGTATTATAATCTTCTTTAAATGAATAATTCACAATTTGTATTACAGACAACCCTTACTGGTCGATTCTTTCCAGTAATCCCAATGTCAGAGGAAGAACGATGTAAAAGTTCAAACTATGCCAGGATTTCAGAGAGTAAGAAACGGTTCCGAGCCGCCGTGCGAGCCAATCAGGCCGCGTTAGCTCTCTTTGAAATAAAACAGAAAGTAGCGCAACGACATAGCGATATGATGAAGAATAGAAAGTATTCCATTACCCCACGCAAGGAAGAACCCCAAATATGTTCCTCACGAAAGACAAGTGTAGCCGAGGTACCAAACGAACACTTTGCAAAGTCACGTGACCTGAATGATGAGGAGTGCAAAGAAAGGGTAGATAATCCTGGTTTTCTTCGTCCGTTGAAATGCGATTCAGCAAACTTTAAGAAGAGAGTTTTGAGGATGAAGATTAAAGAGAAAGTAATAAATAACAACTTGAATTCTTCTCTGTTAGATACTGTCAATGTCCGTGGGAAAATATCAGATAGTCGTGCAGAAGATCGCAAAACTTCTAGACGAGTATCATTTTCACAAGGCAACCAAAGCAACGGATCTTTCAATGAAAATCTTTATGAAAAGAAATTTACTGTCCAAAATGTAGAGGAAACAGAGAAAACAGGAGTACAGCGCATCACTTTATTTCCTGAAAACGATTTGTCTGGATCAAAGAAAGGTTTAAGTCGCGAGGAATCGTTCGATGGAAGAAGTAAATCTTATAAGGGCAAAAAGAAAGGAAATTCGGACGATCTTATTCTTCGACTTTCTCGGACTTTGCCGTTTGACATGCTTATAAAATCTAAAGACAGTCTGCATTGCCTCACTTCCGCTATCGGATATGAAGCCAGGAATAGAAAATTCTTGGAGAAAGAGAAGACGTTCACGGATAGAATAGCCGTTAAAGACGAAAGGTTTCAGAAGTTACAGAAATCACTTAGCTTAGTAAAGTTGTGAGCTACTAGTATATTGTCAGAAAGACTGATCTGAATATAAAATTATGCTTTGAATATGATCTCAAAATTTGAAAGTACATAATAAAATGCAAATCATTTAAAATGAGGTATGTATAATTATAATATGAATTATGGCGAAGCCATTGTGAGGACGCAGATGAAATATAATTTCAATGAATTAATACCCAATTTTCACCATACATCATTGAATATTTTTTTAATAAGTTAATAAGAATAAAATATGTCATACAATATGTGTTCTTGTTATTTTTTCCAGCATCATTTTTACCGTCTCTATCAGCCTTACATTAGTTTTTTTTTTCTTTAAATCCAGAATCATCTACAGGAGAGGGGATATTGTAAACAATTTCTAAATCGACAGCATGCACATAACTTAATTGAAATCTCAATGTCACAAAACAATCAGTTAAAACATGAAATCGCAATGCTTAATTTTGAAACGTAAATGACAGATAAGAAAAGATCAAGTGATGTCATCTTAATCTATACATTTTAATTCCTTGGACCTTGACGAAAACCAAGGAAAAGAGAACTCGGGCAAGAAAAACTGTGGGCACAAACCATTAGAATTAAAAAAAGAATTTTACTGCTTTCTGAAGTATTTATATATTGTAAGATTAACAAGTATCTTGATTATTCAATGAATTCAATTAAACTTTTAAATGTTTACTTTTTAAATTTCATTGGGTGATGAAATGTCAGTTGTCGTATCAAGGAATATGTATCCCCCCCTTGCACCCACCCACCCCTCTCCCCTTTTACTTTCACCGGAAAAATTAGCATTCAAAATGTAGAACAGTAGAAGAGAGAGAAAACTTCCTTTTCGGCGCCGTCTATAGTGTTATCAGCAATATATCGTTTTATGGGATGATCTGGAAAAGGGGGTTAAAACTTACAAATTAAGTACAGTATAACATTAGTATTACAGGATTTTCCCTTAAATAATGTAAATGATTTTCCAATGTAATATATGTATCTGAAGACAAAAGTCTTGCTCATTCCTTTACTTTAAAAGAGGGTGAAAGGGAGGGGAGGGGCCGGAGGAAGGAGAGAGGGGGAGGGAGGGAGGGGGAAGAAGGAAGGGTGTGGGAGGGGAGATAAGGGGGCGGAGAGAGCGGGTACCCCATGTCTGCTCCCCACCCCCATAAAAGGCACTTGGATGAATGGGAGGGGGGGAGGAGGCAGCTGGAGGGAGGCAGAAGGGAGGGAAACAGAAGGGAGTGAGGGAGAGGTTAGGAGGTGGGAGAAGGGAGCGGGACAGGGGAGAGAAGGAGAGAAGGAGAGAAGTTAGTAGAAAACCCCCCCTTTCTAAAAAAAAATCTGAAGCCCTCACCCCTCTACCTTGGATTCGCTTTTGATTTACCTCCAAGGGAAAAAAATACCCAGCCTTATTAGAGCCCGAGCTGTGTTGACTTATTTGTACTAAATACTGTAAATGATGACGCAAGTTGTGACGCGTTGTAAACAGAACCAAAGGCAGCAGACATTTAGAAGTTTGTGTTGGGATTTACACTGCATAGATTTCCTGTATGTTCTACATGTAGATCTTATATATGTGGAGAGAAACCACATTATTCGATCTACAGGTATCAAAATATCAGCTGCAAATCATCCTCGAAAGCAGAATGAAGTTTGGTAAGTCGCTGATCGCGCTGATATATTTTTTTTTTTTTTTTGTTTTTTTTTTCTCCCAGCATTATGAGTTTATCCATGGATTTTTCTGAGGGAGCTGTCGATGAAAGAAAGTCCGCGAAACAAAGTTGTATGCTGACGTCGCGTCGCATGCTGACGTCACGTTGTAATTTTCAAAGAGGATATTCGGACTAAACATGATATATGTTGGAAATGATGGTGTAATGTCAGTATTACGTGAAGCAAAGCACAAATCATACATTGGGACACTGGAGGAGTAAGCCAAACGAAGAATATTCAAAGGAGATCGAGAAATCTTGGGCATCGATGGGTTTCATTCTGTCGTCAAGTGACATTGTCAAAAAAAGAAGCTTGCGCTTCACGCCGATCAAATGGGCAATGGGGAGAATGACGTCATTGACCACGGTTTTGGAACCTATAGGTATAGCATAGAATTCAATTGAAAAACACCATTTTTCCTATATATACACGTGTTACCTTGATGAGGACTACGTCCGCGCCTGCGGCGCGGACTGCGTCCTCTATTACATAGCATCATGAGTGTTCCCTGGACGGCGGTTCGCACAACGAAGACGAGAGAGGATTTGTTTCCTCTCCCTGATCAAATTTAAGAACATTTTGTACTTGATAAATAGACAGATACGTTTTCAAAAAATCGTTTCTACAATAAATATCTTTTACTAGAGATAATTATCATGAGCTTGACTTTATTTTTCAACCACGAAATTATCATTTTGAAAAAAAATCATACTCACATCCGATAATCTCTCTAGGTTTATGTGATGTTTGTATGAGCGTTTTCTTCTGTTTTATGTAGCAAAACCGAAACAATGTGGTTCATCTTTTTCAAAACTATTTCTTCAGGATTCGTTGACGCAATCTTTTTTGATTACACATCGTTGTGATTCCCGTGGACACAAACTGTGCTCCTCTTGATACAGGTAGATTCTATATTACTCAATGTAATAAACTGTTTCAAACTTAAAAAAACAAACATACCTGGTAGATTTATAAATCAGACGCGTCGCGTCGGTGCATCACAAATGCCAATCAACATTCATTATTTATAGCATTTATTGAAAGTCCAAGTTTCAAGTTTCATTAAGTTTTTAATGCCAGATGATATTTGGAATGCAATGTATTGGTCGATATAGCATGTGTCAATTTCAACGTATACTTCTTCGGTCGATATTGATATGATTAATTCCATTGGGTCCATACAATATCATATTGACCGACACAGTCATTATTTGTTACATGAAATAACTTACTTGTGGTTATGCATGTACTTATAAATGGCTTTGAAAGAGTGACAAAAAGACTGTTGATTTGTATAAATTATCCATTGAATTGTTAGATTTCATGCTATCATTTAAAGTTTAATGTTCAATTCATTTTCTGCCTGTTTGATTGAACTTCAGTAAATAATATTTCAGATAACTAAATCAACATTCAATATCGAAAAAAAAAAAAAACCTGCAATGAGCCAATCATAAATGTTGTATTAACCGATTTATATTATATGCACAACAAAATGACGCTAGAAAACGTAAAAACTAGTCAATTTATTTAAAATGGTTCTAATCGAAAATATTAAAGATATTGATAACACATTTTCCATTTTTATTGTATAACCCAAAGGTAACAGTAGCAAAGTCGACAGCTTTTAAGCCACATGTATTTGATATGTTAAATATTTATCTAATATATTCATTGTATTGTAAAAGTGATGCGAAATTAGTGCATCACATGATAAATCCTTGGAATTCCATTGGTTGAGCACGCGGAGACTATGAGAGAATAATGCCCGGCGACCGGCTTTTTGCTTTACAGAGTTACGTTGCTTGGAGAGTTACGTGATATACAAAATGTAGGTGTCGCCACTTCCTTGTAAAACAGCATTGCTATCCAGGTCATGTGATGCACAGCAACAATTTGAGAGAATAGTACCCATACAAACAGGCATTTATAGGTAATTGGTAAATGCATTATAGAAAAGGGATCCCAATGACAGATAGGATTCAGATGGGGGAGGCAGAGAAAATCAGCACTTTAAACTCCATATTCTTTTGACCAAATCAGGGGTCATATAATGAGAGGTGACGACGGAGTTTTTCTTATAATTGCAACCGTGTGGCTTTACTTGAACGGAATTGAACCCACGTATAGGCAGCAAGGATAATTTAAGTTTTCTGACACACAGAGCGACAAAAACGTCCTCTAAATGAAAGAAAGGCACGTCTTTAGAAATATCGAACACTCTTCTTGCCAGGGTGATACTAGTTACATAACCGGTTCCGGAACAGAAACCCGGATACCATTTCCTGGGATAGCTCTCCGGAGAAGCGTACCATTTTGAGCTAGGCGACCTGATTGGTTGAGCGCGTTTATGACACGCACCACCTACATTCTTCTGTAACGCAGCTGCGGATTTGCTTACAACAGACAACAGTGCTTTGGTGTTTATATACATGTCGTCATCGGTCTTCATGACGAAACGCGCATGCGCACATTTTGTCACCGCCCACTTGAACGCCATCATGGTTTTATATGTGAGATTATGATACGAGTCTATGAAATCTTCCTGAATTATGTCATGGAATTGTTCGTTCTCCTTTTCAACTTCAGCTTGGTTAGTTTTATTGCTAGTATATCCCAATAAAAATGCGTACCGTATATTGGCCGTGTTATTTTTAGCGTCACTAATCCACGTCTCTCTAATTGTGTCTCTGTTCAACCTGCGGACATGCGTCGTAAAAATCAGAATAATTATGTCGATTTTTTCTTGTTTCCCTTCGCTAGAATTGCAGATGTTCGGGTTGTCTATCAAATATTTGAAATTGTGTACGAAACAAGACCTGCAGGCGTCCGGTCTAGGTGTCCGCCTCTTTATCGGTGTTGTAACAACCATCTTCGTTGTTGTACGTGTGGTGGTGATCACATGAGTACTTGTAAATTTCTCTGTCGTTTTCCAAGAAAAACGTGCGATTTCCGAAGTATTTTTATCGTAAAAGTTCGTAAATATATAATTTCTCTCTTTAATAAATTGATGCATGGTGTTTATGAGATTTGTTGAGACATTGGCTATAGACGATAATCGAGCGTCGGTTGCCAGTAAATTAATCAGTACAATCAAGCACAGGTACAATAGCACAAAGATGAACATCCGGCTGCTTACTTCGCATGCGCAAGTCTTATCTTCCTGTTGCCCTCTTTTTGAAATCGAGCCCTGCTTCATCTTTCTGAAACGTGAGAATAAATCAAATACATAACGATACTATATGTGTAGTAGATTACATGAACAATTTTGGTAATGTTGTAACTACAATAGGAAAAATATACAATAGAATATTCAATCATTCCGATAACTTGCTTCAATGACTTCGATCGTCGGCCACATTGAATTTTCAAGATTTTATCTAATTGATCCCACACAGCCAAATCAAATTACGAATCACTGTAAATTTATAATAGTTTGTCTCTATCCCAACGCTATTTATAAATTACCTTGGTTTTTTCATTGTAAAGATAATACTACGGAAAGAATTGTCGACAAAGCTTTGAAAGATATTTTACAATAATACTACGGAAAGAATTGTCGACAAAGCTTTGAAAGATATTTTACACCAAATTGTACAACTGCACAATACAAATACAAGTATAAAGTATTCCCACAAATCTAAAACATGTCATAAAACAGTACTTACAAACGAACCAGTATTTTGTTTATAAAACCCTTGTGTGTCTTTGGAAAATCTGTGTATCTAGATAGATGTAAAATATTGTGTATCTAGATATGTGAAGGGGTTGTGCGCACGTATTCCGTTTAACCACACCATTCAACACAGACGTTCAAAGTCGGCTTTAAGGGTACATTTGTTACCTCGATAAGTGTAATGTATTTTTTATTTGTTCTCATGTGCTAGGTCTCATGGGCGGATCTAGGGAGGATGAGGTGGTGGGAGGGGGGGGGGGTATCAGCTTCGACTCCAATTTATGATTTTGGGGCCAATTTATGATTTTGAAGATAAAATTAGGGAATAACTAGCTTCTGGCATTATGTTTGCGGACGGTAAATGCTGATTCTAATGCAATGTCGCTCTAACGTCGATTTCCATTGGTTGTTTGCTCCTTAGTTACGGCTGTAAAACGAGAACATACTAGGCTTTGACTTTGCTAACGTCACATTTCGCCTTATATTCACCAAAATATAGATTGCATTAGAATGTGAATAACTAGATACTGTCGTGATGTTTGCGGACGGTAAATGCTGATTTTACGCTGCAAAGATCCGTTTCTCAGTTTGCGACCGTAAAATCAGCATTTACCGTCCGCAAACATCACATTAGAAGCTAGTTATTCCCTAATTTTACGGTCGCAAATTGAGTTTTTCTGGCGGCGCGTTAGCGGAGCCAGTAAAACGGATGTGTGCACCGTAAAATCAGCATTTACCGTCCGCAAACATAATGTCAGTAGCTAGTTATAATAATTCCTATTCTAATGCAATCTATACTTTAGTGAATATAAAGCGAAATGTGACGTTAGCAACGTCTAAGCCTAGTATGTTCTTTTTTTTATAGCCGTAACCAAGGAGCAAACAACCAATGAAATTCAACGTTATAGCGACATTGCATTAGAATACAATATATACGCAAAAAAAGGTAAATCAGCATTATTTGGCTAATTCCATATATGGTCATGACTCTTTGACATCCTCTAGATCAGCGCTTTGGTTGGGTCAGCGCCTTGTAATCGCCGACTTTGTTGCTTTGATTTTATTTTTTTCAAATCATAAGCTGGAATCACTTTCCTCCAAACGGGCTAGACCTCCACTTGAAAACTCTAGATCCGCCAGTGACTCTATGTCATGTCACGGACATCACTAATCATACATCCTGATGAAGATGGACGCCTATCGATGACCATCATACAAACAGGAAACCCCCCATCATACACTAGATAAAATCCTGGTCTGTAGAATAGGTACATACATTTTTATTTGCATTAGATACTAACACAGCTGGAGTCTTGATTCTGAACGCTCAAAAGAAAAAAAAACCTATAAAACATATATCTAATTTCATTTTACTTTCTGATCTAATTTGACTTCTTTGACCTCTTCCAAGCCCGGGTCTAGAGGGAGGGGGGATGATTAGTGTCCTATGACATATCAAAATCGTGATTACTGCATGTTTAAAGTTTAATTTCAATATGTCTTAGGGCAGTAGTTTGGTAAGGTCTCCCCCTACCCTCATGGAATTGGTGCGCTTTTTTTTCTTTTTTTTTTTTTATTTATACATGTATATACATATTTAAAATCATAGATTGTAACCTTCTCACCTAAAACATCAGAGATACATCTCACTTCAACAATTCCCTACAATACTTTCTTTCCTCTCTTTGGTAAGCCCATCCCCCTTCAAATGAATAGTTTTCTTTATGTAATTACCGGTATTGTATATTTCTTTTATATTAAATAAAGTTTGTAGCAAGTTTAAGGAAACCATGAACCTTTTTTTTTTTTCTTATTCATTTGTTTAATTTTTATTACTATCATAATTGTTGTTTTGCTCTACAATTGTTAAACGTCTACTACAAACTCAATAACATCATTTAAGAACAGATAAATTGGCAGCATATATACCAGGCATGCACGTGACCAAAGAGGGTGGAAATTATTATTTTTCCCAATTAATGTAGATATTGTAATTGAAATAAATAAAATCCTAATAACATCAACAGATATTCAATTCAGAGCTTGAAAACTTGACATAACTTTTTGTCAGGTAAACATTCGTTAAACAAAACATAAAGAATATTACCTTTATTGTATCTTTCAGATTCTAATTATCTTTTCCTCATACCTGTATTCCTGATGGTTACTTTATAAAGCTGTATAGATTGAGACCCGTCAATTATATATACTAGTATATCTCATTACTGTGACGTTGAAACTGATTCGCCTTCCCGGAACAGTATACTTTAGTAGCTTACAACTACATCTATATAAATATATATAAGGCACGGTCCATTTGATATTCGGGGGGGGGGGGGGGGGGGGGCTTGGGTTTTTTTGTCGGAGCAATATTATTTTTTTCTTGCAAAGTTGGAGCAAGGAAATTTTTTTGTAACAAAGTAACAATGTTTGCGTTTTATTAATAGAGTTATTTATATTTTTACTCAAAACTCTAAATATTAGTATATTAGTTTATTTTCATGCAAGTATTCAATTTACTTTTAAACAGAGAGATGAAAGATTTTTAACAATACGATTCTCAATATTTTATATAAGATACATGTATATAACACGTATAAGAGGGTCTGAGGGGAAGATCTCGACCTAGTCAAATTTTTAAATTTCGTATTGTAAATTGGTGAATAACTGAAGGTTTCCTTCCAAGCTTAAAATACAAGAACATAAAAAAATCTATAGGATACATGCAACATGTAGTAATAGCAATACATAAAATTTGATACTTTGATAATATATTTAAGCTTTTAAGGAAGCCCTTTTTCATTCATATACATGTATAACTTTTAATATGTTCAAATATATGAACTTTGCCATTAGTAAATAATGTTTTGATAGAAAACTATGGCGAGCGAAGCGAGCCAACAAATTTTGATACAAATTGAAAAGTGCGGCGAGCGAAGCGAGCCGGAAAATTTTCAAGAATTTTAGTGAAATTTTATGGTAATTCTTCAAATTCAGATTATTTGTAAGAGCAAGATTATTTTTTTCTGTCATACCATACGCAAATTTATTTTTTTCATCAAAATTGAGAGCAAAATTATTTTTTTCGAAAAAAAACCCAAGCCCCCCCCCCCCCCCAGAATATCAAATGGTCCGTGCCTAAATGTTACATCAAATTCACAAAGAAGAAAGGACAGCAAAATTTTCATGAATTTTGTGAATAGAGAAAAAAAAAAGAATAGTGACAATAAAAAGAAAATCTCTCCAGGTTGTCTAAAATGTCCAAATCCAAATCTATTCAGCTGTGTTTAAATGTTAAGGGACTTACATGTAGAAGACAGTGCCCCATACAACCTTTCCTCTCTAATCCTCGGGTTATATATAATATGCTTTAGCTGTCTATTCGAGTGCCTTTTGTTTTTTATATCCATTTACAAATTCTTCTGTGAAGGGTTTTCTTTCTCTCATTTGCTTGGGCCTCTGCATTTTGCTGTCTTGTTTGTTTGGTAATCTTTCTGTGAGGAAGTTATTATACACAACAGCTGTGCGTTATTCGAGACCAATGGATAACCTCAAAAGTGGGAGGGTTGTGCGCTCGTAATCGGGATAACCACACCGCCTGTTACTAGCGTAGTTACTTAACATCGTTAAGAGTATAATTATCTTGACTAACTGTTACATGAATTGTATTATCATCATTCTGTTCTACACTGTTATAAGTATGCCTGTCTATCACATTTAAGGACACTTTAAGGAAATGGATTTACATAAGAAGCTTGTACCTTTTTTCCAGATCCTTTATAATTTTGTATCACGCTACATATGCTAATATTAGAATAAATTAATCTTAAAGAGCAGATTGCCGTCCCAAGTCGGCACCGATTGTCAGTTGGTCTCGTTGGTTTATGTGTTGTCATTTGTATTTGGTGTTTTGATGTCGTGTTTGCTGTTCCTTGTCCCTTTTGTGTCTATTCCTGTGTATGTCTTCGCTGTGTTTCCACTTGAGACGTTTTTATGTTTTGCTTAAATAATGTGTGCGCTGCAACCGGGTCTTGTTGGAGATCCCCTCCTTTCTTTTCCTATACGACAAGTATGATTTCTTTTTTTTTTAAACGGAACTAGTTAGCTAGGTCTCCCAATTATGTTCAGAATATCTAAGAAGTGCAAGGTATATTCATGCAAGTTACATGTACCCAAGACTGCATACTTTATTAGGAGCTTTGTATTTGACTGTAATGAAATAACCAATAAATAATTATATTTCCACAAGTGAGAATACTCAAAATAGTTTTTAACCAAGAAGCATACTATGTACAGGATCCAGGTTTTAGAAATTTGAGAAAATTCTGTAAAAAGAAATTTTCAAATGCATTTGAATAAACGACCAACCGAAATTGATCGAACTTGGCCACATGTGCCCTCGGGGACTCCTGGTCCACCAGCAGTGACACATTCAAATTCTGAAAATAAGATCAGAGGGCGCTACTGAATAAATGTTGGAGGCTTATATAAAATCCCTTTGGCTTGAAGCATCACTGATGGGGAATTTAAGAGTCTAACTTTATAAAGACCTATTTTCTGTTGCTGTGTGGAGCAGTTAAACTCGCTCCCCGTGACATTGGATGTTTTAAGTTTATTTATTACTTCTTTCCAACTCTGTCGCCGGAACGAAGCTTTGTATTGGCCCTTTATCAATTTGACATCATGCCTATTATTTATTTCAGAAACTTGTCATTTCATCCAAAAATATTATTGAAGTTAAAGGAGGTTAGTTCTTAGCACCATCACTCCAATGCTATTATGATCATAGATTTTATATGGATATGCTACTGAATCGATCCTACAGGGAATTTTGAACCGCTTCCTCTCTGTAAAGTAAATACAAAAATGAAAAACACTTGAGCTAGAAGTATCACTGATGAGGATATAAGATAAGAATCACGTGTCTGGTGCATATATAATAAATTGGATTGAAATGTTCTTCAATAAGGTGTATAGATAGAACCCTTCCGCATTATTAATTTTAACACTTATGTCCTGTTGCAGTGTGGAGCAGTTAAACTCGCTCCCCATGACATGTGATGTTTTTAAATGTATAAGTTACTTCTTTCTAGCTCTGCCGCCCAAAAGAAGCATTGATTTGGCCCTTTATTAATTTGACATCATGCACATTATTTGGGTATTTCGGAAACTTTTCATTTAATCCAAAAATATTATTGAAATTAAAGGAGGTTAACATCCTTAAATGCTATTTTGATCATAGAGTTTATTTGGATATGCTACTGAATCGACCATACAGGAAATGTTGAACCGCGTCCTCTCTGTAAAGTAAATACATATATGAAAAGAACTTTGGCTTGAAGCATCACTGATAAAGGATTTAAGATACGAATCACGGCTCTGGTGCATAATAAATTGGATTGAAATTTTCTTCAATAAGGTATATACAACATGTAGATGGAACCCTTCGGCATTATTAATATTAACACTTATGTCCTGTTGCAGTGTTGAGCAGTTAAACCCGCTCCCCGTGTGATGTTTTAAGGGTATTAGTATAGTTCTTTCCAGCTCTGTCGCCCGATAGAAGCTTTGTTTTGGCCCTTTATCAATTCGACATCATGCATATCATTTGGCTATTTCGGAAACTTCATTTAATAAAAATTTTTATTAAAATTAAAGGAGGTTAACATCTTAACACCATCCCTTTAATGCTATTTCTATCATAGATTTTATTTGGATATGCTACTGAATCGACCATACAGGAAATTGTGAACCGCGTCCTCTCTGTAAAGTAAATACACAAATTCAAATTCTAAAAATAGAACCAGAGGCGCTACTGAAATGAATTTTAGCGGCATATATAAAGCACTTTGGCTTGAAGCATCACTGATGAGGATTTAAGATCCGAAACACGTGTCTGGTGCATAATAATTACTTCAAGAAGGTATAGATCTTGAACACTTCTGCATTATGGAAATAGGATGTAAATAAAATAGCTATATGTATATGGGTTGAGATATACTAGTATAATTATAAACAATGCATGTTTATGTACTTAAAATGATCTATTTAACAGTATATGTGGACGTATGAAAGTCTTTCCCTATTTCTATCTGTCTCTTTTTCAAAAAAAAAAAAAACCAAAAAAACAAACAAAACAAAACACACACAAAAAAACAACAACCCCAAAATAATAATAATAATAATAAAAAGAAAAATACTCATCATATTATGACTGTATAACATATAACTTCAGCTGAAAGGTAACATTTGTACTTCCAACGTGAAATGTGAATCGTCTTCAAATTCAACAGCATCATTTAAGAGCAGATAAATTTTCAGCACGTTTCGGGTACATAATCCTCATCAGTGATCCGCAATCTAAACAATGTAATATTGCCAATAAGTGTTAAAATTATTATGTACAAAAATTTACCGAAAGACGTAGCAGGATGGGTGGGATATGATGCTATAGGACCCACGTTTTAGAAATTTTGATAACAGAAATTTTCGAATGCGTTGAAGAGACAGACGATCAACCGAAATTGATCGAACTTGGCTACATGTGCCCTCGGGGACTCCTGGTCCGCCAGCAGTGACACTCACAAAGTGGTTCAAATGCTAAACGTACTTCAAATTCAATAGCATAATTTAAATTCAATATCAAAATCATCATAAAAATTCAATAGCATTATTTAATTATTCCCTGCTAATCATAATTCATTGGAATGGTTGAAACGTATTAATTTGATTTAAGGGGGTCCAGAACAGTATCCGAAAGAATCCCATCGGAAAACTTTAGATCAATTATGACGTCATAATAGGAACGGCTACATTTTACAGTGAACGTCAGCTTTAGATAACGTAAAAATAAGGGGGGGAGGGGTAAGAAAATCCCTATAACTTAAAATTTCAGTAGGAACTTATCGGTGTTTCACTTGACATATAAAGAAGATAATATCAAGTTATCACGAAAAATAAATGATAGGGTTTCAGATAAACGGACTTTATTATTAACAAGAGCCCCAGGGGGCACAACGCTCACCTGATACCCATGCACGCTCTAATTGACATACTGACATTGAATACTGATAGTGCCAGTACCAGGATTTTAGCCCACAACCTTTCTAAAAAGATTTTTTGCCGGATGCAGAGAAGTTTTTATTTTCAGACAACCTTTAAAAGTACAAAAAAGAAAAAATAGTCACATTTCAAAACAATAACTTTTTTACTGATTTGAAAAGACGGATAAAGTGGTCCAACGTCATATGCCCAGCTAGTATAGTTCAATTATGCAACATCAAAAATAAAATCATATTGTAAAATTCCACATTAATGTGCAGCAGAAAAAGAATAAAACAATGAAATGATTTCATAAATTAAGTTTATTTAAAATTGAACACAAAACCTTTCATTATTGATAGCTAGCATGCCAGAAATTATAAAGCCTGTGTTTGTGAAACGAGAATGCCCCGGTGGCATCTTTGTTAGTATAAACGCCATTTTCTGTTAAGAATGTGAGAGGTCAGGGTCAGCGAAATATTGGTATCAATGGAAAGATCTTGTCACAAGGAATACACATGTACAATATGAAAGCCCCATCACTAACCATTCAAAAGTTATGCACAATGTTAAAGTTTTTGAGAAGTACGTGAAAGGTCAAGGTTATGGTCATGAGGTCAAAAATTTTGGTATCAATGGAAAGGTATTGTCACAAGGAATACACATGTGAAATATGAAACCTCTATCACCAGCTTCCATTCAAAAGTTATGCCCAATGTTAACGTTTTACGGAAAACAGACAGACAAACAGACAGACGGACAGGTCAAAAACTATATGCTCCCGAATCTTTTATTCCAGGGGCATAAAAAACAAAGATTTTTCGGTTTTGCCTTTATTCACTGAAATCTATGAATTATGCTTTTGAATAGTATTGATTTCATCTCAAATACATGAAACGTACAGTTAAAATCGTTTTGATCCAATATGTATCAATTCAAGTGAGTTGTTCAGAAATTGGGCCAGTTTGTATTCCAAAAAAGCAGTGTATCTTGTATCAAACCTCATGACCCAGTGAAGCCATTTGAACAAATAATTTTCAGTAAATATGCTGAAATGCGACGCTTCTTGCCTATGCATATTTCAACAGGCGATAAGGAGCGTCGCATTTCAGCATACGCTGTTCAACAACTCAAGTGGTTTCTCTAGGTTTCGCAGTTTGAAACAAATTAAAAGGCCCATGAAATTGTTAAGCTTGTCCAACTAGCAGACCTACGACATCGTTATTTACTGTTAACTAATTGTTTTACCTCATCATAGGTCTGTTACACGGACAAGTTTTTAGCGCAAAGAGCTCATGAAATGTATCGGTTGCATCGGATTTGCCGACAAAAAGTTATTTGGTCTGATAAAAACTCATCATGTATCTATTATTTGAACAGATAAAATTCCCAAATGTCTTAACACAGGAACCTGTCGTGTTATGAGAGAAAATGTTTTATTATTCACAACCTCAGGCCTCTTGTGTTCCTCTTAGAAATATTATACATACAAGATGACGAACACAGTGGCTTAAGGTTGTGAGTAATAATTTATTTTCTCTATTAAAACAACAGCTTTCTGTGGTCCAACATTTCATTGGAAGATTTCAGGAACTCTGAACTGAATTATTTATTTACAAAAATTTCAGATATTAAATGTCCAATGCATTCTCAAAATCCAGAGGAAGAGATTACTCAGACGTTTACTCACGTGAGCTAAAAACTGAAAAAGGGCAAAAAAAATTTTGTTGGGGTCCCGCCGGGGTTTGAAGCCACTCCCCATGGGTCCAATGGGCATAGCAAACATACATTATACCTATGTACAATCTTAAAAAAATATTCCTTAAAAATGCAAAAGTGGATATCTTGACAAAATTCTTTCACTTGTAAGGTACCATGCATGAGTACCTCATACCTACAAATTGTCATGACAATCTGAAGAGTGGTTATAGAAAAAAAGCAGAAAATGTATGAAAATCACCCCCCCCCCCTTCCTTTTTACATAAGAAAAAAATTCATAAAAAATCAAAAAAATAAAATTTAAGCATAAATACATATCAAAGCATTAAGTAAGTTAAATATGATAAATATGTAGTAAATGAGTGTGTAAAATCATACAATTATTGAGTTATTTAAAGAAATAGTGCAAAAATGTGCATTTCTGACTAAGTCCGAAAAGACGTCAAAAACGCGTCAAAAATTTGACTTCGAAGTGGAACCAAAAATAACAACACTTCTTAACACATCTCTCTAGATCATCCTGATGCTTTCGGGTTGTCGATACATGCTTCGGTTCTGAAGAAGAAGTTTGTCAAAGGAGGGTACCCCCGTGACCTACTTTAAGCTGTGGTGGCGCCACCTGTTGACAGATCCGGACGAAAAACAACAAGACTTGTAGGGGACCATGAGTACTTCATACCTACCAAGTTTCATCAAAATCCCTTCAGCTGTTCTGGAGAAGAAGTCGAAAATGTGAAAAGTTTACGACGACGGACGACGACGACGACGACGGACGACGGACGACAGACGCAACACTATGACTATAGCTCACTTTAGCCTATGGCTCAGGTGAGCTAAATATGAACAACTCAAAGATGTCCGGAAAATAGACATAAATCTATCTCCCTTCGACAATTACTTTTTAAAGTCTTAGTCATCATTTATAATTCTACACATATCCAATTGTCAACATCATTTCTAAATAAAGAAAACAGAACTTGTGAGTATTCTGCCTCTACAGAAGATTTGTAACTGTTTTTTATTTACATAAAGTGTGAAAATTTTAACGTCACATTTACGGCCCATATTGGGGCTTTCAGTGGGTATATATGTACGTTCGTAGG
Organism: Pinctada imbricata; assembly: GCA_033119305.1. Lineage (NCBI taxonomy): Eukaryota > Metazoa > Mollusca > Bivalvia > Pterioida > Pteriidae > Pinctada > Pinctada imbricata. Next base: position 945,588 of record VSWD01000002.1, read on the forward strand.
TTCAAAACTAACGGTAAAAAATTGATGAAACTTTGCATGTAGAAAAAGTAAGTTTCAATTATCAACATTTATGATTTTCAGGAAAATTAAATGATAGGATCTTTATCTCAGTCTGGCTGTCCTGGACCTCCTTTATTAAAAGCTTTAATCTAAAAATGAGAAAAAAGTTAAGATGCAAGTTGAGCGATGAAATATACATGTTATACGTCTTCAAATTCAAGAGCATCATTTAAGAACTGATAAATTTGCAGCATGAACCAGACATGCACGTTTCGGGTACTTAACCCTCGTCAGTGATCCTCAATCTAAACATATATAAGACCGAAAAAGTGATAATAAGGCTCCTGTGCTAATAAATATTTTTTATATTGATGAAATTGACAAAAATACAAATGATAATGACCATATCCCTGTATACAGCACAAAATCGATAATTCAGAAAATCAAAAACCGAAGGCATACAAAATCAGGATAAAACAGGAACCAAAGCAAACAAACAAAAACTACCACCATATGAAAAGAAACGAACTCCCGATATGGGAGTGAGACCAGGTGCCCAGGAAGAGCATCTCCTGCTTGCATGCAACACCCGCCGTTTCCATTCGGTAGAACTGTCACATCCGGTTACTTCCATTTCGGAAGACATAGAGTACAATCGTTGGTTGGATTTCAAATGGTCTATGACAGAATATCATCCACCATTCTGGAGAGTGAGACATCATAGTGTATGACGAGTTCCCCATATCGACCGTAGAACTTCCTCAGTGACGATGTTAGTCGGTCACAAACATATCCCTGACTGAGAAGCTTATCTGAAAGACTGAAGAACTCGTCATACACTATGTCATGTCCCACTCTCCAGAATGGTGGATGATATTCTGTCATAGAACATTTGAATCACCGTAACCAAAGATAATTCTCTATATCATGCAAGCAGGAGATGCTGACTCTTCCTGGGCACCTGGTCTCACTCCAATATCGGGAGTTCGCTTCTTTTCATGTGGTGGAGGTTTTTGTTTGTTTGCTTTGGTTCTTGTTTTATCCTGATTTTGTATGCCCTTCGGTTTGTGGTTTTCTGAGTTTTCGGTTTGTGCTGTGTGCAGGGATGTTGTCGTTGTCCATATTTGTTGTATAGCCCTCTTCTAATGTGCTGTAAAAACTCAATTTAGAATATGCAGATGATACATGTAGATTTATGTGTATATATAATTATTGAAGTGCCAAGAAAGTGTTGCACATTGTGAATAATTGATGGCATGTTTAGTTGAGATAACTAGGGTGTTTGTGCGTGTGTGTGAGTGCATATATACTTGGTTTTATTTATTTATTTTTTTTTTGCTTATCAGGATTGTAACAGATTGAAAATAAATATTCTGACCTTGAGTTACTGGAAAATAAATAATCTGGCCGCTCCTGCGTTTAAAGTAAATAATCTGACCCGAAAAATTGCCAGCCCCCTTCCCCATGATCAAATGGTCGTCCCCTTAGCATTTGATCCACTTGGTGAGTATCACTGCTAGTAGCCAAGTTCGATCAACTTCAGTTGATCGTTTCTTCAACGCATTTAAAAATTTCTGTTATCAAAATTTCTTGAAATTTTTAAAACGTGGGCCATATAGCATCATATTCCATCCATCCTGCTACGTCTTTCGGTACAATTTTGGACATAATAATTTTCACACTCTTTGGTCATATACGAGGGTTAAGTACCCGAAACGTGTATATGCATATCTGGTCCATGTAAAAGATGCTTTTTAATTTGAAGACATTTGTTACTCGTATCAACGCTTTTAAATTAGAGCATCTGTGAACACTGACATTTGTAATTAAACACTTACATGTATATTCTGGTTCAACACATTTTAAGTTTCTTTGTAAATTTAATTTACAACCAATAAAAAAGTAAATGATATTTTGAATTATCTTTGTACACCCAATTGTCTAGACCAATAGATATATAAAACATTTATAAACATCCTACAAATTGCGCAGATGGTACCGTAAGACAATCCAAGTATCGACATTCGCATCAATTCCGAGCGTGTACTTTACGTCATTCGAATAGTGTTGGATTTTTCCTCCTTCGTCCTACAACCATAAATCATTATAAACAAAACCGTCTATAAGCTTTCCCATTTGTCAAAAATGCGGTCACTTATAATGCGATTAATCTTCGTATCGAACTGCTTCCGGTCATATTGACGCAGTTTTTTTTTTTGTATTAGGAGAAAAGTACAGTTGGAAGCACAACGAATATTGCTGACATGGCTGAGTGTGAAATTTGGCAATTTTTTTAAACGAGAGAGAAAAAAAAAAGAAAAATTAGATAAAAGAAGATCGAATGATAAAACCTTTTTCTTTTTTACTATGATACAGATATTATACATGTCAATCTGAAATATATACAAACAAGAGGCCCAAGGGGGCCACATCGCTCACCTGAGGAGACTGTATGTATGTTTTCAATCAAAGTCAAGACCTGAAGGAAATCGCTTTTAGTGAAGCTTTGAGAAGGACAAGGTGTACAAGTTACTTCCTGTAAAGTTTGGTGACATTCTGTGCAGTAGTTTAAGAGGATAATTCAAAAATGTGTCATTCAAATAGAGCCTATAGAGGACATCTTGGATTTCCAATCGGCTTGAAAAACACAAACTTAGTAGAGGACAATGAGTACTTGCGTCCTGTGAAGTTTCATGAAATTCTGTGCAGCGGTTTCAGAGGAGAAGTCGAAAATTTGTCAGCCAATCAGAGCCTGTGGCGGCCATCTTGGATTTCTGATCAGCTCGAAAAAACACAAACTTGGTAGAGAGCAATCAGTACCTGCTTCCTGTGAAGGTTTGTGAAATTCAATGCAGCCGTTTGAGAGGAGAAGTCGAAAATGTGTCAGCCAATCAGAGCCTGTGGCGGCCATCTTGGATTTCCGATTGGCTCGAAAAACACAAACTTGGTAGAGGGCATTGAGTACTTGCTTCCTGTGAAGTTTCGTGAAATTATGTGCAGTGGTTATAGAAGAGAAGTCGAAACTGTGTCAGCCAATCAGAGCATGTGGCAGCCATCTTGGATTTCCGATTGGCTCGAAAAACAAGAACTTGGTAGAGGGCATTGAGTACTTGCATCCCGTGAAGTTTCATGAAATTCTGTGCAGCGGTTTCAGAAGAGAAGTCGGGATGTGTCAGCCAATTAGAGCCTGTGGCGGCCATCTTGGATTTCCAATCGGCTCCAAAAACACAAACTTGGTAGAAGTCATTGAGTACTTGCGTCCTGTGAAGTTTCATGAAATTCTGTGCATCGGTTTCAGAGGATTAGTCAAAAATGTGTCAGCCTATCAGAGCCTGTGGCGGCCATCTTGGATTTCCGATCTGCTCGAAAAACACAAACTTGGTAGAGGGCATTGAGTACTTGCTTACTGTGAAGTTTCATGAAATTCTGTAATGCAGTTTCAGAAGAGAAGTCGAAAATGTGTCAGCCAATCAGAGCCTGTGGCGGCCATCTTGGATTTCCGATCGGCTTGAAAAACAGAAACTTGATAGAGGGCATTAAGTACTTGCTTCCTGTGAAGTTTCGTGAAATTCTGTGCAGCGGTTGCAGAAAGATATCGAAAATGTTAAAAGTTTACGTCGGACGGACGGACGACGCGCTATGACAATAGCTCACTTGAGCTTCGCTCAGGTGAGCTAAAAACAACAATACTTGTAGGGGACCATGATTACTTCATTCCTACCAAGTTTAACGAAAATCTGTTCAGCGGCTCTGGAGAAGAAGTTGAATATGTATGAAAATCATCCCCCCTTCTTCTTGAGTATTCTAAGTAATTCGAGAAAAGCTAAAGCAAAATAACAGCCCCCTCCCCTCCTTTCACTGTGTTATTGATAACATTGATCTGTTCTTACATTGATATTTTGATCTGCTCTCGATATTGTAATTTCAAAGTTGTATATCTAAGTCTTCACAAGATAAATTTGAAAATACTTATTCATCTTTTTAAAATTATTTAGTTTCCTTTTCCATACTTATTTAATATATAACATTCAAATGAATCGATAATCAAAACATTTAAACCTCAAAAACATATAACAATATTAAAGAAAGACAACTCTTGCATACATGAACATGTACCAACTTATACGAAACTAAAGTTACCAGGGTACCAGAACTTGAACCCACAAGCCTTGGGTCCATGTTCACAGTAAACATATCTATTCATGATTGAAATAAATACTCATAAAAATCTGTTCAGCAGTTCTGGAGAAGAAGTTGAATATGTATGAAAATCATCCCCCCCCTTTCCTTTTCACATAAGAAAATAATTCATAAAAAATCAAAAAATTAAAATTTCAGTATAAAATACATATCAAAGCATTTAGTAACTTAAATGTGATAAATGTGCAGTAAATGAATGTGTAAAATCATACACATATTGAGTTATCTAAAGAAATAGTGCAAAAATGTGCATTTCTGACTAAGTCTGAAAAGACGACAAAAACGCGTCAAAAATTTGACTTCTGATTGGAACCAAAAATAACAACACTTCTTAAGACATCTCTCTAGATCATCCTGATGCTTTCGGTTTGTCGATACCTGCTTCCATTCTGAAGAAGAAGTTTGTCAAAGGAGGGTACTCCCTGTAACCTACTTTTGCCTCTGGTGGCGCCACCTTTTGATGGATCCGACGAAAAACAACAGCACTTGTCGGGGACCATGAGTACTTTATTCCTATAAAGTTTCATGAAAATCTGTTCAGTGGTTCTGGAGAAGAAGTTGAATATGTATGAAAATCACCCCCCCCCCCCTTTCCTTTTCACATAAGAAAATAATTCATAAAAATCAAAAAATTTAAATTTTAGAATAAAATACTTATCAAAGCATTTAGTTACTTAAATATAATAAATATGCAGTAAATGAATGTGTAAAATCATACACTTATTGAGTTATTTAAAGAAATAGTGCAAAAATGTGCATTTCTGACAAAGTCCGAAAAGACGTCAAAAACGCGTCAAAAATTTGACTTCCGAGTGGAACCAAAAATAACAACACTTCTTAAGACATCTCTCTAGATCATCCTGATGCTTTCGGTTTGTCAATACCTGCTTCCATTCTGAAGAAGAAGTTTGTCAAAGTAGGGTACCCCCTGTAACCTACTTTTGCCTCTGGTGGCGCCACCTTTTGATGGATCCGGACGAAAAACAACAACACTTGTAGGGGACCATGAGTACTTCATTCCTACCAAGTTTCATGAAAATCTGTTCAGTGGTTCTGGAGAAGAAGTCGAAAATGTTGAAAAGTTTACGACGGACGACAGACGACGGACGCCGGATGGTGCGCTATGACAATAGCTCACTTGAGCTTTGCTCAGGTGAGCTAAAAAGCGTTCAGTGCTAGAAAAGCAAACAGTTAATTAGTTACCATTAAGTTTTCTGTTCAATCTTCATGTATATTACAAAACAATTATAGCTGAGATGATTCGGTCAATATGATGTTTTATGAGGTGGTAAAAACAATATCAACCTCGGCCTTCGGCCTCTGTCGATATTGGTTTAATCACTCCATAAATCATTATATCGACATCATCACTGTTCAATAATTGTATTCTATTACATGACACTCCATTCCATTCGAAGTGCATAACGCAATTTCATAATCATTGTTGTTTCGACTCGCTTTCCGTAGCATTCTAGCTCAATTAACAAAACGCGGGAAATTGGTTATGACGTCAAAACAGATACTGAAGAATATTCCATAATAAATTATACAGGCTACTTTTAAGATAATTGAAATAAGAAATAAAAATATGAAATTACTTGAATTGTATTCACTTTTGTTCCCACGTATCCATACAGTATATATTATTCATTACATATGGACTGTTTTAACTCTACAATATGTTAGTCATTTCGCACACAATGAAACAAAGTTTTATTCTCCTACATGGACATGACAATATAAAAGCGCTACATATCAGAATGGTGTTACGGCGTCTTTAGCACTGAAAGTGCCTGTTTACGTAGGATATTTGTGTTCGTTACGAAACAAAGGAGGGGATCTCCAACAACACCAGGTTGTAGCATCCACAGCAAAACCCCAAAACACCCAATGCAAAAACACAAAGCAGACAAGCACAGAAAGAGACGCGAAAGGGGACAAGGAACGTCAACGCACAACACAGAAACATCAAACACAAAGGACTACACATAAACCAACAAGACCAATGGGCAACCGGTGCCGACTTAGGACGGCCATCTGCCACGGAAATAGCAGAAGGTATAGTTATCCTGGATTACGTGCGGACAACCCTCCCACTTTTCCGATTACCCAGAGGTCTCGAAGAACGTACAGTTGTGGTGTAAAACAACCGCCTCACTGTCGGATGACCACACACAAACAAGACTGCAAAACGCAGGGGCCCAAGCAACACAGATGAATATGTAAATGGATATAAAAAGAGGACGTACGTAATACAATCCGTGCTCTGCCGCCGCGAGCTCATGTATGTTATCACCCGAGGAGTCCGACCGACATTCAGAGAGGACAGGTGGTCGGGCCCTGTCTTCTCTAAAGAGGCAATTACGAGTAATTTTACGAAATTTCTTATGGCGTCATTCGTTTTATCTTCTCTGGAACAGTTTGCGATTGAATTGTAATAGAAAATAAAAGCTAAAATTAGTCTCTCAACTGATGTTTCACCATTCCTGAAAGTTATTGCAAGATTGCATTGTTTAGAGTCAATTCTTTTGGATAAATAACAATTTTACATTTTTCAAAAACAGGAGTGTCGATAGTAATGACAATTTGACAAATATGGACAATGACCATATCCCAATACACAGCACAAAATCGATAATTCAGAAAATCATAAAAATCATAAATATGGGAGTGAGACCAGATGTCCAGGAAGAATCAGCTTCTCCTACTTGCATGCAACACCCGTCGCTTCATTCAGCAGAAATCACATCGGCTTACCTCCATTACGAAATATACAGGTGTAGAGTCTGTAGTTGGATGGTTCAAATGGTATTAGACACAATATCATCCAACATTCTGGACAATGAGACCTCATAGTGTATGACGAGTTCCTCATATCGACCGTAGTGACGATGTTAGTCACAAACGTATCCCTGACTGTGAAGCCTAGGCCATTTCTTTCTTATTTTTTGTTTTGCGTCCTCGTGCTGGTAGGTTTTGATCCCATAGTCATGAAACAAACCAAAAATAAAATAATAGTTTTTTTTTTTTTTACATATTTGATGTGTTATTTTTTCTACAAACATTTGAATGTGTCTATGTAGAATTATTAAAGAGAAATTGTTTGATCTTATATATGTCATGTGGAAATGTAAAAGTAATGCATATGATTCGATCAAGATATTTTGTTGTCTATGATTATTTTGCTGACTAAAATCTGTGAATAATCAAATGAAACAGGTTTCTGCCATGTATCAAACAATCATGTAAATTATATGAAATTTCAACTTTGTTTTTATACCCAACTGGCTGGTATTTCTCAATTTCAAAACGAAGCAAAACAGAATACAAAAAAGAAATGGCCTTATCTAAAAGACGCCTAGCTCTCAGAACAAAAACTGTATATTTGCTACTTGCTCTGGAATAACGTATAAATTGAGATATGAACACGCCATAAGCAGGAAATGAAGGGATGTTGCTACTCAGAAAAGGAAAGTCTGTGATGCTGAAACTGGAGTCGTCACGTTTGGCATAGAGTAAGGTGTTCATATGACCATCAGTGTCATAGAACAGCATTATGTCCAAATAGAATGCTAAATTATTAGTATCTAAAGTTTCTTTGAATTCAAGCTCCGACGGATAGATTCTGCTCAGGTAATATTGGATTGTTGATGGACAGCACATCGTCTATATAATCTGTATGACAAATATGAACAAAATCATATCCCTGTTAAGAAGTACAAAATCGTTTATCGAGAAATCATCTTAACAAGGGCATACAAACCAGGATAAAACTAGAACTAAGGCAAAGGAAGAGAAATGAACAAAAATTAACATCTGAATAATATCTGTTGCAGTGTACTTATTGTCAATATCGGACTTTTCTTTTGCAAAGTAGGTTTTGTCATACTTTACAACAATAAATTTGTATTTGCGATTGCCGTTCTTGCTTGTAAACACATTACTTAAAATTTTTTGCGAGTCTTTCTTTCAATTTAGAATGTGGTATTGTAGTGTTACGTGTCGAAAAATCAAAGGATTTGATCGAATGGACTCTACTAAAATGAATGGATTTCAGATGTTCTAAAGTTTAAAATCCACATCTGGTTATTTCTGAGATAGACAGGTTTATTGGGGTGTCCGTAGGATTTCCAGTTGTCGAATGTTAACCAAAGCCTTTAACAAGATTTCGAAATAGTACTTTTTGCAAGTAAATGTGTAATTATTAGAGGCTTTGTCTGCTGGTGTGATGACATAATATTCTACGATGTAGGTAAGATCTGTGATAACATCAGGGTCTTAAAAGATAGACTCGAAGCTGGTGTTCACAGTAGATTTTAGATGGTAAATTCTAGAAAAAGTTACCCTCTAATTGATTTCATCCATTCCGAAAGGGTTTCGAGCTGTACATCCTCTTTCTTAGCCCAACATCTTTTATATAACTCACCAAAGCCCATGATAATTTTGAAATTTTGGTCCCATGTAAAGACTTGCTCTGTATATGGGACCCTTTTTAACAAATCTCTCAACTTGTCGTTCTTGACTACTACTAAGGTCACTAGTAATAACGTGTCCACAGGGAGAGTTGTTGAAATCCGATGAAGAACATTCGCAAGGAAATGGATGTAGTGAGGGATTACTTAAATCAATACATTGCAAAAAGAAGGGAGGAGATCTCTAACAAGACCCCGTTGCAGCATCAACAGTAAAACACCAAAACACCCGATGCAAAAACACAAAAGACGAGTACAGCACGAGACGGAAAAGAGACACACGACATGTAAACATCGAACACAAAAGACTACACATAAACCGACGAAACCAATTGGTAACCGGTGCCGACTTTGGACGGCCATCTGTCACGCAAGTACATTTGTACATTTACTTGTACATATTACATTTGAACATTTAAATTACTTTTAAATATTACATTTGTACATATAAGATTTGTACATTTACTTGTACATATTACATTTGTATATTTACTAGTACATATTACATTTGTACATATTCCGTTTGATATACTTGTACATATTACATTTGTACATATTACATTTATTAATTTACTTGTACATATTACATTTGTACATTTACTTCATTTGTACATTTACTTGTACATATTACATAAATTTTGTACATTTACTTGTACAAATTACATTCGTACATTTACTTGTACATATTTCATTTGTACATTTACTTGTACATATTACATTTGTACATTTACTTGTACATATTTCATTTGTACATTTACTTGTACATATTACATTTGTACATTTACTTGTACATATTACATTCGTACATATACTTGTACATATTACATTTGAACATTTACTTGTACATATTACATTTGTACATATACTTGTACATATTACATTTGTACATTTACTGGTACATATTACATTTGAACATTTACTTGTACATATTACATTTGTACATATGAGAAAGGAGGGGATTACACTTGTACATTTACTTGTACATATTACGTTTGTACATATTACATTTGTACATTTACTTGTACATATTACATTGTACATTTACTTGTACATATTACATTTGTACATTTACTTGTACATATTACATTGTACATTTACTTGTACATATTACATTTGTACATTTACTTGTACATATTACATTTGTACATATATTACATTTGTACATCTATTTATACATTGAGTAAAGTTTAAACATATTCAAATATCACATGAATCCTGCTGCACACACAAAACAAGACTATACTAGACTTTTGGCAACCTAACCTGGCTTAGAAATAAAGCATTGAATGACTCTCGTGCTCATAGTGACAGTAATGATCTATTATGGATATACATTGTACAAACTAAGTCAGTGTCGTGGGATAATTAAAAGTGCAGATGATTTTTCCGATGCTGGGAATCTATCTTTTGCTGCATAACTTCTTCGTAACTGATAGACGGCTTTCGGTAATAGTCCTTGGTGATCTTTGGTATTAAAGACATTTGGTGCCTTAAAACCTGAGAAATTTGAATACTTAGAAATTAAGCACATGTATTGGGTTTCCCTCATGCTCAATTACAATAATTATAGGTAATTTCTGATATATCCTTTCCTAACATTCTCTTATATGGAGCATTTGGGGGAATTCCATGACTGTACAAATACGCAAAACAAAACGTTAAAAGAAATGTTATACCAAAACGTCTATCAGAAACATAATGTACTATCAATCTGATGACGTATGATTACCCTTTATTGGGCAACTCATTTCGCATTTAAAGCATTCAAATGAAGAAACAGATCTCACTCCTGAAGGTAACGAGGTAACCAAAGAACCAATGCAAGTAAAAGAAAGGATGGGATGCAAGTAAGTACAAAATGGTTCTTTTGTTGATCGAGGTATCAACGCAAAACATAGAGGGAAATCTGTATCATTCGCGTAGCGCTTGATGCATCAGTTTTTCCTCGGTGTTTTGTGTTGATACATGTACCTCGACCAACACAAAATGGATAATTACTTATCATTTCATTTCTATGCTTTGAAACGTAAAGTCCCAGGTTTGAATTTGCATTTCTATAACGACGTTGCCTTGGGCGTTGTCAAGCACGTATACTTCTTGTTTCTTTTGACGTCAACTTTTGAACTAATGAAAATGACGTTTACATACTTTATATGATAATTTGTAACTTGAAGCTTTTCGTAACTCTATATGCGGACGAAACTATTCTATAAGCTGATTCACATGTATTTCTCCAAAATGTTCTGACACAAATCGAGGAATACTGTAAAATATGGAAATTAAAAGTTAACTTTACAAAAACAAAAGTGTTTATTTTCTGTAAAAGGAAGTCGAGACAACAACCACAGTTTCAACTTTTTGGGCATACATTGGAAATTGAGGATTTTAATTCATACCTGGGTACCACCTTTAATTTTATGGAAATTTTGGAAGAATAGAAAACTCCTGGTAGATCAGACTCAAAAGGCATTGTTCAGGTTATATAAGAAACTAAGGAATTTATCCCCATAGAGCTTCAATTAAAATTATTTGACACTCTTGTTCTCCCTATCCTAACAAACTGCTAGGAGAAATTTCATCTCCGATTTTGTAGAAATCTATTAAAGTCAGAACAACAACACCTAATTATATGACATATGGGGAGCTAGGTCAAACATCAATTGATATTATCATCAAAACCAGAATGATAAGCTTCTGGAATAGGTTTATCATGAATAACAATAGATTATCTAGCATTTTGATTCGAGTCATGGTGAGTTTTAGTTCAACCCATGGCCACCAATGCAATTTTAAATTGATTAACTACATTAAATCTATTTTTGATAACATAGGACTTAGTTACATATGGACTAATCAATTGCCTTATCCACCTGAAGTCATAAAGAAATTTGTTAAACAAAAATTAACCGATGAATTCATACATAGCTGGTTTAGCCAAATAGAAGCTTCGAAATTCTCTTTTAGGGGGGGGGATTCTACGGCTTATTCAAGACGTCTTTCGGATTAGAGAAATATTTAACAAAACTTTCACCAAATGAGAGAGAAAACATCACAAAATTTAGGTGTTGTAATGTTAAAATCCCTGTGGAGGCAGGAAGATGGTATGGTATACCGAAAGAGGAAAGAATCTGCACTCTTTGTGCAAAACACATAGGTGGCGAATGTTTACGATTTTGCATTGGTCAAAATAATCCGTGAAGAACACATCAAGGAATATTATTACAAAAACAGTTCTTTGTTGAAAATGAAGGGCCTTTGCTTTATTGCAACATCAAAATTCTGAAAAACATTTCTATGTTTATCAAAAAACTGAATAAGTTATTGTAATCAATCGGTAGGAATTTATACTTAAATTCTCTCAGTCTCTTTTAAAATTCACATTTTTCGAATCATTACAAATTTTCACATGCATTTCAAACGTCACATAATATTATGTAAGTATTCATCTATCATTGACCATCTTTTTTTCAATTCACCCTAAGCTTAATCCTCAATTTTAGGATTCGATTTTTGATAAAATTGCACATGATTGTATTTTTACTGTATCTAATGAAAATATGTGAAAAAGAAGTAACAATTTTTTTAATTAAAAGCTCAGACGAAGAGGTAGCCGTCTGACTTCCTATTGCCTTATTCAATGACATTACATGATTCTTTTATTTCAGTTTTCTTATCATGTACAAGCCACAGAATCAAAATTCAGGAGTTTTAAAGTAACAATGCAACGAATTCCATAAAAGAAAGATATCTATCGAATATAAGGTATTTTTTGTCTATCCTTACATGTTTTAATTTTTGAAAACAACAAGTTTTGTTGCTACATTAGTTTCAGAAAACCAATACTACATATCTAAGAGGCAATGTGTTCGAAAATAAACACCAAGCGCGTTCTATAGTACATATCGATAGAAAATCTTTAGAGAATGAATAAGGGAAATATTAAAAAAAAAAAAAAAATAATAATAATAATAATGATAGCGTATTTAGATGGACGGAAACCTTCTTATACCGTAAAAGCAAAATTTTGGCGATAATCAAATTTCACGATTTTTTTGGTAAAAAAGGGTGTCTTCATTTTCGCGAGTATATTTATTTGGCGATTCCTAAATTACAAACAAATATGTACATATAATTTCACTTATTTTACCTTTCATTATTGAAGTTTTGTGTGTGGTCATCTGACAGTGAGGAGGTTGTTTTACACCACAATTGTACGTTCTACGAGACCTCTGGGTAATCGGTGGGAGGGTTGTGCGCACGTAATCCAGGATAACTACACCTTCTGCTATTTCCGTGGCAGATGGCCGTCCTAAGTCGGCAGCGGTTGCCCATTGGTCTCGTTGGTTTATGTGTAGTCCTTTGTGTTTGATGTTTCTGTGTTGTGCGTTGACGTTCCTTGTCCCTTATGCGTCTCTTTCCGTGCTTGTCTGCTTTGTGTTTTTTCATTGGGTGTTTTGGGGTTTTGCTGTGGGTGCTACAACCTGGTGTTGTTGAAGATCCCCTCCTTTGTTTTAGTTATTTCTATCATACACTCGATTTACTCTGTTTTATGTTTAATCAGGATATGTGATGAACATAATGGCATATGTACAATAGGATCAAATTGTCACTGATATGCTGATTTATGTTATACCTTACCTAATACAATTTATTGCGAGGATAACTTTTCGCGATTCCAAATCACTCGCGAATATAGCGAAAACTCGAGGAAATTTCTGGTAATACGGTACTTTTTAATCGAAGGTAATAAGTTCAAGATTTGGTGTCGGTTCTTTAACGACTTCTTTTTGCATCGGTATCAGGGTTTAAATTTCTTTGCATCTTTTATTTTTCTAGCAATAAAAAAAAACGTTGAATTCTTAGGTAATGGTGGTTATAATTTCTATGTAATGTTATTTCTTGTACATTATAACTGCGATATAGAAGTTTTTTCATTTTCATTTACAATAGATTATTTTGAAATTAACATTAACTAATGTTAGATGCCGTTCTGTAACGCTCTGTTTTTATTCTGTTTTCAGTTCACAGTTGCTTAAGTGCTGACGGAAAAGGAGCGGACATGCCGGTCAAAAACTACACAGAAAACCTAGTAAACATCTACAACAACTGGTTCAAAGCTAAACTAGCGGGTGATCAGAAGAGTCTAGATCTCTACCGGACTATGCTCACGGTGCGAAATGACATTTTTGGAGATTTCTTCGGATATTTGTTGACAGTTCTGTCTGTTGTATATGCATCGTTTTTTATTTGTATGCTGGTTGTATTCGTTAGAGGGAAGCTCCTGGGCACCGTGCAGGTTATTCTTATGACCAATACCTTTATCAATTTAATACCGTTGTTTATAGGTATCCTCAGTTCTGTTTCCCTTCCACTTCATCGCGAATAACAAGGCACCTGTCCCGTATCCGTCTTGCTTTATAATTTTGCTCGCTTTCGACGTTTTCGGTAAAATTTTCCACGTCTCAAACCTGCTCTTGAAAATCCTTTTGGGTCTGAACAGGCTATGCTAGCGTGTATTATCCGTTTCAATGTAAGATCTGGTTTTCAAAGGTCCGGATCACGTTTTATATTGCTTCGATAACTATCTTCACCGTCCGCCGTTGGTTGTGTTGTCCACTTCACTGATACGTTTGTAATGTAAGACGCGATATGTTGATGACGTTTGGGGAAGGGACAAACGGCAATTTATGATGTATGTTCCATGGAAAAGAGCAGAATTGTAAAGTCCAACGTGGCCAACCATCAGACCCTTGTTACGACTCTTTCATCTTGCGGCAATATTTGTTTTAATATTCGTTCTTATTATTCTAAATTTGGTTTTTGTCTTAAAATTGCGGAGACAACAATCGAAGATTATTTCCGATCCCGTCAAAAACGAGATAAATGTAAAAAATAACAGAAAAATTAACCTTATCAATAAAATTGCATTGTGGATCATGGTGACGTCCATTGTAGTGGAACTCCCTCATGCGGCGCTTGTAGGGTTTTCATTTGCACGCCTCCTTATGCTCTTACATGTAGGAGCGTCAAAGTTTTTTACCGACAATAGTAAATTCATAGAGATTATAAATTTATGTGCAGCAACATTCTTCCATATTGCCATACCGCTGGATCTTATAATCTTTGTTTTTCATAGTAAAAAATTGCGGATGTCCATTAAAAGACAGCTGATTTGCTCGTAGCCTTGCTGACAGAACGTAAGGAGGTGTTGTTTTCTCAAAATTTCTGAAATTATTTTATTTTTTCTTGGCTGCCCTTTGAATATGCAAACTTATATTTCACTCTATCCACAGAGAAATTTTCTATGAGACTTAGAAATATGCATTTATAAACGTATGCGTTGATTCCTTGATGACGTCATATTTTGTTTATCATTCTGATTTATGTAAATCTATTGGAAATTAATCTTAATTCAACTCCGTTAATCTTCATAAAGGTATTGCACTTCCATATTGAAAAGATGAAAAAATGTGTTTCAAACAAAGGAAGGAAACTGGAATAAAAGATGGCATTGCCGCTCAAAAATGCCAATTTTGAGTCAATTGACTGTAATTGATAGTTGATTATTAAGAATCCTGTGGATGAATCTTTTTCAAAAACTAATAAAAAGATCAACAACGTCCAGGGATGATTATATGATGAAATGAGAAAAAATGGAATTTAGGATTAAAATATCACAAGGCTTTACATTTTCAATATTATTTATCTAAAGTCGTCAATTTTCAACAAAATGACATCCGCTTTCATGTAAAGTAAATTTGTTAACGAATACACGGTGATAAAGATATGATTTTCAATTTTATATTAGCAAAGTTTCAAAGGATCGATGCGTTTGGTGTTCATGGTTTTACGGTATTTTGAGTGAGAGCGTTTTAACGTCATATTCCCTCGATAACGTCAAGATGACATCGTTGTTTGCTTATTGATAAAAACGCTGAAGTCCAAATTTTTTGAAAGTGGCATAACTTCTTCAAATGGCGTCGGGATTTTTTCATACCTCATAAAGATTAATCTATTTTATAAATCAATCAGTGTATCAAATATTTTTTAAACAGTTAAGATTTACTGTCTTTACCTAGGATGTGGAAAAACAAATAATGTCGCCGTCATCTTCGATTCCTCCTTAAACACGGGAACTGTTTGAATTTTGTTTAAAAAGCTTTGTCGCCCTTTCTTCCTAAAAGGAATGAATTCCAGTACGAATCGACACACTCATACTTGTATACATGTATATGCACAACCAAATTACTTCCATAAGATACTATTGAAAGGAACGTTTTCTTTTCATTTTCATGAAAACGCTCGTGGCTGAACAATGCATTAGAACTAAAGAAAGATGCCGCGCCGGCTGTATTAACCTGCAAACTGAAGCCGCGGTGACCTGAATTTCAACGTTACCCCTTTACTTAGAAGAACACGATTTCAGAAAACAATAATAAAACAGACAACTGCATGTGGTCCAAATAGATATATCGAATAAATGTCATAATATGTATATTGTTACGGGTATGTAACACTGGTATCTATACTTGACGTTACACGTATATACAACAATGTATAGTTATGTACATTATGCTATTATTTGAAAAGTTCATCTTGTATACGTATTTATCACATGGTACACCCGTTATGCAGTTTCATAAAGCCATTTCATAATCAAATGTTATGATAACTCGTTAGATATCGCTCTGTTCGAATGAGATTGGTCAAGTTTGGAGCCTCATCGCCTACACTGTGATAAATGTGACCTTTCAAATATTGGTCATATGTTAAATTATTTAAGATGCAAATTCAATATCAATGACTAGAATTGTTGTTGTTGAAATAGTTATTGTATTAAAGTACTAAACAAAATTGATTTTTTTCTCTTTACGCACAGAGTACGATGGGGAACTACGTCTCAGTGTATAGCAGACGATTTCTAGGTCATGGCGTGGTTCGCCTTTAGCTCTCAGAATCGTTGATTTCACGATAGAAATAAATATTCTTTGGCAGGTTCATGTGATAAAAAGAATCTCTTATGAATTTTCATTTCATACAATGTATTATGAAACTCCTTGTATGTTTTATATCCCCTCACCAAAGCTCGGGGAGATAGAACACACCACTCGTTTCATAATACATCGCATGAAATGAAAATTCATTTGAGATCCTATATATATCATATTATCCATTATAAGAATAAACAACTTTTTGCACTCTTATTTGAATTCAAAGCAAAAAGGTAACGGCCGTGCGATCCAAGAATCTTAAACCCAGGAGCCATTTTGGAAATTCTTGCTCAATTCACAGAACGGCGTCATCTACATGTAACAATACACAGCCAATTGTGCTTCAAATGAAATTTATGTGTAATTTATATGAATTTTACATAAAAATTCACTTAAGATATGAATCTTATATCTTTTTCTGTTGATGCAGGTATCACCCAAAAAATTGGACAGAAAACTGCATCAATGCGCGTTTCATTTTTGATTTATCATCTACTTATGGAAAACAGACTGATTTCTTGGATCTAAAAACAATGAATCACCGCGCTATATTCGTAAGTTCGGAGGGTTTTGCAGTGATACGTCTGCCAAAACAAGTTATGGCAGCCGCCATTATTTAAACAGCGAACGATCGTCTCTCTATGTCTTTGGAATAAGGACCAGTTTGAGCAAATTCTACATGCACTGTTAATTTTTGAGTAAGTAGAAAAAAAATGGTACCCTTGAAATGATAAGCAAACATCAACAAATTGTATTTTCAGCAACGAGTTCATTCGTGTTTGAAGGAACCCCCGGTTCTAAAAATAGTGCTATAAATAGACTTCCGTGAAAAATTGTGTTGATCGATGTACATGTATCAACAAAATTTCTCAGCCAATCAGAATCTTCGTTTCTTGAAAACGACAATGGAAATTTGAACATTACTTTTAAAACTGAATAAAAAATGAATCGTGAAAATGGGCGATTTTTGTCCATCATTATCAAAAGACCAAGCGGTGGGTTAACTGGAGAAATGTCACAGAATGGAAGGAAAACTTTTGAAAAATCACTTTAACACACTGTTGAACTGCTTAAACCTATAAATCTATCGGAACCATTATTCAAACAACTGTAAAATCACCCTTTTTCTTCTGGAACTAATAAGAATAATGAAATATTCGAGTACAGCCGTGTAAAAAGATACAAACACACGAAAATTATCGATATTTCCATGACCTACCTCAACATGGCACAAGATTCGCTGATACTCGAAATAATTCATATATGTAGATTTCCATAAGAAGCACAAACGAATTCACTGTTGATAAATGACACAAGTATTAGCTTTTACAAAAAGCTTGCCGTCAGTTAGCCGACTGTATATGTTGTAAAATTATAGTCAGAAAAAATCGTAAGAAAAATGTAAGTTTATAAGTAATTGTATTTACCAATCGCACATCCCCGGGCGTTTCCGCGTTTTTTTTTTCCCGATTCAAGTGACGGAAATTTCCGAAAATCTGCGATTGTATAGGATGTATCGGTACTGACACAGTGAAAATTTGTTGCACACTCTGTGCAACGAAATGTCGATGCGGCGAGCGCGCCCTTTTCTCTTTAAGTTCTCGGTCACGGGGTATTAGAATGTTCGAACCCCAGGGTCGCCGTTTCGGCAATCTTTCTTTGTAACTTTTCCTTTTTATTCTGTCTGTAATAACGTCTCGAACCTTCGTTGGACCCTGATTCTGTAACGATGGGGGGTGGCGGGCCACGGGGTGTGTCGATTCCCCGGGCCGCCGTGTGGGCTGCGTCTCTTTGTGATCAAATGCTGGAAATGACGAATTAAAGTCGGATTACTAAAAAGTTTTTGATCTTTATTTCCTCGCATCCAAATCTTGAAGTGAGTTAATATGACAGATACAAAACATTCTAAACTAAATATAATAAAGACTTGACAAGTATACATATAAGAACAATATAACATAAAGAAATCCAGAAACAGCGTAACTCAATAAATTTCAATAATTTTAACTCGCTCCCAAAATTATAAGACGAAAGCTCAAATTGATAACATTGAAGTAAAGAAATATAGTTTTCATTTAACGTACAAAATAAACGTATTTTCGATTATTTGAGAAATATAAAACATATTGATCATATTGTAATGATTACCTGGAAATGGCGAATTAAAGTCGGATTACTAAAAAGTTTTTGATCTTTATTTCCTCGCATCCAAATCTTGAAGTGAGGAACGCGCTCAAGGAACCCCCTTGCAACCTTGGACGCGGATTTCCAGGATTCAACCAATCAAAATCAATAATCAAATATTTGACCTTTTGACCCGTATCTTACTGCCCAAAAATCTTTTTATCTTTACCTTGACTTGACAGACGAGACCACGCCCTGATCTCTTTTGTCCGCAAGGGACGGTCACTCTAGAGAAAAAAAAACGGAGCTCGCGTGTCAAAATTGAGCAATAAAGTTTAGATAGCAATTAACAATTAATTTACTTAACAAAAGTCTTAAGCTGGCAAGTGCAAACAAAAAGTTCTTACGGACACTTTTATAAGCCCTAAAGTAATCAAATACGGAAATCCACTAGTCTACATATTTACAAGGATTAATGGTAATTTTCATGACTGATAGCCGAGACTCAAAAATTAGAAAATATAAATAACTTCTATAATTTTGAACTTTTGAAAATACACTTTCTTAATCTGACAAAAACTCAACAAGCTGCTTAATTTGATACTAAACATGACATGTTTTCTTCAAAAATGTTGTAAATGAAATTTTTCCATGCAATGAAATACAAAACAACAAAATCAATATAGAGTATAGCTGTCCTATGACAAATTCGAAATATTGAAAATATTTAAATTTGAAAAGTAGTCATTAAGCAAATTTAAATATTTTCAATATTTCGAATTTGTCATAGGACATACCAAGACTTTTCGATGCATATTTCGGAAGAAAATACACTCATGCGATATGACTTTCATTTGTCAGGTCATCTAGACTCTTAAGCCGACCTGGTAAGAGAATCTTATACACAGGTTCTGAATAACCTTGACGAATATTTGCATTTTATGCAAATGTCAACCAATCATATTGCTAATTAAAGTGATATTCTATCCGTGCAAGTAGGTTACGAATGATTACAGTATACCGTCAGTCATGACTGACGGTAACGAGTGGATCAAATTTCTCATCCTGAATGTTGAATACTAGATCCACTTTAAATGTCTAAATTCTCTGTAGACGACAGTGCAGGTCGTCCTTGAACTGCGTCTGGTGTGACGCGTAGTCGACTTACTACGTCACACTTCTTTGAGGTGTACATGTGGGTGACCTAGATTTTGACACAATTAATCACTGGTAGTAGACGGCGTCAATTGATAAAGGAATTTTGAATCGGTGTAATTAAAGCAATAAATAGAAATGGACGTTTTATGAGTAATGAATTCGCGTATCTTCTAATGTCATGTTATAGGCTCTTGCGTTTATCGAAAATTGCAGTGTAGTTGGTTTGGTACCTTTATATAAGGGAAACGCAGTAGGAATGTTAATATTATGCGTTAAATTAATTCACCCGGATAACCACGTGCACACCATCTCATATTGCTACTTACAAGTACATTTATCACGCCTCAGACAAAAATGTTGGAATCTGATTGGCCAGATCATGGTCACATGGCGCCGTGAAAAAAGCCGTATCAGGCTTGTAAATCCGTATCGGGCGAGTAGGTTATCATGACGTCGTGAATTGTATGATACAGAGACCCCCAACCATACAGTTAGAGGTCTTCGACGTGATAAATTCGTTACACGGTTAGTTAGTGACCTGATACGGAAAAATACATGGTGTGAAAAGAAAACCCGTATCGGGCGAGGCGAAAGCCGAGTCCGATTATCGGATACGGGTTTTCTTTTCACACCATGTATTTTTCCGTATCAGGTCACTAACCAACCGTGTAACTAATAGTACATGGCAGAAGACCGGCCTAAGTCAGTACCAATTGATCCTTCCGATTGCGGGAAAAAAATGCAAAATTTCGTGACATCACAATGCTTTTACCTCGGACAAACAATCTTCGAACCTCGGTCAAACATCGAAATTGCATTGTGACTTCATGGAATTTCTCACATTTTTCCCGCGTTCGGAAGGGTCAATTGCCAGTTGGTCTCGTTGATAGATATGTAGTCTTTTTGTGGTTGACGTTGTATGTATTTGGTGTTCCTTGTCCCTTTCACGTCTGTTTTTTTCATTTGAGTCGTTTCAGTATTAAATACCTGTCAACTTTGAAATCTTCAAAAAAGGGAGATCTCCCTCCTTGGCTCTTGAAAAAGAGGGAGATTGCGCGTGAACCCATTTTGCTACATTTTTTTTAATGAATCACAATATTTTACGCAAAACCAATTTTCAAATAATTCCATTGTGCTGACATTTAAAGAAAATTTATAAACAATGAAACATTAATCAATAATTTATACATTCTATACATCTCATCTTAAATTTGTCATGCAATTTCTCATGAAATGCTGTGAATGTCGCTATCTAGACTTATTTGTCTTTCAATGGTAAATATGCCAAAAGAGGGAGAAAAAATGATTGGGCCTAAAAGAGGGAGATTTTGTCTCCCTCAAGGGAGATATGCCAAGGAGGGAGATGATCGAGGTCTAAATGAGGGAGTCTCCCTCCAAAAGAGGGAGAGTTGACGGGAATGGTATTATACTGTTGGTGCTGCCACTGAGTTTTGTTGGAGATCTTTTTTTTTTGATAATCAGAACACGCACCTACACTCATACGCCTTCAAACCAACTATACAAAATGTAATTTTGAACAAAGATTTTATCTGGATATGCTACTGAATCGACCCGGCAGGAAATTTGGAGCCGCGCACTCTCTGTAAAGTAAATGTACAAATTTAAATTCTAAAAATTAAACTAGAGGGCGCTACTGAAATGAATTTGGGTGGCGTATGAAAGCACTTTGGCAGGAAACATCACTGGTGAAAATTTAATATCCGAAAGACGTGTCTGGTGCATGAAAATTGGTTTGAAATTTTCCTCAAGAAGGTATAGAGTTGGAACACTTCCTTATTATTTATCTTTTCTTTTAAATATTGATTTCATGATAAATATATTAAAGCAATCTTTATTATAAATAAACAACAAAAATAAAGACATATTAAAACAAAGGCAATTAATAAGAGTACTAAATAAAATGAAACATGTTATAAATGTGTATAGAAAATATTTGAGCAATTTTAGTCTTGGATTTCACATTAGCTGATATGTATTAGGATCATAAGAGATTCAAATTGTAAAACTCTTCGGGTAAAAATATTAAAAATAAAACAGCTTTATAAACTGATTTAACACTTTAAAGCCCAAATCTTTTTTACTAAATCAGGGTTCATATAGTGCGAAGTGACCATTGAGTTTTTCTTGTAGTTACAGCCATGTGGCTTTACTTGTCCAGCGTTAAACCCCCTGATAGGCAGTAGAGATAGATTTAATTTACGGACGCATAAAGCAACAAAAACGTCCTCCAAATGAAAGAAAGGCACGTCTTTAGAAACGTCGAACACTTTTCTTGCCATGGCGATACTAGTAACATAACCGGTTCCGGAACAGAAACCCGGATATGATTTTCCGGGATAACTTTCCACTGAAGCGTACCATTTTGATCTACGATCCCTGATTGGCCCAGCAGATTTGTGACACGCACCTCCTATATTTTTCTGTAACAATGGTTCTGATTGGTTTGCAACGAATAATAGTGCTTTCGTGTTCACATACATGTCGTCATCAGTTTTCATGACGAAACGCGCATGCGCACATTTGGTTACCGCCCACTTGAACGCCATCATTGTTTTATAAGTAAGATTCAGATAGGCGTCAACAAAGTCCTCCTGGATAATATCATGAAATTCTTCGTTTTCCTTCTCAACTGCCGTCTGAGCGTCCTTATTTTTGGTATACCCCAACAAAAATGCGTACCGTATGTTGCCGGTGTTATTCTTGGCGTCACTTACCCATGTTTTCCTTATTGTGTCTCTCTGCCCGCGACGCAAGTGCGTCGTAAATATCAGAATGATGACGTCAATTTTACCTTGTTTTCCTCCGCTCGTATCACAGATGTTTGGATTGTCTATCAAATATTTAAAATTATGTTCAAAACAGGACGTACACGTATCTGGTCTAACCTTTGGCTGTTTTACAGCTTTTGTTGTCACTTTATCAGTTTTTGTTGCATTCACAGATTGAGTAGTAGATTCCTCTTTCGATACTTCCAGGGAAGTTGCTTTTTCAGATATCTTTTGATTGTAAAATTTCTTAAGTATGAAATTTTCCTCTTCAATGAATTGATGCATGCTGTTTCTGAGATGTGTAGATACTTTTGCTATAGATGATAGGTGAGCGTTGGTTGTCAGCAAATTGATCATAACCACTATACACAAAAAGAATAGCACAAAAAGGAACATCCGGATACTGATAATACTGTCGCATGCGCAACAAGTATCTTCCTGTTGCCCTCGTTTTGAAATAGAGTCTTGTTTGCAGAAACAGCCGCACTTCATGATTTTATCGGATATGCAGTTTCCGGTGGTATTCTGAAAGGAGAAAGGAAAATAAATTACTCCCTTGTTATTACATGTACCCGATAAAATGCAAGATCTGGCATTATTATTCATTTATAAAACGAATAATCGATAGTTGGGTATTCAGACAATTTCCATTACGTTGGCTGTGTACGTGGAAGTTGAACAAACAATTTCTTTTAAAATTTCACGGTTAGATTGTCACATTGTAACCAATACTCTTTTTCCAATACTCGTAATTCAGAATTCATCCTCTACCGTAATTCGATCGATCATACATGTACATAAAGTTTTACTGACTTAATTTCCATTCATAGACAAGGGCGAATCCATCAAAGAGGGCTGGGGTTGGGTGGGGGTTCCATCCTATGATATTGATATGAAAAAAAATATATATATATACATGTATATATATATATATATGAATTGGAAAAATACTGAAGAATTTTAAATGAAATTCAGAAAGGGATTTGGGCGCCTCCCCCCCCCCCTATCATCTAGATCCGCGCTTAGAACAATATTGATCGACAGTCGGTGAAACCACTTTAAGAACTTACAAAGAAAAAAAATCCTGGAAATTACCTAGAACGGGTAGCCTTATGAATTATTGATTGATAAATCGATCTATTTAATTATTACTTTATACAATCATACTACGTGTGATTCAATGATCGTGAAAGCGGCATCAAATGTGTGTATGGTGTGAAATATAACGAATTTTAGTGATACCTCCATCGATTCTTATGAAATCGAAATAATTGATAAATGGATAGAGAAAACGGGGAAGGGAGGGGGATTAAAACAGTATAACCGGTTTTGAGGTGTGAAAAATATGAATATATATTACTATCACATAAATCTGAAGTATATAAATTAAACCTACAGAGAAGGAACCAAAAAAGAAGCACCGGTCAATGTCTTGGTACCATCACATTGATAGGGTAGCATGGGCGGATCCAGGATTTTTTTCCAGGAGCTCGAAAAAAAAAAAAAAACCCAAGAAAAAAAACAAACAAGGAGAAAATCTTCAATATCCACCGCGCTCTTCTTGATTAATAATCAAATTATATGTAAAATAGTCTTCAGGCGAGCGGTAGCGAGCCAGCGAAAATTTGTCAGAGTTGAAATAAAAAGAACAAACAATAATACTATTTGCACCCTCTATTACTGTATCTATTCAGTCAATTGTCATTGTTTATTGACAAAGATGTACAATGTATAAGGGTTGCAAAGGTAAGCATCATTTAAAATTGATATGTATATGCAATAAAATTTGGCGAGCGTAGGCGAGCCCGGGAAAATTTTGAAATGTGGACCGAAAAATGAATAAAAATGAAAGATTTTAAATACGAATTCATGTTATTTTTCAAATGTTATAACAAAAAAGGTGAATCGGGACTTAATCTTATGAAATATGTATATTTATAAGCGTTATCAAACTATGCTTCGAAAATTCCAGGGGGGGGGGGGGGGGGTCCGGACCCCCCCCGACCCCCCCCCTCTAGATCCGCGCTTGGGTAGCATTCTATACCAACAACATTTGCCTTATTTGGATCAGCAGATATGGGTAATATAGGACATAATAGACCTGTTTTAGGTACTGTAACAGTTACCAAATATGGGTGTCATAGAACAACTCCATCACAGTATGTCTTGCTTTAAGGACATATCCGGCACCCTTAATTTTGAGTCTTCACATCGAAGAGTTCCCCAAACTCATATACATATAAAATCGTACAGAAATACTGTTAGTTTATACATGTATTATATTACCGACTGGACATGTTATACCTATTTATTCCTACCTGATAACAGTGCATTGTTTTTTTTTTTGCAATTTTTGTTTTTGTTTAAAATATTGATAAAGTCAAATTATGCTTCAATTATATTACATAAAAGTACACTGTACTGAGTTTCTTTTGAAATGAAAAAAATGTTTAATAAATAGCTATTATTTGGAAATATTCTGTATTCTGACTTACAAGAAAGATTACCCCAATTTGCAAATTATGAATGTAATTGAAAAATATTTGAAAATGAAAATTTGTCATGTCATTTTACACAAAGGTATATGCGGGAATGTTTCAATTTCTTCGCTTCAATCAATTAGTAGTATATCCAATATATTTTATTCCAAATAAGAAGGAATATCGTACAACAATAACTAGATAAATGCATTTTGAGAAATATTTTGAATTTATCATATGGTTGGCAATAGAACATGTCCACATCAATCAATTTGGGAAGTACTCAGAACTTCAATGTTTCCTATGGTAACCACATCAAGTGTCACTATACATCACTTTTACATACTGATTGAAATATAAAGGATATCTATCCTAAAATTGAATAAACAGTATATGTCCTTAAATTGAAATTATTCCCCGTTTAAAGACATGCACGGGTGATACTTTGCTGTCGCCTCCGATACTGAAGAGTTTTGAAACGGAGTGATATAGAAATATGTAACACAATTTTCCTGTAATTCCCGACAGCTCTGTCGGTAAAGGTGTTTCCGTGAATTTTGAAGATCGTGAGTTCGAAACCAGCAGTCATATCTTCGGGTTTTTTTTTTTTCTCTCGCCCATTACCAACATATTTCCATTTTCATCATGCTGACTTTAGTGAAAATATCCATGGCTTCACATATTTTAATTACTTCTAGAATGTTTTATAAGTGAAAGGCCACTTTAAGTTAGTGAAAGGCCACATTTGTGCAAAAATTGGCAGAAATTCATACTTTTTCCTAATAACTCAGCTTTAAGCTGTCATTGAGTGCTTGTAAGACAATATACACCGCTAAAATGGACTTTTCTCGCAAAATTGGAAAAAATAGCATCTTTGACATACTCAAAAGGGGTAGCCGTGCTAGATGACTTCTACCTCCTAATTCTTGCTCTGTCTAGTAATACAATGTAATCCACTGTCTTTTTGTAGTTGTAGTTTCAACGAAAATAAATATAAAAAAAATCCCAAACTTTTTTTTGCGGAAATGCAGATATGTAGTTTTTCGTTTAATCCCAATGTTTAGATCATACGTAAATCAGACTTCTTACATCAGTGATCCAGCATGCAGACTGGTAATTAAAATCCCATTACATTATTGATTTCTGAGAAACTATTTCTCACAGCTTTAAAATTTTAAATTATTAATGTCAACATCTAAAGCTATTGTTAGCCTCTCTTGTAAAACATAGCAGATTGATTTTGAACGAGAAGCTAAAATCAAAGAAGGCCATTGTAGGAAAATATTTCGTTTTACGTCCGCGCTGAAGGATACCTTTTATGGAGAATTATTCAGATATATCTACAAAGAAGGACATCCATTTTGCTACCAACCCCCCCCCCCCCCTCCCCCAAAAAAAACCAAAGCAAAGAAACCCCCCCCCCCCCCCCCAAAAAAAAAGAAAGAAAAAAGAAAGAGAGAAAAAAAAAACCCTTTAAAATCTTTCCAAATCAAGCCGTATCCCCTTAAGTTTCGTAAAGCCTCCACAAAACAACAATTATATATACATGTATATTGCCTGTGAGAATTTTTTTCAAACATTACCAAGCTCACATGGGAACTTTTTGTCCCCATCCTTCTTTCAAGTCCAGAATAGAATAGAATAGAATAGAATAGAAACATTGTTAAGCTCACATGGGAACTTTTTGTCACCATCCATTTTTCAACACGTTATATATCGGTACTCTGTAATGTTACCACATAGAATAGAATAGAGTAGAATAGAATAGAATAGAATAGAATAGAATAGAATAGAATAGAATAGAATAGAATAGAATAGAATAGAATATAATAGAATATAATAGAATATAGAATAGAATAGAATAGAAAAGAATAGAATAGAATAGAATAGAATAGAATAGAATAGATACATCAAGCTCACGCGCGAACTTTTTGTCACCATCCATTTTTCAACACGTTATCGGTACTCTGTAATGTTACCACATAGAATAGAATAGAATAGAATAGAATAGAATAGAATAGAATAGAAAGGAATAGAATGGAACAGATACATCAAGCTCACGCGGTACTGTAGTTTTACCACATAGAAAAGAATAGAATAGAATAGAATAGAATATATACAATATCAAGCTCACATGGGAACTTTTGTCATCCCATCCTTCTTTCAACCCCCTATCATTACTTACTTTTGTTTACACATAGAATAGAATAGAATGGAATGGAATGGAATGGAATAGAATAGAATAGAATAGAATAGAATAGAATAGAATAGAATAGAATAGAATAGAATAGAATAGAATGGTATAGAATAGAATAGAATAGTATTTTTTTAATATTTATGTGCGTCCTATAGGCTGTCATATAAGAAAATGCAAGTAATGTTAAACAAACTGAAATTATAAATAATTTTTATGGCCTAATGTTGGAAAAAAAGTATAGAGTCATCGATCCAAAAATCAAAGATCAGGGAATCGATATACCCACATGTGCTGTCACATCGTACAGCTGTCATTGTACCTCTAATTTGCAATATAATTATCTATATTACATGTATCTATAAACAGGTAACAAACAGGTAGATGGGATCCTGAGTCAGTATGGATATTGAATCTTTTAGTTTGGGCTGAAGAAGGAAATGGGGGGGGGGGTTACATGCACGGTACATTTACGCTGGCCAACAAATACACCCGAGGAAAAATACCACTTACATTTTCACTGATCACATTGAAGACGGATACTCGGTTATAACATTTGACTTCTAATATTTATCTATTTTATTTTATTTTTTTTTATATATTATGCACATAGTATTAAAGATGGAAACTCGGTCATTATATTTTACTCATAGTACTTATCTATTTTTTTTTTCATTTCATTTCATTTCATATTCTATTCTATTTTTTTTTCTATTCTATTCTATTCTATTCTATTCTATTTCATTTCATTTCATTTCATTTCATTTCATTTCATTTCATTTCATTTCATTTCATTTCATTTCATTTCATTTCATTTCATTTCATTTCATTTCATTTCATTTCATTTCATTTCATTTCATTTCATTTCATTCCACTCCACTCCACTCCACTCCACTCCACTCCACTCCACTCCACTCCACTTCACTTCACTTCACTTCACTTCACTTCACTCCACTTCACTTCACTCCACTCCACTCCACTCCACTCCACTTCACTCCACTCCACTCCACTTCACTTCACTTCACTCCACTCCACTTCACTTCACTTCACTTCACTTCACTTCACTCCACTTCACTTCACTCCACTCCACTCCACTCCACTTTACTCCACTCCACTCCACTTCACTCAACTTCACTTCACTTCATTCCACTCCACTCCACTTCACTCCACTCCACTTCACTTCACTTCACTTCACTCCACTTCACTTCACTCCACTCCACTTCACTTCACTTCACTTCACTCCACTCCACTCCACTTCACTTCACTTCACTTCACTCCACTCCACTCCACTCCACTCCACTCCACTTCACTCCACTCCACTCCACTCCACTCCACTTCACTTCACTTCATTCCACTCCACTCCACTCCACTTCACTTCACTTCACTCCACTTCACTTCACTCCACTCCACTCCACTCCACTCCACTCCACTTCACTCCACTCCACTCCACTTCACTCCACTCCACTCCACTCCACTCCACTCCACTTCACTCCACTCCACTCCACTTCACTTCACTTCACTTCACTTCATTCCACTCCACTCCACTCCACTCCACTCCACTCCACTCCATTCCATTCCAATTCAATTCCATTCCATTTCATTTCATTTCATTTCATTTCATTTCATATGATCCCATTTCATTCCATTCCAATTCAATTCAATTCCATTCCATTTCATTTCATTTCATTTCATTTCATTTCATTTCATATGATCCCATTTCATTTCATTTCAATTCAATTCAATTCAATTCAATTCAATTTCATTCAATTTCATTCCATTTCATTTCATTTCATTCCATTTCATTTCATTTCATTTCATTTCATTTCATTTCATTTCATTTCATTTCATTTCATTTCATTCCATTCCATTCCATTCCATTCCATTCCATTTCATTTCATTTCATTTCATTTCATTTCATTTCATTTCATTTCATTCCATTCCATTCCATTTCATTTCATTCCATTCCATTTCATTTCATTTCATTCCATTCCATTTCATTCCATTCCATTCCATTTCATTTCATTCCATTCCATTCCATTTCATTTCATTTCATTTCATTTCATTCCATTCCATTTCATTTCATTTCATTTCATTTCATTTCATTCCATTCCATTCCATTCCATTCCATTTCATTTCATTTCATTTCATTTCATTTCATTCCATTTCATTTCATTTCATTTTATTTTATTTTATTTATTTCATTTTATTTTATTTTATCTTATTTCTTTTTATTCTATTTTATTCTATTTTATGATATGTACATGGTAATGGTATCGACAATAGTATTAATTATAAACTAAGACAATGTACATAAGAAACCCATGTAAACAGCTGTACATGATTCTGATGTATCTTAATA